>CM049800.1:11683615-11867669 GCA_027422405.1 Ptychobarbus kaznakovi | reverse complement strand
TTTTTTTTTTACATAATAAATGTGTGTGTGCTGTGTATTTATATATAACATAATAAATATGCACAGTACCTATATATTATGTAAACTAAAACTTTTATTTGGGATGCAATAATCGATTGAGATCACTACTATATACTGTATATAACATATACATCTCTCTCTCTGTGTGTATTTGTGTTGTGTGTGTGTGTGTGTTGGTGTGTGGTGTGTGTGTGTGTGTGTGTGTGTGTGTGTGTGTGGTGTGTTTTTGTGTGTGTGTGTGTGTGTGTGTGTGTGTGGTGCGTGTGCTGTGCGTGTGTGTGTGTGAATGTATATATATATATACATAATACTTACATACACATGTAAATATTTTTTTATATATGCATGTGTATTTATATATAAATATATATCCAAACTTTTATTTTGGATGCGATTAATCACAATTAATTTATTTGACAGCACTAATTTCTATGAAAAAAATGTATGCACTTCAACTTTAAAGGGACAGTTCATCCAAAAATGAATATTCTGGCATTTTAAATGTTCTAATTTACTCACCCATATGACATTACAAACCTGTACATTATTTTATAATACACAAAAAAAGATACTGTGAGAAATGTCTCAGTTTTTTTGTCCATGCAATGGAAATCAATGGTCACTAAAACTGTTTGGTTACCAACATTCCTTAAAATATTTTCTATTGTGTTCCATAGAAGGAGGGAAGTCACGTCCATTTGGCACAACATAAGGGTGAGTAATTTAGGGTTTTTCATTATTTTGGAGTCAGCTGTCCCTTTAAATCCTGCTAGTCTGTTGCTGTTGCACTAATGTTCATATAAAGCGTGCTTCTTAAACACTTGTAATGGTAACTCGGGTTTCTATATTATCATGAAACCGCAGTTATATAAGATGAAGCTTTGGACTCCCCCAAGCAAGCACAAGTATTAGTGTGTTTTTCCTCTTAATTGCTTTAACTGCTTGCAACTTAGGAAATAATGTTTAAACTGTGGAAAATTAAATCTCCCATATGACAAAGCAAGCACTATTATACAAAGGAAGTATACCATTTTGTTAATGGTTCCATGCAAGAATTGGCCATCTTGCCCAATAATGTTCCCCGTACATCTCAGTTCATTTGTTTAACGCCGAGTCAGCAGAATGAAGATGGCACATAATAACGTGTGGGTCTCTAAATATGGAAAAGAGAGTGAGCGAGAGAGAGAGAGAGAGAGAGAGAGAGAGAGAGAGAGAGAGAGAGAGAGAGAGAGAGAGAGAGAGAGAGAGAGAGAGAGAGAGATAGGGAGGGGATGTGTTTTGACAAAATAAAAGGTATGGTGCAGAAACTTGAAGTCATCTTGTATTATGGTTTCTAGGCTTTAGAATCAGGCCAATGAACTGAATTACTCTCATTTTGAACCTCTATTTTCTGGTACATAAAACACTTTTTGAAAGTACTGGAGGTGTTACTCTTGAAATCTTGCATATATGCAGGCTGAATTTGACTTATACTGCTTTTGCAAAGAACTGTGGATTATCTATTTACTCTGTTTATCGTTGCCTTTCAAACAGCTGACTCCTCAGTTTTGCTATTATTGCGTATTTCATGTTCAGGGATATATATACAGTATATATGCACTGCCTGTATTTTTGCCTGTCCAAATGTCACTAAGTTGATTGGTGGTAATGGAGGGAGTTTATTTCTGCCACGTTTATGTATGCTTTTAGTGTATTCCCAAGTGGGACACACATTTTTTTAACACAAAGGAATAAAAATAAAAAGGAAAGACTGATAAGGAGATGGGATGTTGTGTGTTGTAGTTTGCTGGATAACCTTACCTTAAGTGTAGAAGGGACGGTGTAGGTAATAATACATAGGTGGTGCTTTGGAGCGGCAGCTTTAGACCGGGGATATCAGTTTGTGAGCGTGTACGTGTGTTGTGTGTGTGCTCTGAGGCAGGTTGAGGCCTGGCTGGCCAGGAGAGAGGTCTGTTCATTTCACAGCTGTAGTGGGATTATGTGGAGTCAGGGTGGAGGGGGTAAGCCTGGCCCTTTTATCTCATTCAAACATGCTGCTAATTCAGCAGCACGCGGCTGGCACCGCGACTAGCACGCTAATCACCGCATCACTTTCCCCGCAGTGAATAAACCTCCATTCTAATCCCCAATCAACCACACTGACACCCGTTTACACACTCCCGACACACCGGGAAACGGACAGAGAGAGAGCGAGAGAGCGGGGAGCAGAGGAGCAAAGGAGGAAGCAGGCATGGGGGTTGTGACCAATATATATATATATTAGAAAGAGAGATAGATATTCATCATTTTTGTAAGTTTAGGATTACAAATAAATGAATAAATAAAATCTAAAATCTAATTTTACATCTAAAAATTGTGTTGAAATTTTAAATTGAGATGTTAAATTAGTTTATAGCATTAACATAAGGTCAAATTTATCAGTGATATTATATATATTGGTGACAATGAAATATATTTTACTAATACATTATTGAAATAAAAAATTATATCTGTTAATATTAGTGTGCATATGAACTGACATAAACTAACAATGAATAAACAGTTATGTTTTTATTAGCTATAAAAATGACTAATAAATGCTCAGCAAATATATTGCTCTTTGTTAGTTAATGCATTGACTAATGATAACTAATGGGACATTTTTATAGTTATATATAATAAAGGCAATCATATATTACATTACATTATATTATATTTTTTATTTGTATATCTTATTTTAACCTTATTTTGGGGGTGTTTAACTCTCACCGGTGTTTATTTATGTTTGCCCAGGTATTGAGTCCTTTCATAGCTAGGTACCCACACAGAAATGCACACTGTAATGGAGTAGCAAAGAGACAAGAAAAAACGAAAAGCGGTACAAATATATCACCCACAATTCCCAATGGGTTAAAGAAGATGAGGATGAGTGCTCCAGTGTTTGTGTGCACCGTACTGTGTAGTGTAATGCGTGAGATTGGTTGGAGTCGAATGCAAATGTTTACTGTGTGTTTTTAGCAATAGTGGATGTGAGTAGAATGTTAGAAAGAAAAAAAAGAGTAGGTTTTTTTTTGCATCATAAGTCAAAGATAAACAAAGAGCGCCATGGAAGTCAACCATGAAGAATGTCATGATAATATACTAACATCTCAACTAGACATAATGTTCTAACATGAGCCATGGTCTTTTTAAATTATGTGTCTGCAGGGCAGATACAGACGCAGTGTTTTGTCAATGATATGAAAAAGTGATGAGATATTGATATAGCTATCAAAACTACATTTCAAAACTTGCCATCTCATCAAATGCACATCTATGATATTAAACCTAAGCCTCTTAGAAGTGAATATAGAATTACATGGAGAGGGAGAGGGAGAGAAATAGAGAAAGAGTTAGTTTCAGTGTACTCATTTTCCTACACGCACATCAGATCAATGAGAAAGAAATTAATTTGATCACATATTCTTTGATACTCTGACGCTCTCACAGTTGATTATACATACAGACTCAATGGACGATAAGGACAACTATTAATAATATTATTGCTGTTGTAGTTATTGTATTTGTACCAGTGTAATTGTTATAAGCTAGAATGTATTAGTGTATCAATAAATAAATAAATAAATAACAAGAAAAGATTACATTTAGCTTGGGTAAACGAGGAATTTAAACTAGCATGCATGCAAAAAAACAAGAGGCCATCAAAAAAAAAAAAAAAAAAAAAAATAAAAAAAAAAAAAAAAAAAAAAAAAAAAAAAAAAAAAAAAAAACAAACAAAAACAAAACAAAACAAAACAAAACAAAACAAAACAGATGACTGTTTAAAAGCTTGTGCAGTATGGAAAAATATGATATTGTCAAGGTACATAACTGAAAATAAATGAAAGCAATTCATGAAAACCAAAATGTTTTTTATGTGGTTGCCTTTTGCAACCTGTTTACAAACTCTATGTTACGGTTTCCGAGCTCAGTTGTATGAGTGAGGGATGATGTACAGTCAGCATGGAGGGCCATAAAGTACAGTCATCACTACAAAATAAACCCCCAACAGGGTGATCAAGACCCCAACACCACACAGATGGGTCTTGTTTCATTCTAAAGGGTGGCTTCCCACCAAATATGTAAACAAATGGATATTAAATATTTATTTGAGTTGAAATATTAATTATTCATTAATTGAAAAGTAATTTTCAAATAATAAGTGGTGAGAATCATGAAAGTAGACGTGGGAAATTGGTTGCCAGACACAACAGTCAATTATACAGATTAGCGGTCATATTTGAGTGCTGCAGTTGACCACAATCAAGTATTCATAACAGCTGTGCAATAATAAACAATATTAAGCAGACATAAAAGAAATGGACACAAACGCATTTGTTTTCGGGTCATTATAGAGACTTTACATTGTTTTTGTTGACTCAGTATATGATATTTTACCCAAATGTTGAAATTTATGAGTTAACCTAATTGATAAATGACTGATAACAATGCTTTCTACCCCTTCATCTTCATTCTCATATTGTATTTTTATTTTTTACCTTATGTTACACGATTTAAAGCACTATCATTCAGTGGACTAGAGGCTGGTCTGCATATTGTAATTGATTAGTCCCAACAATGAAGGCAAAACCTGGTTCTCACACAAATACTCACTACTGTGAGGCTTTTGTGGAGAGAAAATAATTGCCATTCCCTTTTGGTTTGTGTATTACAGAACTGAATAATACACACAGATTTCCGTATCTCATCCATAATTACCCTTGGGGCAAGATGCAATACAGGAGAGACACTGGGAAGAAGAAAGAAAGAGAACAAGGGAGAGAAAATGAGAAACTGAGAGTTTATGCATTTATTGTGATCATATGTGTGCAGAGGATTTAACCTGTCCCACAGAAGGTTTGGATCTCTCCCATAGGTCCTTATTAAGTATTCAGAGACTCTAAGTGTGTTTGTGCCTTCGTATTTCTGTAGGTACTTGTTGATGCAGGTACATGCTATTTGTTTTTACACATACATACATCTATGACAAACACTAATCATAACAATTTTGTCTCGTACCTTTAAACATTAAAATGCATAATTTCTCAGAGTGCATTTAATGTTGCAAATTAACACACACTAGTCAGAATAGAATCAGTGTGACACTCAACTCTCTGTGTTAAGTGTGGGCCCATGGGAGAGAAATTCTAAATAGCATTATGATTTTATTCATGACATGAACTCGAGTAAAAAAGGTGGTTTATGCTTAAAAATTGTATGCATATTGTGAACCATAACTGCGTTATTTTATACACAAAAAGCAGAAATGCAAAGGATATGTAAAGGTCCTCACGGACAACATGATAATGATAATCTGTATTAAGAAACCACTTTAAAACATTCAGCACTCTACGAGACACATTATACTGACTGATGGAGTGAATGATTACTACATCTGCAGGGGGTGCAGACGTCCTGCTGTGTGTGGTTATGTCTGCACATACAGTTACTGTGTATACCAGCAAGAACTGTATTAAACAGTCATCTTTTTGTTACTGCACAATCTCTGAAATCCCATTTAGCCACTTGTTAGCAACCACACACACACACACACACACACACACACACACACACACACACACACACACACACACACACACACACACACACACACACACACACACACACACACACACACACACACACACACACACACACACACACACACACACACACACACACACACACACACACACACACACACACACACACACACACACAACACAACAAAACAGGCATTTAACAAAAAAATATATAATACATGTATATAATAATAATAACAACAATAACAGCAACAATATTCATCATGATCATAATCATCATCATAATAATCATAATAACTATTATTTATTTATTTACTTATTTTTATTTATTTATAAGTGGTCTGTCTCCTCCCTCTTATATTGTCTCTGTATATTAAGCTTGGATAAAATATGGTATTTTAAACATGACACACATCACCTTTAATCAGAAATATATCTATTTCTATGCACTCATTACCTTTTAAACTTAACCTTACCCGTTCTTTCATACTCTGTCTGTCTCTCTGAGGGCACCAGCTGAACTTCAGGGCAGAGCTGAACATCAGATGACGGAGTCTGAACATTAAAGCGCCCATGAACATCTGCCACAATTCTTTAAACTCAACTTCTTTTTCCATCTCCTCCACACATCCCAATGAAACGGTATCATCTCTCCCCTCTCCTCATCCATCTCACAGCTCTATCCCTCTTAGCAAAGCTTTCTCAATCTCTCCTTGACTACTTTGAAGCTCACCTGCCCTACATCCTGTTACTATAAGAAGTGAGAGTGTGATTGTGTACGTAGGTCTGTGCACTCACAGAGTCTTTGCGACTATTCTTGACAATAAATACGGTTTGGGAACTTTGAGAGGAACACAGGAAACTCACGACAAGGAGAGTAGAAGATTCACAGGGAGAACAAACAAAAAAAAGGTGGGAGAGAGGAAAGAAAAGGAGTGGGGTAAGAGTTAAAGTTTGTGGTCAGCAGCACCACGGGCATCATAAATCAGATTTCCCACAATCCCTGTGGAGGAGCCCTGCGCTCGGCCTGCCGCAGACACGCTCTGTGGGGCGCGGCACATCGATTGGCGACGCCACTGTGATGATGAGTGCTGCGGGGTCTAGGGGTGAGGGGGATAGCGTGTGTGTGTGTGTGTGTGTGCGAGTTGGAGGTGAGGTCTACTTGCTCATGAAGAAGTCTACCTCAGCACCTGCCCCGAAAAACAGCGAGTTGGACCGGAGCGAATGTGCAGACTCTGGGCCTATTTCCTCTCAGATCAGCATTCACCTTCTGTCTCTCACGCACACATTCAGGAAAAAACAAACAATAGCATGCTGACAACACACACACACACACACACACACACACAAAGAGCTATATTTACATATTCATCACAAACACAGCTGAATAGCTGAACAGTTGCTCATAACTTAACAAACTGCTGTCTGTCCACTAATAAGTGTCTCATGCTCAAATTTGTATTGTCACCTCATGGTTGCTTTTCAATGATAGTTATGCACTGAAAGAATTTTGTAATTGACACTTTGTAAATAGTTTGAAGTGTACTACGAAGTTACAGAACAACATTTCTTCAACATTCACACCTCAAATAACTAAGTCCTGTGAAATCTGCAGCTGCAGAAGTTCAAAGAATTTAGAATAAAAACAGAATTAAATTGAAAGCCCAGTCATTCACAAAGTTCTGTGCTCTAATTGATTCTCCTTTCTGCTCTCCCCTAAAAAACAATTAACAATGGTTTTACTACAAATAAACCCAAAAGACAATGGTTACTATAGTTAAACCATGGTAACTACAAATTAACCATGGTTTTGCTACAATAACTATAGTTTAACCTTGGTATTTGTAGTAAAACTGTGGTTATACAAATGGTAAGCAATACGCCAAAATAACATGGTTACTCAATTTTTACTATAATAAAACCATGGTTAATTTTCTTAAAGACTTGTTCAATTCTTAATCCGGTTAAACACATTTCACTATTATAATCCAGATTTTGCTCAAAAAGCTCACAGCTTTTGCCATGTTTCAGAGTTGTACACACACACAAGAAACATTGCTGCGTCAAAAAGTATCATTTCTTACAATATTTTTTTAAAGACATTAATATTTAAGTGCAGTATATCTCGTTATATCTCGAACAACGTTTCCTTTCAAACAAAATACTGTGACGCCAAAGTCCTCCGTTTGCGGTTCCCCTCACGAGAAGCCCAAAGAAAGCTGTCGTGTTTACAACTGACGATGAGCGCTTGTCAGATCAACTGCAAAAAAACGTCGCTGAATTTGGAGAGTCAAAAGTATGTGAAAATTCTAACCCAGTTCGCCCGAGCCCCATAGAGCCCGCATCTTTGCCACAAAGCGCCAGTGCTATGCTCCGAGCCAGTTTTAGCCGGCACACCGGTCGTCCAGTTAGCGCTTGTCCCCGAGCGACATTTCCACGCCCCTAGACAGAGCCCTCCATGAGCGCCCTCCGGTCCACAAAACGAAACGTGATTGGTCTTGCTGTCAAGTTATCTGTCAGTCATATGGCCTCTTGGGCTCGCCCACCTTGGCCATTGAAAGCGGCCAAACCGTTCCCAGACCTCCTCTGGTAAGTAAAAAAAAGTCTGTCAGTCTGAAAGTCAACAGACCCCTGGCTACGTGAGACTAAAATAAACCCAAAGCTTTTTATTATGAGTTCGGTGATGATTTCCATCTTGAACTTCTTGTGTGTTGTGGAAAGTTTTGTAACTCTTCTCTTATTGGCATGCTGCAGAGTGAAATGCCTCTCCACACACCTTTCCCCTCTCTCCCCCTTTTCCCTTTCATAAATTTCATTAAGAGAGAAATCACATTACACTATTTCTCTGGACCTGCTTCCAGGGGTTAACCACTTTGCTTAGCCATGTAAATTCTCAGCTTAGTCAGGGCCATTCTCCACAGCCTGGCCGCTTCGATGCAGCCCACGCCGAATTAAGCGCTATCTATGTAAATTTGTGTGTGTGAGAGAGTGTGTGTGTGTCCTGGAGATGGACATGGGGTGTGTGGAATGTGTAAACCCATTCTCCTGGATTACTGAATTCGTGTGCATGTGTGTGTGTTGGGCTCTTCTCACTATATGCACATAGGATGAGCACGTTGTGTTAACCCTATCTGCTGGATTATCCGGATGGTGTGAGTGTGTGAGAGTGAGACAGAGTCAAGCACTTCAGAATGGAGAAAAGGAGGTTAAAGGGGAACTTATCGTCTTTGTGCAGAAGATAGACTTCCACAGGCTGGTCTCTCCTTCTGCCCCACCAATGAAGAACTTGACACTTCCTCTGAGAGCGGGTAAACACCAGCCCGAACCTGTCGACAACTCAACCACCTACATACTCAAAAATACACAATAAACACACAAGGGTGCCAGTGCCAAAGTCCCATTAAATTAAATTAGAGTTTTGTGGTTTTAAGTCCATGTAAAAATTAATTTTAGTAGATATATGCATTTAAAATATAATGTTTCTCCTGTCAGTAAAAAAAAAAATATGTATGTCTTCCTGACAACAGTGAGACAATTCTTGATTTCTAATTAAAAGACAACATGAACATTCTGAAAACATTTAAAATGAAACAAAAACATTACAATTTAAAATGAACTAATAATAAGCAATTAATTTGTCTACAGTATTTATTCATATAACTTTTTTAATGTGAATAAAAATACAACTGTTCATTGTTCATGTCAGCTCAGGTCCATTAAATAATATTAAAATATTTTGATATTAAAAATGTATTAGTAAATGTTGACATTAACATTAACTAAGATTAATAAATGCTTAATTATTATTTTTCATTTGTTAGTTTGTGTCAACTAATGTAATTAACTAAAGTTAACTCATGGAATGGAACATTGTAAAATGTTACCAATTAATAAGTCCCAAAAAATATAAATAAAACGCACACATTTGCCTATCCAGTCTGCAGGAACAACAAGTACAATGGACTTTTAATTGTTGTAATTATTTTCCTATAGTTCAAAGGTCAAGATGAAGATCCATGGCAGTGCATGAGCACCTCATGGAGTTCGCAGCACTACGATTTATCTTCCTACTGAAGCGAATAGTCCCGAGGCCTCCAGAGTCTAACTGCTACACTCTCTATCTATCTGTCCATCCATTTATTTGCTTGCCTACTTGCCCTGCAGTCTATCATTGACAAATGAATGATAGTTCGCTTGTTTTGTCAATGGCACAGTTTGCTGTAAAACTGGAAGGTCAACCAAAGGTGATTGGGTCATGAAAGACGGCCGCTTTAGTTAAAAAGAGCCCTGTCTATTTTAAACTCTTGGGTGGGCAGGGAACTGCTCATGTCTCAGATCATTTTCCTCCAGCCGGTATGTAGATGTGGAACTTGAACTGTTAGGGGACTGATGGACCAGGGTAAAGTGTGCGAAGGCTGCCCCTGTTCTACCAGTAATCCATTTCTGAACCGGTTCGTCCTCTGCACTTGTTCAATCATTTCCTGATTGATTCTGATCTTGATCAATCCTTGGAAAGACAGATGGGCCCTGCTCCACTCTTTAGTCTATACTTTGCCATCACACACACAGACAAACACACTCTACGGCCCCTGTCCCAAACCCTGATCTATATTGTCGCTTCCTCTGTGGCTGAAGGCAAATGAGGCAAAGGGTCAAGAAAGGAGGCATTTATTGATGTAGCACTCCTGTTGTACACACACACACACACACACACACACACACAAAGCTACTTCACGTACGTTTCACCCTCTTGTAGTCACTTCCTGCCCTACAGTCAATGTCCTGTCCTTAAAGACAGAGTAAGAGGGACCAGAATTTAAGTACAGAAGAGAGATCATAAAATGTTTGTTACATTTTTACTCCTGCACTGTTTCGACTTTATGACTTAGAGAACGAGAGAGAGAGAGAGAGAGAGAGAGAGAGAGAGAGAGAGAGAGAAGAGAGAGAGAGAGAGAGAGAGAGAGAAAGTCAGAGGGAAAAGAGTCCAGAGGGTTGTTCTAAGACTGAACGCTGACATTTAGTGCTGTGTTGGCAGCAATGTCTGCGGGTGAGCAGCATAAATCCTTATAATGCAGGTTTATAATAGTAATAATCATATAGAACCAAGCCCGAGACAAGCCATTTGGCCAACAAGGACCTTTGAGAGAACAAACCAAATCAATTACATAAATCATCTATAAATGTTTCTTGATTAATTACTTATCCCCTCATTGTCCATTAAGGGATAGTGTGAAAGAGTGTGCACGATGAAATATAGTGAACTTTAATCTATTGTCTGCTCTTGCTTCTCATCCAATGGTTTTATAATGTGAAAACGAGAATGCCTAAATATAACAAACCAGCAGCTTGTGTCATGGATGATGGTTTCCAAACTCTTGCATTTGTGAAGGTGGAAGGGTGAGTACAGATGTGCGATTTTATGTCTGGAACAGGTGTGATCCAGCAACAGCTTTCTGTATCCTTTCAGAGGCTGTAAATCCCTTGGTAGGAAAGAGCGGGAGAGAGAGACAGAAAGACTCTTTCCAGACACTTCATGGATGACAAGAGCAGTGGAAATCCCTTCCACTCAAACTAAGAACCGGATGAGAGTCAGATCAGGAAGGACCACTGAAGACCAAAGCCTTGGGATTCAAACCAGCAAACCCCCAGACCCAAAAAAAGCCCTGCCAATCACACTCACAGCACTATAGAGACGATAGATGTGTGCATGTGTGTGTGCATTTATAGAGAAGCCTAGAGATGGCACTCGAGAAGGTGTGTTAAGAAATAATGGGAGTAGTGGATGGGTAACCCCAAAAGAGCTTCTGAAAAGATCTATCAGACTTTTCTTACCAGCTTAAAGAGAGAGATACACAGTGTAAGGGGGAGAGAGGGATCTGACACTGATCTGTATGAAAGAGGAAAAGTTGAACGTTTTGTTTGTCAAACACAATTCTGATCTCACAGAATACAAACCAAATAGTATTGAACAAAATCAATCAAGATCAATCAATCAATCAATCAATCAATCAATCAATCAATCAATCAATCAATCAATCAATCAATCAACATCATCAATCCAATCAATCAATCAAATCAATCAATCAATCAATCAATCAATCAATCAATCAATCAATCAATCAATCAATCAATCAATCAATCACAATCAATCAATCAATCAATCAATCAGTGTTGTGAGAGGTTCCTTAGAGGTTTGTAAAACTGGAGGGCTAGACATATCAGTCCCATTCAAACATCTTGTAATTACAATATACAAGCATCAGTGTGTAGAGAGAACAGAGAATAAATAAAAGATGAGGGCCAAAATCACACAGTGTGTTAAGCAAACCAGATGGAGGGAGAGAAAGACAGACAGAACGAGAGATTTTATTACAAAATCGCAAATGTTTACAAAATGTTTAAATTTTTTAGAATTGTGCTTTTTGCTAGAATGACTGTATTTAGTTGGGTATGGGTAGATGTTTTATAGAATACGGCTAATATGACAGCATCTATGGTTTTGAGTCAATAGATCAGTTGCAGAAATGGGTAATTTATTTAGGAGACATTTTGAATGTTGGTTTAAATTTTCACTGTAAAGTTGAGTCTTAAATTAGAATAATGTATGTGAATTGCAAAATTCTAAAATCATACTTTTTGTAATTGGTTGAGTAAGCAAGTGCTAAATGAATAAAGGGATGCAAATGCAAGTAAACATAATAAAAATGAATAAAACATGCAGGATGGCCCCTGCAAGCCCCACCATTACAAGAAAAAAAAAAAAAATACAAAAATAAAAACAAGAGAAAAAGTGTATAAGTGAGTGAGAGAGTCTGTTGTGCTAGTTGGAAAAAAGGTTGCAAATTACCTTTGAATTAACTTTTAAAAATGTTACTAGTTACCACACTAGTAAACATCCCTTTAAATCAGGAAGTAGAGAATAAAGAGAGAGAAAAGAAGGAAGGATATAAAAGAGGAAATTAAAAATAATCTTTTTCTTCAAGGACATTGTAATCATTTCCTGTAAGTCAGTGTTTTTGTATTCTTACACTCGTCTCTCTATTCTGTTTTCTCTTTATAATCACACTAATTAACATACAGTTAATAAATTACATCTAATTTAATTAAGAATGCAATTTAATTGTAAAATCTGTTTTGGTTAATGACAAAAAAAGTGTATGTGACTATGCAATAATGCAAAAACAAAATGAACAACAGTTAGTAAACTAAACTGTAAGAAAATTAAGTTTTTTTACAAGTCAAAAATATTTGTCTTTCTTTATTTTATCTCTCGTTCCATTCCCTAGGTGGCAGTTAGGGCAGTTCTCATGTGTTGACATGCAATAGCCAGAGGCTTTAGAGAGCTCTGAAATGCCACTAGTGGGTTCCCACTTACCACTATGAAACATTAATCGCTCAAGCAAGCCACTTCTGTGTGTGTGTGTGTGTGTGTGTGTGTGTGTGTGTGCGTGTGTGTGTGCGCGTGCGTGCGTGTGCGTGTTTAAATAAAATGTTTCCTGTGATATTTGTTTGTCTGAGGATATGGGTCATAAGTCGTAAGTTAAGCTCAAATCTGTAGTTGATTTGAATATTGCTATAAGAGCTGTTGTAAAACATCTGCAATTTAGGTAAACTTATTTTTAATGTCCTGGTCTGCATCAACATGAGATCTCATTAATATCAGCCCCAGATAGTGAGCTAAATGAGGGTACCTGTCAACTCAACTGTCATCCGCTTTTGACGGGCTTTAAATGTCTAGGATGACCACTTTGGACCATTAGACTCCTATCACAAGCACTGAGGACCTGGAAGAATATTCTGAACTTGATGTTCGCTTGAGATTTGCCACTCTTGCACTTTTTCCCCTAGTGTTTTTCCCCAGTTTCATTTACCATTTTTTTAACCCATTCAGATTTATGCTGGTTACTTTGGGGAGAAATAAAAAAGGATTATTTTCAAGGACAAGGAGCAGAGGGTGGATCTGAAGTATACCTTGAGGATCTTTACATATTAATGTCACAGTCCTGTCTGCACATTAAACTACACACTTCCACGAGCTGTTTACATGCACCTTACACCCACATGTATTATGAACAGTCATTGTGCTCTCATTTTTCCTCTCATTTGCTCATACATAAATGCACATCCACATTCCAAGGCGTTCCTGAGTCCCCCTCAAACGGCACTGAGGTCCCACTTGACTGGCACTTCCTTCATCAGAAAAGACGGGTGCAGCCTATTGAAATACTTACTATCAATTATTTAACCTCACTCTCTCCCTCTCTTCAATAACCAGGTTGGCTTTGAGTTTGATGGCCATTGCATCCAAGCTGAGGGCTACCTCGCTTAACGTCATCCCCCCCCCCCCCCCCCTTGCCCTCGCTCTTCCACATTTTCATTCATCCATCTCACTGCCACTCTATCTAAAAAAAGGCCCAGCTGTCAAATGCTAAAACATAGCAAGTGATCAAAGTCCAGAATGTCTTACTTTACTTCATGTCCTCATCTACACTCATAACAGTCATGAACTTTCCACAGAGACTGGAGGGGACCTTGTGTTACCTCGTTTACAAAACATGAGAACAAAATGGAAACTAAAGGAAAATATTTTTGTTAACTTACGTAAAAATAAAAAACTAGCATAACAGTGAAATATTTAAACTAAATTTGTTTTTGTGACTACTACTATATACACTATATATCTACTATATCAATTATTTGAAAAAATAGTATAATAAATAAGTTAAATTGAATTTAATTACATATTTATTATATTTTATCATTAAAAACAATACATTCAATTTTAATTTCTGATTTATATTATTTATTATATGATATTATTCATTTATATAGTTTATTATATTATATTATCTATTTTATATTATAAAATCTACAACAATTAATCTAACAATTCGCCTAACTCTCGCATGCTCTTTAAAACATTGTCCTCCCTTCCGTTGTCCCCCCTTCATAAACTCTAACAGCTGACGACTTTGCCACTTTCTTCATTAAAATTACAAACCTCACTGCACAATTTTCCATAACAAAGTCTCTCAAACATATCTTACCAGCAAACATAAACTCGTTCACATGATTCTCTCCACTCTCTGAGGCAGAAGTCTCTAAACTCATCCTTTCCAGTCATCCTACTACTTGTCCGCTTGATCCTATTCCATCTCATCTCCTTCAAGCTATTTCTCCTGCAGTTGTTCCTGCACTCACTCACACCGTTAACACATCCCTTCACACTGGAATTTTTCCCTCAGCATTTAAACAGGCTCGTATAACCGCACTTTTGAAGAAACCCACTCTTAACCCAACTCTTTTGGGGAACTATAGACCGGTTTCCATTCTACCTTTCATTGCAAAAACACTTGAACGAGTTGTGTTCAACCAAGTCTCTGCCTTTCTCACATAGCACAACCTCCTGGACAGTAACCAATCTGGCTTCAGAAGTGGACATTCCACCGAAACTGCCTTGCTCTCAGTTGTTGAAACCCTAAGACTTGCAAGAGTAGCTTCCAAGTCTTCATTACTTATCTTGCTGGATCTGTCTTCTGCTTTTGATACGGTCAACCACCAGATCCTCCTGTCAACCCTATTGAGAAAGGGCATCTCAGAATCGACTGCACTCCAGTGGTTTGACTCTTAACCTCTCAGATAGGTCCTTCAAGGTATCTTGGAGGGGTGAGGTGTCCAAGTCACAACATCTAGCTACTGGGGTGCTTCAGGGCTCAGTTCTTGGACCACTTCTCTTTTCTGTCTACATGGCATCACTAGGTTTTGTCGGTCAGAAACATGGCTTTTCATATCACTGCTATTCTGATGACTCTCAACTCTACCTCTCATTTCATCCTGATGATCTGATGATAGCTGCTCGCATCTCAGCATGTCTAGCAGACATTTCTTGCTGGATGAAGCTACTCAACCTAACTAAAACAGAACTGCTTGTAATTTCAGCAAACCCATCACTTCATCATAATTTCACCTTCCAGTTAGAATCATCAACCATAACTCCTTAAAAAAAAAATAACCCTGAAAACTTGGAGTTGTGATTGATTATAAGCTGAATTTCTCAGACCACATTGCTAAAACTACCCGGTCCTGCAGATTTCCATTACACAATATTAAGAAGATCAGGCCCTTTCTCTCGGAACATGCAACACTACTCCTTGTTCAGGTTATTGCCATGCTTGCAATGTCTTCCAGCCAATTCCATCAAACCTCTACAATTAATCCAAAATGGTGCTGCAAGATTAATTTTTAATGAGCCGAAAAGAACACATGTCACACCACTGTTCATCAATTTGCGCTGGCTACCAATAACTGTTCTCGTTTTATAAAACACACACACACACACACACACACACACGTTGGGTTTCACATGTTTTATGGGGACACGCACGCGTAATGGTTTTTACACTGTACACACGTATGTGCATTGCACACACACACTACACGCACACCTAAAATTAGCCCTCACAGGAGACATTCTGCATTTTAGATTTTCAAAAAACTTTATGCTGCATGATTTCTAAGCTTGTTTCCTCATGGGGACCAAAAAATTTCCCCCACAAGATAAAGATTTACTGGTATTACTATCCTTGTGGGGACATTTGTCCACAGGACGTGACCACACACACACACACACACACACACACACGCACACACACACACACACACACACACACTTGACCCTCTATCAATTGCATTGTTATTCACTCTGCTAGCTTTTCTTGTAAAACTAACACTTCTTTTTTTCTATTCTATGTACTTGTTTCTTATAAAAATTAACAACAAAAAACCCACAAGGTTTCTTTTTTCTACATTCTATCTACTCGTCTCCTTTATATATAAAAGAAAATACCTTTACTACTTGTACTGCCTTAGGCTAACCAAGACCAAGTCATAGCGCTTGCTTGTTGTTGCTCTTTTGTTGGTTATGATTGCTTTTATTGTCCTCACTCATTTGTCGCTTTGGATTTGCATCTGATAAAAAATGATAAATGCTAAATGACTAAATGTAACCATTTAAATGTAAAATCTAACCTTTTCTACCTGCAGCAACAACATGTTTGCCACTAGTAAAAAGTTAAAATAAAATAATAAAATTAACTGAATATAAACTTATAAACATACTTAACTCAATGCACATATAAAATATTAGCTTATTTTCTCATCTTCATTTCAGATTTTTCTCAGTAATTTTCTTGAAGTAAACTAAAATAAATAAAGACTATAATGAAATGAATGAAATGACAACAACAACAAATTTTACATTTCAAACATTTACATGTTAAACATTGACATTTTAAATGAAACTTGGAGCTTAAAATATAAAATTAATTTAGTATTTAAATGTATATTTAATATTCTATACAATAATATAAATTATACTAAAAACTACAATAGTATCAGAGATCCTAAAATAAAACTGGGTAACAGCTGATTAACTTTATAAGAAGCTGCATTATGAAACAAAATAAAATAAACTAGAAATGTCTGAACAAACAAAGCTAGACTTATACTAAGAACGGTGAAGTGAAAAATAACTGAAACAACTAAAACTACTAAATCAAAAATACCCACTGACACTAAATAAAATGGAAATAAAGCTACATTCAAAATGATAATAAACTGTTTTCAAAATTGTTGCACACACGCACGCACGCACGCACGCACGCACGCACACACACACACACACACACAACACACACACACACACACACACACAACACACACACACACACACACAACACACACACACACACACACACACACACACACACACACACACACACACACACACACACACACACACACACACACACACACACAACACACACACACACACATATTTATGCAGTATTTTATTTTGACACACACACACACACACACACACACACACACAACACACACACACACACACACACACACACACACACACACACACACACACACACACACACACACACACACACACACACACCCACATCTGAATGCATTATAGACTTAAAAAATAAGGTTCTTCTGAGGTTTTAAGCACACCCGAATAAATCTTTTTAGATGTCCTGAAATTCAAATTTCACATGATTTCTCCGTCGGCGCTCATGGGCCTGAAAACCTTCAGGAGGAAATATGTACATCACAGGATTAAGCTTTGAGGTCTTCCCCTCCATCATGCTTCTAAACACACACAACCATGCCTGTAGAAGCAGAAGATTATATCCAAATAACAAGAGCATGCTGTCTTGACTTGCTAAAAGGATTTCAAGCATGTCTGGGATAGACGTAAAGCTGTGTGGAGTCAGTGACAAAAGTTTCTGTTGGAAGCTGTCTCTAATAAATGCCTTTGTTTTGCCTTCTTCATTGATTAAATTCCATCTGTTCTGTTTCTCAGCTCGGTTCTCGCAACACGTCCCATATTGCCCCTCGAATTTACTGTTCAGAGAATGAGCTGCTAGACTTATCATGGTACACACACACGCACGCACGCACGCACGCACGCACGTTACACCATCGCACGCACGGCACGCACACACACACACACACACCACACACACACACACACACACACACACACACACACACACACACACACAGGGATTTGAGCTAGACTATAGTGGACACAGGACAGGATCAGCTGGTGACATTATTAACCAGTAGGGGCTATCAACACTGCTGCTGCTGGATTTCTATAAGCCAGAGCATCAGAGCATGTGTGTGAGGAGGGGAGACATTCTTATGGGTGTTTTAGCTATACGGGGGAATGGTTATTTGCACAATAACTTGATTTGAGTCAATATCACCAGATTATTATTTTTTTTTTTTACGTGATACAAGGTCATTCTCAAGGTCATTATTTATTCTCGATGCTTTCTGTTTATTTAATAAACCCACACTTTCTAATTTGAAACTTTGAAAATCTACCATAAAATGTTTGAAACTGCAAACTATATTTAAACAAAGAGTGAAAGACATTTTTTGCCATTTTCATTCATTCATTCATTCATTGTGATAAATATACTACTGGTCAAAATTTAGGGTTCTGTATTTTTTTTTCTTAGAGAGAAATTGGTATTTTTATTCAGCAAGGATGCATTAAACTGATAAAAAAAAATCACTGCAGTACTGGAATACTTGTGGCGGGAATCTGATCCGATAATAATGTTCCAAAAGTTTTCTATTGCAATTAAATGCTGCTCTTCTGAACTTTCTATTCATCAATATCCTAAAAAAAGAAAAACTAACTTTTCATAATAATAATAATACAAATAATGATACATGTTTCTTGAGAACCAAATCATATCATATTAAAATGATTTCTGAAGGATCCTGTGGCACTGAAGACGGGGGCAATGGCTGTTGGAAATTCAGCTTTGCTATAAGAGGAAGAAATTACAGGAATTATTATATTAATTAGAAATGAATTTGTATTGTTTAAAATATATTAAAATATAAGAGCTTTAATTTAAATTATGTTTTACAACATTACAGTTTTTACTTATTTTTGATTAAATAAATGAAGCCTTGGTGAATATTAAGAGACTTTCAAAAACATTAAAACGTGTGCACATGAGTGTAATGGAAAATAAATTACAAAAGGACATTTATTTATTTACTTATTCATTCTTTCATTCATTCATTCTAAAGTGTGAGGAAACCATTTTTACTGTTTGTTTCTAATCAAGTTATAATTATTTAAAGTTTTAAAGGGTAAATATATTTAAGTATTCTATATTTAAAATACTTTGAAATTAAACTAAGCAATGCAAAATAAAAATTGCTATTAAAAAACATGCTTTGGAATGTATAATGTATGTTAAAAACAGTAACGTGTGTGTATTCTGTACACTTTATGTACACTGTAAAAAGTGTATTTTTTAAAGTCTGCAGGGCTAAACATACTCAACTGTAAACTGCTCTTCCAGAGACAGCGTGTGAGATTATACCAGATAGTAATTTCCGACAATGTGCAGTGACTGGTTCTCTTCCCCTCTCCTTCAGTCTGAGTGTGTGAGTGGCAAGAGGATCAGAAGGGGCTAATGTAGAGGGACAGCGATGGCATTCCGAGTCTGCCTAGTGTCAGGTAGAATTAGCCCACAGTCACACAAACACTCCGACATGAGCTCACACACATTCACAGAGCCAATACACGCGCAAATGAGTCTGTCACTCTGCGCAGGTCAAAGGTCAAGAGGAATTCTCCATCCTTTTTCCACACCCCTCGCTCTCCTTTCTTCTGCAGTTGGATTTCTTGTTCTGTTTATTATCACACTATGCACCATCATTAAACACGTTTAACTCCCTGAGGTGACATAATGAGTGTACTTTAAAGGGGACCTATTATGCAAAAATCACTTTTATAAGGTGTTTGAACACAGTTGTGCAGCTTTTTTTATAAAACCAATAAATCATGAACAGTCTCTCCAAATAAGCTGTTTCAGATTCTCCCTCTGTTCACGTCACCGAGGGGGAAAAGTCCCGCCCATTTGGGACGCTGCCCTATTAGCATAAACCCAGCCCTGAGTGAGAAGCTGCAGTCCTCCATTACTGGAGATATATACAATGTCAGCACCAAAGAGGCTTTAATAATTAATTAATAATTTGTTACATTTATATAGCGCTTTTCTAGGCACTCCAAGCGCTTTACATAGTAAGGGGGATATCTCCTCATCCAGCACCAATGTGCAGCATCCACCTGGATGATGCGACGGCAGCCATATTGCACCAGAACGCCCACCACACACCAGCTTACTGGTGGAGAGGAGACAGAGTGATGAAGCCAATCAGTGTATGGGGATGATTAGGAGGCCATGATGGTCAGAGGCCAATGGGCAAATTTGGCCAGGATGCCGGGGTTACACCCCTACTCTTTTTCGAAGGACATCCTGGGATTTTGAATGACCACAGAGAGTCAGGACCTCGCGCACAAACACAAAATACAAGTGTTGTGTTTTGGGATGCACTAATAAACATAGGAGTCGCCATAATCTTCCCCCATCTGAGCCGGGGACACTGTGGTTAAATTTCATTTTCGAAGGAAATATTCTGGAAAAATTCGGTAACGTCCCCTAAATGTTTAGGAATGAATACCAACGCTTCGTGTGCAAACCTCAGCTCCACACAAAGTAAGTATTATGTGTTGCGTTTCTGAAAGAGCTTGGCACTTTGTAAGGCTAATGCTAAAGCTACCATTGTCTCTGCCTGTTTTCACTGATGCTGCCTTCAAGTGCTACCAGAATGATCTTAAATAGGAATGTGGTAGTTAAAAGTTGCATCTGAAAGCAATGTCGGTCGCTTGAAGTTGTCGAGCTCATGATCAGAAGTGGGACTTATAAAGTTTGTGATCGCATGAGACCAGCTATGTTGTTATTTTTATCCCGCCGTGCTCCCGTCTATGTAATTCATAAATGCAAATTTATTATGCACAGTATAATCAGATGACTGACTTTGAAACGGAGTACGTTTTCTGTAAAGATAACAGGCTTGTATTAATAGTGGAATGTTTATTTGCAAAGGCTCATTTGCATTTAAAGCAACATACTCAAAATCAGCGCGTTTTGGCTTTTAAGTGGCAATTTTAACAAGCTATACAAATTTATCTGTGGGGTATATTGAGCTAAAACTTCACATATACGCTCTGGGGACATCAGAGACTTATTTTAGATCTTGTAAAAAGGGGCATAATCGGTCCCCTTTAAATCTTGCGGCTTTCCATTGTGATTGTTTATACAGTATATGTTCTTTGTGCATGCCTGTTCTTTTCATAATCACCTGAACCCATTTAATCCATCATAAACAGCTGACCAAAGTTGTTGTTGAATCCAGTCAGCTAGCACTTATAGTGCCTACTGGGCGACTTGAAGAGAACAAAGAGTTTGATGAAGAGGATGTGGAGTCAGATCTCCAAGTTGGTATATCTCATTTAGGCATCATTGGACATCTCAGCGCTTTGTTTCTCTAGTCAGCAGGTCCGAATTGATGGGTTGAGTTTGTAGAGCTGTTGTTTTTAATTTTGCCTTCGTTAGGCCTTGTGTTAATTACCAATCTCATGGTCCACAGCCATGCGCTTGGTCTCCTCTCTCTAATGAGACGGAAATGAGACAAACAGCTGGGATTTATGGCTCGCTGGATGCTCACGCCATGAGAAAACTTGTACGCGCAGGACAGAAAAACAAACAATCACATATACGAATCGCGCATTGTGATTAATTATGCACAATTAGACGTTAACATGATATGACTGTCCGTATGCAAATTAAAAACTGCACAATCTAAAATATTTGTATGAAAGGAACCTAAGCAGATTAATACACAGCTGCATGAGGACACACAAGAGTGCTGAAATCCAAAAAACAATAACATTGTTTAATTCTTATTATAATGTTTCTGACTGATCTTAAATTGTGTATTGGTCGCTAAATTTAAAATTATTTCAATTTAATATTGTCAAACTCTTTGCATAATTTTTTTCTAAATTACAGCTTAATTTGAAATTAAACAATAAAAATAGTAAAGTATTACAAACATTATTCTATACTATTTTATTCAAGTATTGTGTAAGTAATAATTGTCTTCAAATAAACAAAATATATAAATAACATGCATTTGGAGAGTATCAAATTATTAATGATGAAGGCATGTGGCCTTAATGTGATTAAAATAATAATAATAATTTTGTTTTATCAGTTTATTTTGATATCAGGCATATTGAATATTTAGGATGGATAAATTAAAGTGATCAAATGTGACACAAAAACATTTATAACTTAAAAAAATGTATTCTTTTGAACTTCATATTCATCAAAGCATCTTGGGAAAACCATGTATTACAGTTTCCACGAAATATGGAGCAACATTTATGGCTGTCTGAATGTTCACACAATGAGAAATCTCTTGTACACGCGGAACAGAAAAATAAACAATCGCATATACAAATCACGCATTGTAATTAACATGATATGACTATCCGTATGCAAATAAAGAAAAGCACAATAGAAAATATTTGTATGAAAGGAACCCAAGCAGATTAATACACAGCTGCACGAAGACACACAAGAGTGCTTACAGAGCAAAACCCACCCAAGGGCCTGGCAGACGCACCCTCGGCCAGCATCGCCTCCCTCACTCATTCTTCCCATCAGCCTCAGGGGAACTGCACAATTAATGACCGTGCTGATGACCGTCTCAGCGGGTGTGTGTGTGAAGGGGGTTGGGGTGCGGTCAAAGGGTGTGTGTGTGTGTGTGTATGTGAATCGCTGAGGGAGGCAGCTCATGGCTCAGGTGATCGGGAGCATGTCTCGGTGGGCTGTGGGTAAAGACCCGACGCAGCGCTTTCAGGTCTGTGCTTCAGCACAAAGGGAGCTGTGTCGGCCTTCACCATCAGCAGCTTTCACTGCAGACCCACAGTCCTGCCCGGCATCGTGGACCTCTCCTGCAGCCTGTTCGGTGGACCAGAGCCCAGCAACCCACACGGCAAAACCATAGACAGATGTGAACAAAGTAAACAACTCTGAGTGAAAGGACAGATACTGCTAGTCAAATATTACTCCATTACAAGTAAAAGTTGTAAAGACAGATTTTTACTCAAGTAAAAGTACTTAAGTACCAAAAGTGTAGCCATTTGAACCAAGTAGATACTGTAAATTAAAACTGCTGTAAATACATACTGATGAGAAAAAATATCAAACCTGTTTTAAAACCCAGCAACACAATTGTGGCTGTATAAGTGTATAACAGCAAAAGAGGCAAAACAGCAACAGATTTATTTGACATAAAAACAAACATTCAAAAATGCTCCCTAATTCTCACGGTCCTTTGATATCATGCACAGAACGGTGTGTGCAGAGCTGCTTCAGGTCAAACACCTATTGCGTTTTGTTAGGAGATGCACAACATCTTCTGTGGCTTTATAGCTAATGTTGTCATTTACACAACTTTGCAAAATCAGACAATATTGTGTCAATTAGGCTATATATCACAATGCACGTCCTGATTTTGCTGAGTTAAATGTGTTCCTGGGTCAACATATATTGTTTAACATTAATATTGTCAACATCCTGGAACAATATTTTAATCCAAAAATGTAATACAAGCAACAAACACTGATTTGACCAAAAATGATTAAACTTGTTCTTTCCGATTGGTTAATAACAATGTTGTTACCCACTAAAATCAGAGGAAATAATAGGAATGTCGACACTGATGTACAAGCAACAAACAGGTTTGCTGATTGTAGTTACAATATTAACTTATTATTATTTAATTTGTTGTAAATAAATAACTTGTTCCATGAGTTAATCAATGTTGTTCCTCACAAAATGACACAGGAGCAGAACTTAAAATCAGGTTCATATCACAATATTAAGTTACGTTTTAGAGAAGAAAGAAAATATTTGTTGTAAATAAATATCACAAGCTGACGTTAAAAAAAACTATTTTGAAATGTAGTGGAGTAAAAAGTTAGAATTTTTGAAATCACTTCACATAATGATAACTAAAGACTGTCTTATAAAAAAGTTAGTTTTAGAGAAAGAAAATCACCCACACAAGCTGCTACAAAAAGTGTACTATTTGAAATGTAGTGGAGTAAAAAGTAGAATTTTTGTTGTGAACTTAAAGTAAATGTATTTCATACACACAACACAAAAAGTGTACTTTAGACCCAGTAATAAGTAAATGTATTTATCACCTGTTACTGATCAGCCTTGAGTTAATCAATCAAGTGCTCATCTGACACATTGTTGTTTGAACTTGTGTAGAAAACATCTCAAACATGTCTCATGTGGCTATATGTGATTATATTTTGAAAGCAGAGCTTGTCATGTCATACTCATCAACACCCACAATATCGATATGTTACTGTATGTCATAAAGCTAAACTTTTTGAGCAATGCTCAGTATTGTGTAGGAAGGTATCTGTATTTCTTTTGTTTTGATTTCTGTTGATTCAAATAGATCAAAGATTTTAAGACTTTAAAACATTTTTTATTTCATAATGACACATAACTGGAAATGTCCTGAAAAAGGTCAATAACATCTATTGGTGAAAAAAGGGAGCCTGGTATTTTATTTAGTTTTGTTTTTCAGTAAGATTGATTGATTTACTTCGTTTTTATATTTATTGATTTCTCTCTTTAAACATATCCGTACTTAAACGACTCTTTAAATATACTTTTCACACTCTCCCTAATTCATTCAATTTAAAGGAGAGTCTAAAAGAACTGTGACTGCTGTATTCTGGTGAAATTACAATCTGAAATAAAATTTTACACACTCAAAGAGTATTTTAAAGGGTGTTTCTTCAACTACGAGCACTTCAGAACTTCAGAGCAATTCAGAAAATAATATTACCTACCAACAATGTCCATACATTATGGACATGCATGCATCACAGGAGAATTTGTGTCATTTTTCTTCAAATTTTTGTCATTAGTCAAATGTTTCTACCTCATTACAAACTGTGTACTGTATTATAGTATAGTAGTCTGCGATGGAAATTATATTTTAAACATGATTGATAGAAAACAGTTGTCTCTTTTGCCTTAAGAAATAACTCTTAAAAGTTAAAGCCAAAATTAATAAAATTTTCACACTGTATAATTTGCTAAATTATAGCTTGATCGGACCTGACACACAATAAAAATGTTCAGTTCACAAGTTACATAATTACATACATACATAACAGGAAAACAATATCTGTTGTTGTATCAGGCATCAGACATACAGTATTGAAGATGTTCATGAAAGACCTAGTGCAAATGTTTAGATTGCACAGCTGTGTTCTTCACAAGAATTTACAGTGTTTTACGCAAGAAGTTATTTTGATGACCTCTGAATATGTTTGAAGTGAACGTTGTCCAATTTTAAAACACTGTCAGATTTCAAACATGTCATCCAAAACAAATGTTATTTCAATTATAAATGGAGACACAGGCTGCACCAATACCACAAACCACCAGCCGGCCAGATGTGCTTGCAGCAGCACCTGTATCATGTCCATGCATAACCTCTGCTTAAAATCATAAACTGCACTGCGTCTGCCTGCAATCATTGACCTGTCCATCAGTCACTCTGCAGTGGTGTTGCACCTCTGAAGCAAGAAGCCTCGTTTTTCACTCCTAGGGGGTTTGTTGATTGTATGATGAAGGGAAGAAAGACCGTCAACACAGTTCAAACAAACTGCTTGCGTCTAATTGGCCTGAGGCCTTCTGGTTTGTCTTTGCCTTTACTGTCCTCTCTTAAGACAAGTCAAAGAGATCTCCTCGCTTTTATCAGGTGCTATCAAAGAATTCATGGAATTCAGCACTTTACACCTTTGATTACATGAGTGTAAGTGTGTGCGCTTGTTTGTTTCCCTCCTACAGCGTGATGAGTGGATGTGTATTCAGCTAAATAACCTTGCTGACACAAGGTCTGTCCAGCGAGAGTGAGATGCATTCAGAAGTGGCTACCACAGACCATAGTTAATGAGACAGGTGTACTCGGAGGATTGATCGAGTTTAAAATATTACCACGTGCCGATCCATACCCTTCCATTCTAAACCAATCTACACATTTGCTGCGATTGTCACCTGTTTCTTGCTAATATGTTAGATAACCAATGTTTCTTACATATTCACATACATTTTTTTTCATAAAAATACCTGTCATACACACACACACCAGAGTTAATTGAACTGCAGGGCTTCTTGTCCCTCTGGCTGTTTTAATTCAGATAAAGAGAGATGGGTGAAGAGAGAAAAACAAAGAATAGACACAAGGGCAAGTTTCTTACATATTCAATACATTTTTTTTCAACACTGCGTAGGTTAAACAGACAGCACACAGACGTAACATATAGTGTAAATGTTATATAGCCATAAACACACACACATGAGGTTAAAACAGAGTTAATTGAATCTAAAAAGGCGCTCCAGGCTTCTTGTCCTCTGGCTGTTTCTACAAAGATTTTTGAAGAGAGAAAAACAGAAGACACTAGACACAAGGGCATTTAAATATAATGAAAATAATATACAATAATTTAAAAACAATTCACTGGTGTTTTTTTTTATTTTTTATAAATAAATTACTTTAGGTTAAACAGACAGCACACAGACTAAGATGCAGTAATGTTTTATCATAATGTAAAAGCCCAGTAATACATTTGTAATGTTACAAAAGAGTATTTAAATAAGTACTGTTTTTACCAGTTGAAAATTCTGCTTTCACCATATTAATTTGCATTGTGAAATATATTAAAATAGAAAGCAAATATTTTAAATTGGGCAGTATTATTTTTTATAATTACAGTATTACTTTTTCCTAAGAGTAAGTTGATCAAAAGTGACATTAAAGGCATTTGTAATGTTACACAGAAGACGTGCTGTTTTTTTCAGTTTAAAACACATATTAAACTTTGTGAAATATATTAATAGAACAAACTTTAGTACACACACATTCAAACACACACACACACACACACACACACACACACACACACCACACACACACACACAACACACACACACACACACACACACACACACACACACACACACACACACACACACACACACACACACACACACACACACACACACACACACACACACACACACACACACACACACACACACAGACACACACACACACACACACACACACACACACACACACACACACACACACAGACACACACACACACACACACACACCACAACAAATTCTGCTTAAAAAATGGTGGTGGTGGATTTCTTGATTTGTAGAAAATAAACTTTAGGCTGCATTTAGCTTGCGCATTATACTATTATATATGTGAAAGAGAGTTCTTTCCTCTCCTCAGTCCCTTCAGTGCGCAGAGATGAATGAAACATCTGGCCCCAGACTCATAAACTGGTTTATATATTCATTTCTATACTGACATGATTTATGAACTTCTAACACCAGTGATTTATTGAGGGTTCTTTGTCATCTCACAACTGCAATAACTGATGACACTGTGATGTTATCATTGACATTATCAGCAAAAAAAAATTTAAAGTAGAAAATGTAAAAGATACTAGTAATTTTACATTAAGTTTACGGACATTTCCTTTAAGCTTAAAACACAACGCAACACATAATTCAAACTATGGGCAGATCATCAAAGCAGAAATGTCCACACAGTAATCTATTTTTATTCACTTTTCACAGAGTGTCGTCTCATTCCTTCACACATCAAAATCAAACAATCAAAAAGAGAACAAATGTAGTAACAGTGACTTGCAAATAAAGCCCTTCATATTAAATCAAGAGCTTTCAAAAGATACTAAATGGGCAGATTGACTGCTGTCAGGAGGCTTAAGCAAAAATATCTGACATGTTTGAAATTAATTTACATCTACTGTATCACAAGTGACTTAATCAAATTCCATGTTCTGATTAGGCTAATAATGGATCAGAAAACCAATCCTTATTAGCTGATAGTGATTATTTTCCCTGTCATACAGAGTTAAAAGGATTGCGACCTTCCTGTCAGGGATAATTATAGCGTATAAGCATAATGAATGCTTGTGGATTGTTCTAAGTGTAACTATTAATGGATGGCGATTCTTGCTGACAGGCACTTTTCTATAAAATGTTTTATGATGAGTTAAATATGTTTACATATGCTCGCCTCAGGGACATTATCTGACTGAGCAAATGGATTTTTGAGGACAAAGGTTGAAGTGCTGTATCAGCATATCCTTGGTGGCTTGTATGGGCTGGAATTTTTTTTATTGATAATTATAATTATTATTATCATCATATATTATTTTGAGTATGTTAATTGATTTGTTCATATAACCACATATGTCAGGAAATATACGTTTATTTTCCGATATAAGTATTTGTTTCTGCATAAATTAAATTAAAACAATTTTGGCAAAACTTATTATGACATCAATCATGTGCAATAATCTTCTAGAAGTACATAACTAATACATAACGCAAAATACTGAACATCTCACCACAGTGACCACTAAAGGTTACATCGTCTGTCCACAACCTTTGACCCCGTGACCCTCTGACACGGATTCCTCTGACCTTCTCTTCTCCTCAATCAACAGACATAACTCTGAACACATGACAGTTATGTCTCAGTGCCGAAGAACAAGGCCATGGTTTCAATACACACAAAACCCACTTTACACGTCAATTCAAGTTTAATATAACAAGAGAGAGAACCAAGCAGAAAAAGATAGAAGTGAAGGACAGGAACAGAAAAGGAAGGAATAAATAATTCACTAAACGACCACTGTGATTCAGTCTCTTACCATGTCTTTCTCTTGGCAGAGAGAGAGAGAGAGAGAGAGAGAGAGAGAGAGAGAGAGAGAGAGAGAGAGAGAGAGAGAGAGAGAGAAAGGAGGGAGGGTTGTTAATGAATTGTACTCACACGTGCACTGGGGACATGTTGTTGTGCTCATTATTGGAGGCAGGAAAGAAGTTAATTGTTCAGTGGCTTTTGGTGAGTTAATACTCCAGTGTCTGATAATTGAAAATGAACAATGCATTATCATCTACTCTCTCATACAAAAATTAATAAAAATTATCAGAAATTCAAGCTCTTATCCATAAAAATATTTTTTAAATAACTTTCTTTAATAATAATAATAATTGAATTACTATTACATTTGTAATGTTTTATAATTTTATCTTTTGTAAAAATGTTATCTTTAACTCAAAGTAGAAAACATGTGTGTGTAAATATATGTAATATGTTAATGTCTCTAGACCACAAAACCTGTCACGAATCCGGTTCTTGAGATCACGCCCACTCACCACATCTCTTGCACCACACTACAGCTGCACATCACCCACGGACTGCATTTCCCATCCACCATTGCACCAATCACACAGCTGTCACCAATCACTCATTTGCCCTGATTGTCTCACCACACCTGCACCTCATTCACACACACACACACACACACACATATAAGCAGCACACTTCCATGCACACAGTGCGAAGTCTTGTTTAGCCCCATCTGACATTTCCAAGCGGTTTCCCTGAGTGTGTTTCCCTGGACTGCCTATACGACTCTGACCGTTTGCTGCCTGCCTTTTGACCCTGCCTGCCGTTTGATATCCTCTCTGTCTGCCGCCTGCCCCGACCTTTGCATTGCCCCTGTTGCTGATTCTGCCTTGCCTTCGTTACACCTGTTACTGTCTCTGAACCTTGCCTGTCTGACCTCCTCTTGTTTATCAATAAAGCTGCATTTGGATCTAACGACACTGCCTCTTCATTACAAAACCAGTCATAAGTAGCACGGGTATATTTGTAGCAATAGCCAACAATACATTGTATGAGTCAAAATGACTGATTTTTCTTTTATGCCAAAAACCAGTAAAGATCATGTTCCTTGAAGATATTTTATAAATGTCCTACTGTAAATATATAAAAACTTAATTTTTTATTAGTAATATGCATTTTATGAACTGTAAAGGTGATTTTCTAAATATTAAAATGTTTTGCACCCTCAGATTACAGATTTTCAAATAGTTTTATCTCAGCCAAATATTGTCTTATCCTAACGGTGATGTATAATCTCAATTTAACTTTTTTTTTACCCTTATGGCTAGTTTTGTGGTCCAGGGTCACATATCATGCTAAATGATAAAGCACACATTGTATACAGTAGAATACAGATAAGAAAATAAATGCCAAAAAAAGCAAAATAAAATGCAATATGGGTTCCTGTTTTCAGCGCTTTGACAATTAATAATTCATGTACTAATTATTAATCAAGCTAAAGGCATCCTCATGTCTTCTCACATCTAGTTCACACCTTTTTCATGTGTCCTAAACATGTGTGTGAGTCCATGCCACAGGGGTTACATTCAACTCCAGAGGGGTGTGAAACATTGCCACGGTAACCGCACACAATCCCTGAATCTCTCGACCCCTGACTGGGTGTTCTAACGGAGTCTCACAACAAGGTTACACCTGCCGTCACACTTGAGCAGGAGTATGCGCATGTACTCGCAGCAGCTAATAGTTTCTTAAACATACTCAATGAATATTTCATGCATAGTTGTGTGACCTGCTTGATGACTACAGAAGGACTTATGGTCTCACTTTATATCAGGTGGCCTACTATGTACTTACAAAACAAATTGTACAATGTACTTATTGTGTTCATATTGTATTGCAAAACACTTGCTGCTATTGCGGTGGGATACAGCGGGTAAGGTTAGGGACAGGTTTGGTGGTATGGGTTTAAGGGATAAGGTATAAGGCATGGGCCAAAAGAGTAATTATAAATGTAATTACAGTAATTAATTACATATGTATACATGCAGGTATTTTTAAATAGAAGTACAATGTAAAAACACGTGTTTACACAATCAGTGCATAGTATCAAATGATTAATTTAAATGTAAGTACATAAAGTAGTTAAGGCCACCTAATATAAAGTGGGACCGGACTACTACTATTAATACTATACAAATAGAATATAATTAATATAATATCATTTATATTGGTAGAATTATAAACGAAAACAAAACAATTAATTGCAGTATTATTGCTATATTTATAGTGAAAACTACTACTTTTACAGAACTAAATTAACCAGTGTTAATAAATCTATACTTAAGTAATTTTTTTACATAAATATTATTGTAAAACTAAACTATTACTGCATTATATGGTCCATTCTACATCTCCATCAAGCTTAACTTCAATGCTTTTCTCATGAATCCATCATGACTGTATTAATGTCGAGTCCAGCTGTCTTTTTCTTCTGCACCGGAAACATGATCATCAAATTTTAATAGACCTGATGCTTTTGTTTTGGAGAGGTGCCTCACGAAGCAAATCATGTCATATTACATGTTCCTGTGGTTCCCAAACAAGGTTCCACTTAAAGATCACACATGCTTTCCTCTGACAGGGTCTGTGTCTCACTTCCCTCTCTTTGTCACTTTCCTTTTCTTCTCACAGCATACTTGCTCCTGCTGGACTGCTTGCTCCCACTACTAAGTGTGAGGACTTTGATTAAATATTTAAAAGTCCACAGTGAAGAACGGTCTCTCCCACACATATACATGGACACATATAGAAACATGAAGTTGTAGAAGGCCCTTCTTTTCAGCCATTGGCATTTTTTTAAAAAAATTAACACTTTTATTTGCCAAGGACACATTAAATTGATCAAAGGTGAAAGCAAATACCTTTATAATGTTACAAAATATGTTGTATTTCAAATAAATGATGTTCTTTTGAACTCTCTTTTTATTACAAAATCCTGAAATTTAGCAGCACTACAGTTTTCGGTTACACTTTTTTAAGGTGTTTTTAAGGTGTCCTCGTTACAGGGTAATTACATATTTAAGTACAGAGTAATATTAATTAACTACATTGACTTACTACTGTACATATGGTTAGGGTTTGGTTTAGGGTTATTTGCATGTAATTATGCATAATGTATTGTTATTATAATAGTAAGTACATGTAACAAGGACACCTTAAAATAAAGTGCTACCCATTTTTAATATTGATATTATAAGAAATATTTGTTGAGCACCAAATCAGCGCATTAGAATGATCTCTGAAGAATCATGGGACTCTGAAGTATATATGGAGTAATGGCTTCTGAAAATTCAGTTTTGTAATCACAAGAATAAATTACATTTTAGAATATATTAAGATAGAAAACAGTTATTTTAAAATTTCAGATAATTTCATAATATTACTGTTTTTACTGTATTTTAGATTAAAAAAAGTTGACGACAATAGCGTAACATGTTGATATTTGTAGTGTGTGAGTGTAACAGTGTGTCCATCTGTTCTGACTTCAGTGGCACAGCTGGTCCACCTCTCTCACTTTCTCACAGTGACAAGCGAGTACTCGCTCCCTGGCGACTGTTGACACGCATGTCTCACTGAAACACATCAGCTCTCACCTGACACCACAGTGCCTGCAAACGTACACAATCAAGCAGTGGCACATGCAGACAAATAGTTCAAAATTATGCTTTATCATCCTGTTGAATGAATACTAAACATAGCGCATTAGCACTGCACAGTGGGAATCACCTCTTTAGCCTCTGAATCTCAGCTCATTCATTGTACGGCACAGGTCTCGTGGTAGGAAAAGGACAATTTTGGTCCACTGTGTGGTGGGCATCTGTTATCCAGACCACCGTTTATACTGTGTATTTATCTATCCATCATTTCCCCGCTTCCAGCCATCAATCATCCTTAGCATAAAGCATTTATGTTGTTGTTTTCCATTGATCTATTAATAAATCTGATTCCTTGCTTGGATTTAAATCAAAGCAGTGTTGAGGTCTAATTTTTGGGGTATACTATCTGTCAAAACTAGACTAAAATACAACCTTTCTATTACTACCTAACTTTTTTCTGACAAGCCAAAGTCCCAGTGTTCCAGAGGGACAGAAGATTTATCTGACTCATCAGAGCCACTCGGTTCCCCATCTTCAGGCGTGGATACAACGGGTCCTGGGGAATTTCCCCAGACAGGTTTGATGAATATCTGTATTCCCCCTCAAATTGTAGACTGGGAGTTTCTCCAAAGTCTTTTTGGGTGGAAATGCAAGAGGTATTACTCAAGAACACCATAACACATTGACTTTGCTTGCCCCTCTCATTTGGCTCAGCAATTTTTTTTCTCCTTGCTTCCGAATGAGTTCCTGAGCCATTTTCTTCTGTAGATATGAAGTTCTTCAAGAATTTACAGTAATTATAATTTGTGTGTGTGTGTGTGTGTGTGTGTGTGTGTGTGTGTGTGTGTGTGTGTGTGTGTGTGTGTGTGTCACCCTGGACCACAAAACCAGTCCTTAAGTGAAAATTTTTCAAAATTGAGATTTATACATCATGAACGCGGAATTACCAAAGCTTTCCATTGATTGTATGGTTTGTTAGGATCGGACAATATTTGGCTGAGATACAACTATTTGTAAATCTGGAATCTGAGGGTAAAAAAATCTAAATATTGATAAAATCACCTTTACAGTTGTCTAAATAAATTTCTTAGCAATGCGTATTACTAATCAAAAAGGAAGTTTTGATATATTTATGGTAAGAAATGTACAAAATATCTTCATGGAACATGATCTTTACTTAACATCCTAATGATTTTTGGCATAAAAGGAAAATGTATAATTTTGACCCGCATCATGTATTTTTGGCTATTGCTACAAATATACCCCAGCGACTTAAAACTGGTTTTGTGGTCCAGGGTCACATATACAATTTAATTTAATTTATTTATTTATGTATTTATTTATTGTTTTTTGCCGTATAAATTTGAAGGTGAATTACATCTGTTACTTTAAATATACTGTAGCCCTCAATCATGAATAAAGCACTGTTTGAAGATATTGAATGTTATAAACTTTAGTCATTGATATGAATTATAACAAGTAATAACATCTTTCTGGATAGCATAACATCAATCATTTGATCATAGGTACAAATGATGGTACACGGATTAGATAATATGTGACCTGATGTGTGAAAGCACCTGCAATTGCTTGGCATCCGCCCTTAAATGTTAATAAAGGTGGCATGCATATTTCAGTGATGTAAACAGAAGCAGGTGAGGCTGGGCTGAGGAGTGATTTATTTATAAGGGTCTGACTCGTAAAGGTGGGGTTTACAGGGGGCCGTTCTGTATGCACATGTGTGTGTTTATGTCAGCTTGGGTGCAAGTGTCAGTGTGTTGGTGTCTGAGCAGAGTCTTGAGTTGTCTCCCGGAGGCATGCTAAGGGTGCACAACATACTCACAGCTCCACAGTTTACTCAAACACAATCACACTACGTAAACAGCGGCACTACTGAGCATATGTGTGTGTGTGTGCGTGATTCCTCTGGGAATGTGCGATTTGATAAGAAAATAGGCAATTTTCTCTTTTCAGAAGAAGCCATAAAAGACTGCTTTTCATTGAGAACAGTCCCATAGGAGCAGCAACCCTCCCGCATCACATGCTTTACATGCTCGATCATGTTGACATGAATATATTCACCTTTCTAAAATGGCCTCAGACAAGACAGGTAGGTAAATTGTCTGTCCAGATGGATAAGAAATCAATTGTGTACTTGACAGATTCGGAAAGGCTTGACTTTCAGATGTAGGAGAGAACAAAGGGGGGAGAGAGCATACAAAACACACACCTGGAGCAGTGAACACATACCCGGAACAGTGGGCAGCCAATGCTGCGGCACCCGGGGAGCAGATGGAGGTTTCGTGCCTTGCTCAAGGGTCTCACCTCAGTCGTGGTATTGATAGTTTTCAGGTGATGTCACACCCTTATAGGAACGCCCCAGCCCGATCTCACGGCAATTCGTACATATTTTACGAGGTGGCTAATTCGTACGAATTCGTACGACCTCACTCGTACTAATTCATACGATTTTTGCTAAATCGTACATATTTTACGAGTTGGCATTTCGTATGAATTTGTATGAATTACCTACACCTAACCCCGCCCCTAAACCTACCCGTCACTGGGGTTTAGAGAAATCGTACTAAATCATACGAGTGAGGTCGTACGAATTAGCCACCTCGTGGCTTTTTTATTTGTTATTATTACCGTTTTAAATATATTACGGCACTTTAAGTGTATTTACAACGTTTTGTCGCACTGTTTATGATTTAAATATTGCCGCGGGAGCTTAATATGAATTTGCAAACGGCCAAAACGTGCATTTTGTTCAGAAATACATTTGTTTTATTCTTATGAGAGGTGATCTAAATATTTGTGGCTTGGAAATAGATGAAAAATTGACATGCTTGTGCAGCAGTTCTATGGACGTTTTGCCCGCCAAGTCTTCGAGCCGGTCACGTGACTGAAAGCTATGAATTGAAGGTGCTGGTTATTCACTCCCCCCCACCGACAATTCCTGCCGGACCTGAGTCTCAAACCCACGACCTTCGGATTACAAGTCCGACTCTCTATCCATTAAGCCACAACTTAATAAGTATGCAATAAATTATGCATAATTACATGCAAGTAAGTAACCCTAAACCAAACCCTATTCCTAACCCTAACCCTAACCATACAGTAAGTTAATGTAGTAACTTAATATTACACAGTACTTAAATGTATAATTACACTGTAACAACGACACCTTAAAATAAAGTGTAAACAAAAAAATGTTCTAAATGTTAATGTATCTAAATTATATTTATTTCCAGATTTTAAATACCAGATACGTTTAACATTTTGTTGGATATACTGTAAGTAACATTCTCAAATACCAGTATTAGTATTAGTAGATGGTATTTGTAGACTGTCTGCTTAATATCTGATATTTTGATGGTCCTCCAAAAGACATTCTATTGACTATAAGTAATGTTACAACATATCAGCTTACTCTACTACTAACAGTTAGGTTACTACTAATACTCTAATGTGAAAAAGTTGACATGTAGTTTCAAAGTTTTAGTTAGAAAGTCTAAAGTTTCTAATAATCTTTTAGCTGTGGACTCTGGTAACTCTGCTGTTTTAGTCCTTTTGGATTTGACTGCGGCCTTTGATACGGTCAGCCACTCGATTTTCTTGTCTAGACTTGAAGAGTGTGTCGGTATTAAGGGCATAGCCCTTAAATGGTTTCAATCATATTTGACAGACAGAAGTTTTTCTGTTCACCTAGGTGAATTTTCTTCATCTGCTGCCCCTCTTTCTTGTGGCGTTCCCCAAGGATCCATATTGGGCCCGATGTTGTTTTCTTTGTATGCTGCCTTTGGGGTATATTTTTAGAATACACAATATTTCCTTCCATTGTTATGCGGATGATGTACAAATTTATTTGCCTGTCAAAACAAATGACAAAGCTTCATTTCTGTCATTACTTAATTGCCTGAGAGATTTTAAAACATGGCTGGATCAGAACTTTCTTTGTCTTAATGAAAAGAAGACTGAGATTGTTGTGTTTGGTCGTCCTGGGGATTTAAATGCTTGTGTAGATGCACTTGGTAATTTAGGATTGTATGTTTGTCCATTTACCAGGAATCTCGGTGTGATTTTCGACAGTGCTTTTAAATTTGAAAAACAGATTAGTTCTGTTGTAAAAGCCATTTTTTTTTCAACTGAGACTGTTGGCTAAAGTCAAGCCCTACCTGCCACGTAAGGAGTTTGAAAGTGTAATTTATGTGTATCGTAATTTTGAAAGTGTAACTCGTTATATGTTTGTTTGGATCAGTCATCTCTTCAACGCTTACAGTTAGTCCAGAATGCAGCAGCTCGGCTCTTAACTGGGACAAAAATGTATGAGCACATTACCCCAGTCTTAGCTTCACTACACTGGCTTCCTGTCCGCTTCAGGATTGAGTTCAAGATTTTATTGATTGCTTTTAAGATTTTACATGGGTTGGCACCTGCCTATTTATCAGAGTTTTTTACATGTCCACACTCCTGTTAAAGCACTGAGGTCGTCCAATCAGGTACTCCTGGATGTTCCGAGAGCCAGATTAAAAAATAAGGGTGACCGAGCTTTTTCAGTGGTGGCACCTAATTTGTGGAATAGTTTACCTGTACACATAAGAACTGCTCAGAGTTTTGGAATTTTTAAGTCATTTCTTAAGACACACCTGTATTCCTTGGCTTTTATTTTGAGTTGAGTCGAGACATTGTGACGTTTTTACTGTATTCATTTTGTTTGTGTGGGAGCTTTTCATTGTGACATTGTGAAGCACTTAAATGTGCTATATAAATAAAATTTAACTGAACTGAACTAAAGTGGATGATTGAAATTAAATATAAACAAAAGGATTAAATGATATGAATATATTCACCCCTTTAAAATGGCCTCAGACAAGAAAGGTAGGTCTGCCCCAATGGATAAGAAGTAATATAGAAAACAAGAGGCACAACTCAGGATTTATGAAAGAAAAAAGATGGATAAGTATGAGTTATTGGGTGGGAGTTCCAATTGTTAATGGCTTAAATTAGGGTCACCGCAACAGGAAATCACAGACGACTGGGGTGACATAATTCATCATAGCCGCGCTCAGTAATGCAGTGTAGGAATAGGATATGCAGGAAAGTCAGCCTTTCTTCCACCATGACCTCATACTGCCAATGCGTCTCACCACAAGACATGCTCTCCGCCATTTAGACCAGAGAGATGATTTGTCAGTCTCTCTCGCACGCTAACCAGAAGCTGCTGCTAATACACCTCCTTCTATCACAATGTACCAGTTTCTTGTCATTTGTGCAACTATTCTTACCACAATTTCTGTTTTCTTTCTCCCTCCATCTACAGTCGTTCGGTGGGAGTCAAGCTGAGTGTGCAGTCTTTACTGGAAAACTTTCTGCCCTGTTTTGCTCTCTTCTGTATTATTAGGACCTATAAAGTGGAACAAGTGTAAACTAGGACATGAACTGGAGGCCTTTCAAATGAGACGAGAAACTATACATTTTTTATACTAAACATTGTAATTGATTTGGAGTTTCTTCCAATTATACGCATCTTTTTAGCTTGGTAGAGGCACTTTTTGTGCCGTATTATGGAGCGTTTAGCCGCAGTATCCTATAAATCTGTCAGTACGTTCTTAAAAATAAATTGAAGGAGAGAATGCCAACAACTTTTCTCGGTTCATTGACAAGATTACTGAAACAAAAACAATTGAGTGTATTAAAGGGACATAAACACAGGCGGATAAATGCATTGCATAACGTGTGGCAGTTTGTCAGGATGTGTTACAGAGGACCCTCAGGGCTGCAGTATACAACAGAGACTGCCAACATCAGGACAGGGTATCAATCCAAGAGCCTGGATATTGGAGCATTGTCTGTCAGCAGATATCAAGTGCACTAAATCTAAGATTACCAAATTAAGAGGAGGCACTTAAGTGAGATATCTATTAGACACACACACACACACACACACACACACACACACACACACACACACACACACACACACACACACACACACACACACACACACACACACACACACACACACACACACACACACACACACACACACACACACACACACACACACACACACACACACACACACACACACACACACACACACACACACACACACAACACACACACACACACACACACACACACACACACACACACACACAACACACACACACACACACACACACACACATTACACAAGTGAGTCCAAAAGTCTGAGAGAACCAGTACAAATGTGTATAAACCTTATGCATTTTTTAGAATGCAATTATTATTTTATTTTTTTAATTAACAAATTATTTTAAAGAATATCTTAGTATTTGATCTGCCCCTCTTTGGCTTTAAAAGTAATAGAGCAGCATAAAGTTTTGTTGTTGTTTCTAAAGTTGAGCGTGAAAGCAATAAAATAAGCTTCAAATGACATTACTGCATAATTTTAAACATTATTACTAAATACAAAATTACTTTTTACCATTTTAGTGACCCATGATATTATATTAAGCTGAATATCAAGGGTTGTATTTTTTTGTCAATTTGTTAATGAGGGATTTGTGGACACATTACGTTTTTAGATTTATGTCATATCATAGTTTTTGTTTTTGTATTTTAGATATCTTTGCTATTAAAATCATTACATATGATTTCATAGTGGTGCTATTAAAACATATCCTCAACTAAAACATGGGAAATTAAATATTTAGATATTGACATACCACTTTAAATGAATTTCAATTCTGCCTGGTCTGTGCTTAGATGTTCACTTACTCAAATAAACTGTCAGAACACAATTTTAATAGAATAGTTTATTTAATATTTTATATTATTGAGATTTTAAAATATATAATTATTTGATTATTTCGTGCTAAAGCTAAATGAGATAATTTTTCAATCTATTTCCTTTAACAACACATTGCCAGTATGAATCTTTCCTCATTCTACCTATACATACAGAATCTCTCCTGAATAGGTACTGTTATTTTAGCTTTGTACCAAGTTCATCCTGTAGCAGGTGCCAAGAAAAAGAAGAGGAACAAAATGATACGTGTTCGGGAAGAGTTGGAGAAAGCACAAAGACTTGCTCTCAGACTTCGCTTCTAAATCATTGTGAATGTAGTTTGAGATAGACATCGCTCCAAAAGCACAACAACAGATAAAAGGCAGTGAAGACACTTGCACTCTTTATCAGGTGGAGTCTGCCGGTGGTGTTTTTCTGTCCAGTCACCCAAAATCTGCGGGAAAATAATGTCAAAACAGAGCACTGGCTCTCATTACTGTTCATTCAAACTCCTTCCAGAACATCATTACCTTGTAATGCTAAATGGATGAGAAAAAAATTAAAAGCTGTTTACCATGTACCGGCTTCTTCCTGGCGTCCAGGATACATTAAGAATGAATGAGCTTCTTGTCATGTCCTTGCTTTGAACTACAGATCCTTTGCATAGATTCATACACACCTTATTATAACTATAAGAAATACTTTTTGTTCACATTTTGTAACGAATAAAAAGACAACTGCATGGACAGCAGAGAGCTGAATTCCGTCTCTCTGCTGAAGTGCACCACCCAATGGAGAGGCGCATCAGTCGAGTGCAGATGGAGCGTATGATTGTCTGTGCATCTGTGGTTTAAAGGCAGAGAGGGGGAGACTCTTACAGCAGATGAGCGGTGATCCTGGTCCTTGACTCTGTGTGTGTTCATTCAGGGAAAGCGCTTTTGGCCCACTTACTGACGTACACGAGTAATGATAGTGTCAGTGGACTCGGCTGGTCGCTGGCTTCATTCTATCGCTCCATACTTCCCATATACATCTCCTCCTTGCTCTGTTTCCAACTAAACTCATTTCACGTCTCTGTGCATGTTTTTACACTGTGAAACTAAATTCAGATTCTAATTGTTCAACACATTTTTTAAATATTTGTGAGTATTAATGGTACACTTCTAAAATAATATAGTCAAAACAATTTGGTTGATTATTGTAAGAACGCATGAGTGTGAATTTGAATTGAATTGGTCAATCAACACAGGGAACTGAACTAGAATTTAATTTAAATGCATGATGATAACATTCTGAGAAATGAATTGTTGTTTTGCTTAGGTCCATACAAATATAATATTATATACATACAGTATATACACTAGCGTTCAAAAATATTGGGCTCTGTATGATTTTTTTAATGTTTTTGAATGATGTCTCTTATGTTCACTAAGGCTGCATTTATTTGATGAAAAATACAGTAAGAACAGTAATATTGTGCAATACATTACAACAATTTTAAATAACTGCTTACTATTTTAATATATTTAAAAAGTGAATTTATTCCTGTGATGGCAAAGCTAAACGTTCAGCAGCCATTAGGTCTACTCCAGTCTTCAATGTCACACGAACACTTAGAATTCATTCAAATATGATCTAGTGCTCAAGAAACATTTCTAATTTTCACACACACACACACACACACACACACACACACACACACACACACACACACACACACACACACACACACACACACACACACACACACACACACACACACACACACACACACACACACACAGCTGCAATTTTCACTGACACACAGAAACACACAGAACACACAAAAGAGAATTAATTTATTTTTTTGCTGTTTTTACTGACACTTTTGATCATTTGACCCTAAACCTGTGAAAAGTATAGTGTTCATGAATCTATTGTATATTCAAATTTCTATTTAGCAAATCCGACTGAATCGAGACAATTATAAATTGTTAATTACATTTCACCGCTATTAAGTTTGTAATATTTCACTATAACTATCAATAACTATTTTATAATGTACAGCCATTACTAATAAAAAAATACTCAATATATCCAGAAATCACTTGCAAATCGGTTACACAGCAAAAAGGCTGTCGGTGTAAAACAACGCAAATCTCTTGCTTCTCTTATGCATGCGGTGTGAAACGGCCTCAGGGTATAAGAGAGAGGGGGAGAATTTGTGGATGAGGAATCCAAAGTGTGTGTATGTGTTTGATGGCTGTTGGCCAGGTCCAGTAGAGTAATGGAGCAATTGATTGCTGATTGACCCCAGTGCCACTAAGGACACTTCTTCCTGTTCAGCCACTGCATTACTTTTATTTTCATTATGACCAAACAAACCGCACAACCACCACCCACAATATGACATATAAAAGGAGCACAATGAGAGTATGAGACTAAAGAGTAATCGTATCATAGTTTTTAGCCTGTAGATGAGACGACAAGAGTCACCGACAAGCAAGGCTTGAACTGACCTGTTCTGAAGAACTACAGCTGATAGAGTGAGCGGGGAGAACGGAAAAACACATGTGATCAAGGGTGCAAACACAGCAGACTTGTGTGGAGAACTGAACAGATGGATCAGAGTGAATCAGCGAAAACAACCTCTTTCTGAAGGTCACTGCAGGTCAATCAGTGCCTGCAACAAAGAGTGAGGAGTGAAGGACAGGCTCATAGATACATGAATCTCAGTCATTTCATAATTCTACTGTAATATGATGACCACTTTCTCTCCAAGTATATAGATACAATAATAAGCACATTTTTTTATTTTGAAAAGACGCCAGTAGGCCTACCTACAGTACCACCAGTACCTACAGCCACAAGCCAACATATTACTGATAGTTTATTTGCTTTATTTGCCACTTTTTATTTACGGAGTGCACTGAGATGATGGTAAATCAAGAGGATAGATAAGGAGATGGGACGTTATTCAGGATAAATGCCATATTTATTAATAAAAAGCAAGGCAGTACATGATATATGTATAGTTTAATGTACAATACTGTCATGTCAGTCATTCAGCGGATGCAAATATATAGCTATTTAAAAATATTTCCTGGTAAAATTCAAAGAAATGTGTTGTGAAAAATATATTACAGTACTATATGTCTATCCCTCACAATCTCAAGTTTCCATTCATGCATTAAATATGGTGTCTATCCTGACTACTAAGTCTATGGGATTTGAACCCACAATGTGTGAATGAGCACCACCTTTAATTCTCAAACCATTTTTTTTAAATAAAAGCATTGGTTACACTTTATTTTGATATAGTCCACTTTAGACATTCTACTAGGTTTGCAACTACATGTCAACTAATTCTCATTAATTTGCAACTATACGTGTCTTCTAACTCTCAGAGTAGACTGTTAGGTTAGGTTTAGGGTTAGTAGAATAAGTTGACAAATACTTGCAAAGTTTCTCATAGTCAGTATGTTGTATGTTGTGGTCCAATCAAAATAAAGTGTTAGAAGATATCAAACAGACAGTCTAATACTCTAATGACTGCTAGTTGATATGTAGTTAAAAAGTTACTTACTGTTAGTAGAATGTCTAAAGTGGACTATCAAAGTAAAGTGTTACCTAACCATCTTTGGCAAACCTTCAAATGTTCAGCTTTCAGACCCCCAGAATTTTCAGTTTATTGTCACTCAACGTGTACACAGGCATACAACCCCCCCCCCCCCCCATGTGAAATGAGACATTTACACTCTTGTTTTCACATCAATGCCATGGAAGAACCAGTTTTGGTTCCCCAAAGAACCTTTCAGTGAACAGTTCTTAAAATAATTTTTTTTCTCTTAGTGTGAAGAACATTTTAATAATCCAAAGAACCTTTTGTGGAACGAAAAGGTTCCATGGACTGTTAAGGTTCTTTGTGGAATCATTGATACCAATAAAGACCCTTTATTTTTAAGAGTGTAGAGCCATATTTGCTTGTGCCTTACAAGAGTAAAAATATCAAAACTGCCTTTAAAAATGTTTTTATTTTCTTGCGTGGCTCCAGCACCAATATTCACCCCAACCCAAAGCCAGAGGGAGTTCCACGTGTACACTGTTTAGCTGCAGGCTGTCAAGGCGGGACGTGACTGACAGCAGCTCTTTCCACACACTAATTGGCATAGTGGGAAAGTCTGAAAAATGCAAATGTTCTGGCATTTCATCGCACCGTTTTCATAATCAGCCACGGTTCAACATCATGAGCCATTTGTTTGTCTGTTTGTTTATTTATTTGTTTATTTTCGGGTGCACGAAAAAAAAACTGTGGAAAAAAATCGCTTGCGTTGCGGATTTTCTCCCTGTGATAGCATGTTTTTCGCTTTGTCTATTCAGCACACAGCGTGTCAGCGCGAGTGTGCGTGCAGGCGCGCGCGTTTGTGTGTGTGACAGCCGGTTGTGCAGCGGCGAAGGGTCGCTCACTCACCATCTGTAAATTGCTTTTTTTCAGCGGGTCGGTGCTGCGCCGTGGCTCCGCTCGCTGTGTGCTGTGTGGAAGGGAGCCGTTCCGCAGTAATGAGTTTGTAGGCGTTTGGGGATCGAGCACGGTGCGCGCCCTGGGTCACTAATTCAATCCTGAGAGCGTTCTAAATAATTATTAATACCTGCTAAGCGTTAATAGAGCTTCATAGGCGATTCATCAAGCTGTCGATTTATTTGAGGGGTTGCGACATTTTGTGTCTGTGATTTCAAACATGTCCAATAAACGTGGCCAGCGTACAGACCTCTAGAGGGGAGGCTTTTATTGCAACCTATCGAAAATGACCATTATTAATCCAGTTATTAATTTAGCTTTCCATTTGAACGCCAATATAACGCATGACATAGGCCTACAGATTGCTTGCTTGATTCTTGCTATATTATTTCATACAATTTCAGCACCCACATATGAGGTTTCAGCAAGACGTGCACACACAATGTACACATTTCCAAAGTGCCCTGGTGAGTGTGTGAAGTGCATTGTGTGTGAGAGAGAATGTGCGTCTGCCTCTCTTGTAAGCTGAGCCATAGAGACGCTGACTACAGGGGAATCTCATCGGCAATGCAGCCTAGACGCCAAAGAAAACACTACCTCTTCCTCTCACTTCCTACTTGCCTCCGTCTCTTCTCCTCTCTTTCAATAAATGCACCTTGGCCTATGGCTGCCACCATGCAAGATCAAACGTGTGCCTTTTGGTACCATACATCCATCTTGAAAGTACTGTCGCTGAAAACAGAAAAAAAACATTAAGGAGACAAAAAAATAGATATTGTCCTTATTCATACTATTCCAATTCACTTGTGCATTAACAGATGTTATTACATAAATTCAAGTAAATACACACCTGTTATTAAGACAAAAACACAGTGTGTCAGTCTGGTACATGGTTGAGATGAAGTGATGGCTGTCACACACATTGTCTCCTCTGACACAGCAGAAATGAGAGGAAGCAGGAGGAAGAGTGGGGGATGGGTTTGAGGGCGTGCTGAGATTGAGCTTCAGTCTGGGACGCTGCCTAAGCTGAATGAGGACAGACAGCATCTCAATGGCCACCTCTTGCTCTAACCAAACGTGGCCTGTTGTGTGCATAACACCAAAACATGACAAATGTCATGTTTAGCTACTCAGTGTGTCACCCAGGCTGAATTTCTGTTTGAGAAAGATACATGCCGGCCCTCCCGTCTTCTACTCTTAATAGTCAAAAGTAAAAAAGCATCAGTGTCAATTATACAGTAGCAATGCTTGCACAAAAAGACAGCGGCAAACACAAATCCCCCCTGGGCTGGTCAAAAAAAGAAAGATATAAACTTGTGGTAACATGGTATCAATAGTCAAGAGTCTCTAACCGTGATCTGTTGAGACTGTTTGACTTAGATGCCTGGAGAAAAATAGAAAATCTTCTGTATTTAACTACTGTAGAACAATAATAAAAAAGTGTTTTAGGAAAGATTAGAAAGGACATTCTTTAAAATCAGTCAACTGAAGTTTTAGAGACAAACTTTTCCTGTATGATTTGGGCAAATATTCAAATAAACTCTTGTTCAGATTTAATACATCAATTGCATGATATGGGTTGTTTTTTCTTACATCACATGCATGAGAATCTGCAAAGCATTGTACCACACATGATGTCTTCTCTCGTTTAAAGAACCATTCATTCACACTGAAGAAAAGAGCAAAGAAAATGCTTTCAAATTTAAGAGAGAGAAAATTTCCAACATTTTCACTGGCATGACTTGAAGTTCATTCATTGTTTCAGTGGGCGTAATACTGCATTACTTGCTCTCCATCATACCTGCCACTTTTGAGCTATTTCATCCAGAATATTAAAATGAATGGAATTTTTTTACATGGTGCTGTAACCAAAATGTCAGTATAACTCTCTGTCAGAGTTGCTTTGACCAGTAATGCCCTTTCCCTGTTCTCTGTGCAGTGTCCTTTTACATTTTAAAATAATTTGTACTTTTTAATCAAATTTAAATAATCCATCAGCTGAAGGTTTTGTTGGAAATAACGAGACCTTTATTCTTGTATGTGACTCGGTCGGTCTAGTGTGTTTTTTGCCGTTTAGTGAATTTAAAGTTAACCAAGAGGGGAAACACTGGGGTTCACCACCCAATTGTTTTTTATGTGCATCTTGTTTGTCTGGTATAAACAGGCAAAGTGTAGCAGATCTATTTGGCAAGTTAAAAAAGGAGAAACGTTTTTGAAAAAAGGTTGCTTGATAAAAAATGGCAGAAGTAAAAGAGGTTAAGTGAAACACTTAGGGACTAACCACCCCGCTTAACCTTTGATACAACAACAAGTGCAGAAGCCAGAACACTTAAACAAAAACGAAGTTCAGCCACCAACAGGCTGTTTTTTCATCTCCACGCAGAGAACGCGAACCTGCGAGAGCCTGCAACAGCCTGGAAAAGAAACCCGAAATGAGAAGACGAGGACTCTCACGTTAATCTTCTCAAACTAATATTGCACAGTCTTGTTCAAAGCATTTAGTATTAGAAAGCCGTTTATTATGATATAATAATAACACACATTAAGGGACATTTGGTGTAATATAATTGGGAGTAAGGGGAAATTAATAGGAAGATTAGTCAGTGATTAGAATACTGTCGCGAAGCCTGGATAACCTTAAACAGTAAATCTCGGCTCAGACTATTACAATAAATGAGAGTATAATTGTTACGATTATAAAAATATGATTTATTATCATTTTAAATCTTCGTTTTATTACTCGGGTAAACTAAAATGTGATCGCGACGTACCACAAAAACTAATTTAATTATCATCGATTAAAATATTTAAATTAATTTCTTCTTACTGGTCCAAATATGAGACGTTTGCGAGCAATAGCAAGAAAAATAATAAGAACAATACGAAGCATATACGAATAAAATCACCCTGTTTACTCGTTTGTGTAGCTATCTTTCGACTTTCATTTAAATGATTTCTTGTCAAATATTTGTGTTAACAAAACGTTTTAGCTAATGTTATAAACGAATGCCACTGTACCAAACATTTATGAACTTATGTTCGTTTTACGATTATAACATAAATCTACATGCCACATTAGTAGGCTATTAAAATGTCATAGAATTAAAATTAATTGTTGAAATTAATTTTTGAAAACGTAAACAAACATAATAACAGATTGAACTTTTGAAATAGTAGGCTACGATTATATAAGATTCATATCGTTATTTCTTGCACTTTTTATTATTTTCATTTCATCTGTCATTTAAGCCGAATAGATGTCATTGGAAAAACTGAATCTTGATTTTCGTATAATAGATCACATATTTCAGACATGAAAAGACACTTGTTGAGTGATTGGAAAAGAGGCGGATGCATTTGACAGTAGTTTTTATTAAACATATGAAAACAAGATTCTGAACAACATTCCATTTCGAAACATTTTGGTTTGGACTTACTGACACGTAAGGACATTTATAATTTCGATAAATATATAGAAATTATAGGCTATGTACAGAGTTTTTCTTTATTTCCCTTTTTTATACATAAGACAGAACACATGACAGCACATGTGGTTATGTAACCTCAAGCCGCTGTGCCTCAAATTAGACCAATACAGAGAGATTGCTTCATAACGAACTGTATCATAATTCATAATTTAACCGGAAAAAAAAAATGTTAACAGTGGTTTTCAGGTGAGATATCAAGCAGATACTATGTAAAGGAGCATACTGGAGACCTTATTTTAGGAGTCTGGCCGATAGATCTGTTAGAAAGCATACACAGGTCGGAAAGAATTTGAAAACTCACTTAAGACAATTTACTTGCATTAGACAATACACTTTGGCAACTTCTTAATTTAGCCTGAACAAGATGGGCTATATTTCAAGTTCAAATGCGCATGATTACTTATAGCAAAGTTTGCACACAAACCCTCTAATATTGTTGAATTATATCCGCGTTTAATCTCTTGACATAGTGTAATTCAGCATGGTCGGAAGCCTATCATCATCACAATGTTGTAATGCAATACAATAGGCAACTGCTTTATACAGAGTATGCTACGGTTTTATTAAGGTCATAAAAAGTTAAAAAAACAATTCCTGCCCTACGAACAACGGTTGTCATATTTGAAGTTAACAGTTTTATGTCGTTCATCATCCATTAAGACAAATTTATATATATGTATATAAACGTTCTTGAAGAGATGCTCTTAGTTATTTTTGATATCCATATCTAACCAGTATTCTACATACCTTCATTTATTTTGCAGTACAACATTCACACAATTAGAGCTTCTGTTAATTGCTTTCGAATTTGGTGCATAGAATATTAGCAGCAATTAAAGTCCTTGTGTTTATATGCACTTTAGCTCGACTAAGTATGTCCACCATAACAGCAATTCGATTAACACAGAGAGGAAAAGAAATGCTATATAAATCCAAATTTTTCGAATCGTAGTGCAGTAGGCTTCCTTTGAAATTGTACATAATCAATAGGATGAGGATATCTTTGTCATTTGCATGCTACATCGTATTAAGACGTTGTAAATAACCAAGCAAAAATGACTTTAAAAAGAAAGTTAAATTAACACACCATTTGACCTTTACATATGTACAAGTGGGAATAAATAACTCTGGCTCAGTTCGGTGTTTTTTTGTTCTTATTCTGTCCTTTTAAACAATAAAAAAGAAACGCAAGAACGGATTTCTTGTGATTTCGCAGGTACGCATGAGTTCCTTCACATACACGGTTTGTGTCGAGCAGAAGAAACGAAAAAAGGTGAGAAGAGAGAGTGGTTAAGGGCCATGCTTTTCATCCAAGTGCTATATGAGGAAGAGAGAGAAAGGACCTGGCGCGTTTGGAGTACCATACATGTCCCGCATGCAGGATTGGTGGGGTAATGCAGACTTGAGCAATGCTTGAGGGCCCTCAAAGTTCATAAGTCCCCTCAACCTCAGTTCATGACTGAGAAAAGTCAAGGATGTATTGCTATCTCCCTTTCTTGCTTGTAAGTGTGCTAATATTAGCATCGTTCCTTTCAAAGCCCTTCACAGGCTGAAGTTTCGTTTCCAGTATGTTCTCATCGCCATTAAGACTCTTCAATAATAAATTAAGAACGCGGCTGTATGTATTTAAACATGTCAGACTTTGCAGTAAGCATATATCTAAAAAAAAAACAACACAAAAAAACAGGAATTTACAGAATCCAAAACGGATGGGTCTTTGGAGGTTATGCGTGATCCCATATTTAGAGCGGAGGTGTTATGAAGTAGAAGGGTCCGTGCAGTATCTGTGGAAGATAATCCTAACATTACACTAACCTTAAGACTTTTATGGTACAGTAATATATTTACACAAATAATGACCGGAGACTTTAAATGTGTCGCTGTAATGTTAGACCACACTCTTAAAAATAAAGGGTCTTCGGTGTTTCTTTTCAGCACTTTATGTTCAGCAAAGCACTTGACTTGTTTGTCAATAACAATTTTGGCGGGTAGTTCTTTGGAAAAAAAAGTGCTGGATGTTAGGCCTACATTACGGATTCTCTAGATTTGCATAGGCCTATATAAAGCACCATAGACTACATAGATGTACTTAAAAAGGATCTCCTATGGAACCAGACCTTTATTTTCAAGAGTGTATGTTCTAAAGTGGACACAGAGTATTTAAGACAAGAACTGCAAATAAAATTCACACTGAAAATCATAAAAATTAAGGTTTAAAAAAACGAATACGTTGGTGCGGAAAAGGTCTTTAACAAGAATCACTCTCACATGAAGAATTCCGTGGAAGTGGTTTTGCCGCGAATGCCGTTGGACGGGTCCCGAGAGTTGCCGCCTCCGTTGCCGCCGCCTCCGTTAAAGGCTCGGCTCGCGAGCTTCTCGTACTTATCCTTGTACAGGTCCCGCTCTTTGATCAGACGCGCCACGTCTTGCTTGAGTTGCTCCACCTGGCTCAGAAGCGTGCACTTTTCGCTCTCGAGTATGTGGCGCTGCTGCACGCGCTTGTGGCGGCACGACTGCGCGTAACCGCGGTTCTTCAGCGTTCGCCGTTTCTGCTTGAGACGGATCACCTCTTCTTTGCTGAAGCCTCTCAGTTGCCGGTTGAGCTCGCGCACCGTCATGCTCACTAGCTGCTCGTCCGAGAAGCGGTCATCGATGCGCGCGTGGTGGCCATGGTGGTGATGGTGGTGCACCGGGTGGTGGTGGCCGTTCGTGACCGTCGAGAGGTCTTCTCCGACGTACTGCTGACCACGATATCCCTCGTAGGGCTGGTGGTGATGGTGGTGGTGCGTGTTACCGATAAGCGCTTCCACCGCGTCCTCGGGCGTCAGGTTGAGGGCCTCTGGACTGATGTGATGCTGGTAGTTGGGAATCCAGTAGAGATCTTCCAGCTGCGGCTTGCCCGATGAGCCTTGGTTGTTGTTCATGCCGCTGTTGCTGTTGTTGCTGAAGCCATTTCCGAGGTTCTGCCCAGGCTGCGATCCGGGACTGGGGGCACAGAAACTGGGCGAGGAAGGCACCGAGGAGCAGGGTGTGCTGATTGGGGTGGAGGATAGCGAGCCCGGGGGCAGGCGGTGGCAATAGCGGTCGGCCTCCGGAGGCTCTTTCTTGACTTCAAATTTCATAAGGTCGAAGTCGTTGACATAGTCAATAGCCAAGGGGCTGTTGGGCAAATCTGCGCTCATGGCGAGATCGGTGGCCATGTCAGTCCATGCGACGACACCTACCCTAGCAGCCAAAGCGACACGCGTGGGGCTCGCTGGGATTTTGATGAAAACGACTGAAGATGAGTGCCCAGGGTTTAATACATAAGCACGAGCATCTATTTATAGTGCAGCGAGATATAAGTATGCCCAGGCATGTACATGTACTTATAAACCTGCCAGTTTGCCTCTTGTTGACAACTTATCCCAGGTCAAATTCACGCGTTAATATCACTGGCCTGGGCGGCAGAAACTTGAGACTCGTGAATTCAAAACCACCAACCTGACTCGTCCTCGCTTCACCGCGTTAAAGCTGACATGCGGTTTCAGAGAAATCGTCCTTTGAGTAACAGAGATGTCAAATATCCTTCTTCACCTCCGTGTTTGAAGTTCCGTCTAGCCGGAGGCGATAAAGTTTACGCTTTCATGCGAAGAAAGCGAGAACTTTCCTCACATGTCGCAGAAGAGTCCTTCACACAACAAACGCGCGCCCGTCAAGATCAGAAAACGTCAGACTTTACCTCGAAGTCCAAAGGAAGGATGCTGCTGCTTTTTCACAGGGACCGCAACAATGTGCGTGACAAATCTCAGTGTAACATTAAGTTCCTCTGGTGGGACGCTCCGACGCAGCCTGACGAAGGATGGGGAATACTGGTTACTCAATTCACCTCCCTCCGCTGTCACTTTTAAAGTTACATGGACTGCCGTCACCGTCGCTTTTTGTTTACGGCTAGAGCTTATTTTTGCACCGTTGTCCACCGCTGACACGCAGTATCACTGAAGCACTGAAAGAGGCAATGTACCACTTTATACACATGGCCCATCTGAGCGTCCCACCCAGAGAACGGAAAGGACCAATGGGAGGAGGCGTAGCAGTAGACATGCATAGTCCTATAGCGACGCCTCTATGTGGCAGCTGAGCCGAACGCGCAGCAGCTGACAGGGGCTTAAACAGGTGTTCATCCCGCCCCCTAGCGACGCCTCCCCTGCAACCGCACGTGGAAGGTGAGCGCGAGGAAAGGCAATAGCCCAGCTTGTCTTACTTAGAAAATGTTTATTTAGAACAGAGCAAACACTTTTTTACACGCTATATGCAATGCAAACGCTTAGGTAACTTAAAAACACAGTATAAAAGGGATTGCACGCGTACTTTTAATGACCAATTTAATTCTATGTTTAATAGACACATCAACGTGATTTTTTTAATTATCATAGTTAAATTGGTATATGTTTCACTTCAAAACAAAAAGTCAGTCTTATGAGAAATTGAAATAGGCCTACAATGAAAGCAAAGTTAATAAGCCTGCGCATAGACAACTGAATTCACATTTAGAAAGGGAAATTATGACGCAATAACACAACTTTTAACACTCTTATAAGTTATTTCTCATTTAAAAAAAATATTTGATTCAGTAAACTTCAGTTCAATGACAATTCAGATCAATAGAATTATGCATCACATTTCATTTCACAACAATTAGCATATTTATTAACAATTTATTATTTTCTATTATTTATTTAGGCCTATTAATTTATCAAAAGCGAGCCATCCTTTAGAATCCAGGAGATAGATGACATAGGATAATTATTCTACAAAAACCCTACTGTGTTTGGACAGACCGTTTAAAGTTTAAATTGATTACATAATTATGTATTAAACTGCATATTTCCTCATTGTGCCGTAACCCCGTGAACAGTCATTCAGTGTATTGATCTGATAGGATAACACACGCGCAACTTTCCTCCCGCTTATGACCTATAGGCGGTGATGAACTCAATAACGCATGATCCAGCAATACAATCAATCCACATTTCCGCCGGATAGGGAAAAAATGCGCAATTTGTGCGGGTGAGTTAATTATGATCTGCCTCGCCAGTGCCAGCCACGCTCCGGATTTCTTTCGCAATTAACCTCTAATTGCATCTCGACTCATCTGCGCGGATCGACAAATAATTAAGCCCCACGCAGCGCGCGCCTTCATCACCACGGCATATGTCTTAATCAGAGGAGCCAGTCTCGCGCAGTCTCAAGCTAAAGGAAGTGAGGGTCATACCCATGCGCACTGCTGTAAGAGACACTGCAGGAATATAGACCTAGGAATATAGATCAATATACAAATGTTTGAAATATCATTATAGTGCTTTGTTAAAAATAAAAGAGACAGAAAGACACATTGAGAGACACTTAAAGGAATAGTTCAACTAAAATGAAAATGTACTCACCTTCAGACCATTAGACCGAGATGTAGATATGTTTTTCTTCATAGGATCAGATCTGAGGAATTTAGCATAACATCACTTGCTCAGCAATGGATCCTCTGCAGTGAATGGGTGCCGCCAGAACGAGGGTCAAAACAGCAGATACATGCAGGACTCAAGTCCATCAATTCATGTCTTGTGAAGCAAAAGCTGTGTTGCTTTTGGCCTAAAATATGATTTGTCTATCCATAATATTGCTTTCTCCAATGAAAAAGTTGTCTAATCTGAATCAGGAGAGAAATAAGCGCAGATCAAGCACTGTTTATAAGCCAAAATAGTTCAGAACAAATATGTCTAATTTTGATGTGAGAGAACATCAGGGAATGGACATTTCCCACCGGATTTCAAATGATTATGGGCTGTTATTTTGCAACAGTGTAAAGTTAAAATGCCTTAAGCATTCATTTGTTTTTTACAAACATGCATCTTTTCACTTCATAAGACATTAATTGATGGACTACAGTCGTGTGGATTATTGTGATGCTTTTATGAACACTTATTCTGACGGCACCCATTCAATACAGATAATCCATTGGTGAGGAAGTGATATAATGCTACATTTCTCCAAATCTGTTCCAATGAAGAAAAAACGCACCTACATTCTGGATGGCATAAGGGCGAGTACATTTTCAGCAAATTTTCATTTTTGGGTGAACTATTCCCTTAATCACTGTTTGACACATCTTTACATTCATATGCGGTACTCAGTCTGTAATTGGCTCAGATACTTAATACTTGCCAATTTGTATTAATTTATGTGTATTTTCTAGGCTTCAGTATCAATTATCAAAATAAAATCTGCTGTATAACGTACTTCTTACTACTTGTGAGACCTCTACTAACTTTATGTAACATGCTAAGACTTTCTTTCCAGGTGCCAATGAGTGAAATACAGCCACGCTTGAGGCTCAAATCTGCCAACGGAGGGGGAAAAAGAAAAGCCTAAGAGGACGGGACAAATCATATCAAGGTATTTGAAGTTGAAGGTGCGCTAAGTCATTATGGAGGTTTTATCAAATAAGCATGAGTGGACCTCAAAGTCCAAGCTAAGCAGTCCGCTTTGAAAATGCCACATTTAAGAAGATCTGCCATCGTCCATTCAGTGAGCGGAGGTGGGTGGGTGTGGATGTGGCCGAGGGCTTGAGACATAAATTTTGAAGTCAGGGCTTTCATTGTGCCTTTGCATATTGGGAGTTAGCTGCTGGTGCAGTTCTACCGATTTAAGCAAAATGGACATCAGCACGTCCAAGGAGAAAAAGAGTATGATAGTGTGAAAGAGAGAAGAGGGGGTTTGGACTAGACATCTGTGGAAATGACTGAGACGGATTTAACCCCTCTTTAGCCAAAATAGTTGAGAGGTGCGAGGTGGAGTAAAGGGGTTATCGGAAGAAGGTTTGGAAAGGAGGTTTTTGTGGGCCTCAAAATCTCACAAATGCCCGTTCAAAGACTCAGCAGTAATCGTTCGGCTACATTCAAACTAACAAGTATACAAAGTTCTATGAAGTTCTCAGCGAAAAAAAAAGTGAGTTAAAAAGAGCAAGACGACAGAAAAGAGCATGTTAAAGAGAAAAAGAGACCGATTCCTTCAAGAGAACCAAAAAAGTTGAAATGGACACAGGAAGAGATTTTTAAAATTTACTAAAACTCAAGAGCTTTAAAAATGGCATAAAGATAAACAGCAATAAAGCACAAGCAGAAAGATTGGAAAAAGACAGCAGGAGGAAAAAAAGGACAGAGGACAGATATACTAATGACTAACTACTTGCAGTGGAAGTATGATCTTTATTGATGGGCTGGAGTCTTTGCTGAGCTGTAACAAGTTTGTCTTTTTTATGCCTAGGCGATCTATTGAGGTAGAGAAAAATTACACTTGACCTTTCATTCTTTCCTTTTCTCATTCAAGTGAGATTGTCCTCGAAAAAAATGTGCATGTGTTTTCCTCCTTTCTCGCTCGCTCTCGTTCACATGCGCTTTTACTAAAAATTGAAATATTGATCTTAATTAGAGTTTGCCGAGCTCAGCAGCTCGCGTTGAGCTTTGAGACAAGCGGCAGCAGACATCTGTCTCAGGCACTTACATCCTCGCCGTCAGAGCGAGAGAACGAGAGGGAAGGGGAGGGGGAGAAAAGAAAGAGTGATTGCTCCGTGAATTTCTCTTTCTCTTCCCATGCAGATAACAGAGACTGGTGAGTGACCATAGTTAAAGAGCATCACGAATACAGATATATGCATCACACCTCACGCTTTTCCCCGCCTTTCTGTACAAATCAAAGGTTATGACTTTACTGTACTAACTGAAGTTCTATACTGATTCATTGAGGGGTTGTTTTGTTTGACATTAAACATTGAAGGTTAAATAAAAATACTGAATGAAGGATGAAAGATGAAAGAACAAGATCTTTCTGCATGATGTTGCATCTGAATGAAAAAAATCATCAATTTATTTTGGCAACTTTAATGGATGTTATATGGGGAAAAATATCTTTGTTTTATATATAAAAATGTATGTATATATATTATATAAAATTGTCAAATTGTTAAACTCATGAGTAAAAAATTGAACTCATGTTAAATTGAATATACTATTTGAGTAGTAATGTTGAACAAAATGTCATTGTAATGGTTATTATAGGTTTTTAAGCATTATGTTTAGCTAAAAAAGTTGTAAAACTGGACATAACTTTATACAGCAAACATTAGTAAGTGATTGCTAACACTTTATTTTAGGGTCTAATTACTAGTTGCTTATTAGCATGCATATTACTAGAATATTAGCCATTTATTAGTACCAATTAAGCACATATTAATGCCTTATTCTACATGACCTTATCCTAAACTTAACAACTACCTTACTAACTATTAATAAGCAGCAAATTAGGAATTTATTGAGGGAAAAGTCATAGTGAATATGTGTTCCCTATTCTAAAGTGTTACCAAGTGATTTTATCAAACTGAAATTATGTTAATGTTGTTAAACATATTGTTTATGTTTTGTGGCTAAATATTTGAAACTGTATTTTAACATTAAAGTTGCCAAAATCATTTTATGTGTATTGTGTTCATTCATAGACTCATATCTGACAAAACAAAATTAATTTAGTGGTAAACAAAATTATGCAGAATATTAATTTAACACTTGTGCTAAAACTTGTGCATTATTTCACCTTCAAAGTTGTAAAAATTGTAATTTAAATGGTTATTTATGATTTTAGGCATTAGATTTAAGCAACAAAGTTGCAAAACTAGTCTTTACAACAGCAAAAATTATTATGCGATTTTGTCAAAATAAAACCATGGCAACATGCATATTGTTTGTCGTGTGGCTATATAATTGAATCCATTTCCATTTTGAATCCATGGCCCTACTTCCAATATAAGCACCTTACTTTTGTTCAATAAAAGGAGGGTGAAATCAAAATTATATATTTTTTAATTAATTATTATAATTATTTTGATAACCAACATTGTCACAAGTCGGTAGAACTTATATGAACTCCGGCATTCCTTTAAAATAAAACGAAAATCTGAAAGCAAGCGCCGCACTGCAAAAAAGACAAATAAGCTAAGAGGGGTTAGGTGATGTATGACAACTTTAGTTGATTTTACAACACCCATATCAACATGCATTCTTGTGAAGTATTCCTTCCTGCATGAACGATTAAAACAGAGGAGAAAGATAGACTGAGAAGTCAGCTGAGGGACTGTTTTCCTTCCCTCCATCCCTCTATGTCATCGTAAACGCGGCTCGCATCATGGGCACGGCCTTTATCTCGTTAACACGGCGGCAGGCTTGTCAGTGCCAGCGAGTATGTGCTGTTCCGCAGCGAGACCCTCGCCACGGTGTATTAATGCCCCCTGTCGTTGCTGCCGGCGACGGTTAACCAGGTTTCCCGTCGCGACCGGCAGTCGTTTGTCACCGAGCACGGAGCACGAGGCCTTAGTTCAGCGGAGCATTAATAGTCTGAATATCAGCAGTCTCCGCACAGTGAGGGGCGTTCAAGGGATTACAACTCCCATCATCCTCTCTGTACCACTGTTTAACACTCAACATACTAATTACGTTACCCGGCGGAGAAGAGGAAGAGGAGGAGGAGGAGGAGGAACGAATGGATCCTCAATCAAATGCACATTTTAGGAAAAGACAGGGAGAAGAACAGGAAAATGACATTGTCAGAAATTAGATGTGATGGATTTGGTCAGACAGCAGTTAGAGAGGAAAAAGTGAGAGGAGAAGAAAAATGAGTTTTGAGGAGTGTGAGGGAAACAATGTTTTTTTCCGTTTCCTATAGATTCCTTAAGACTCAATTACAGTGACAGACATGCAGCCATGAGCGATGTTCTTCACATCCACCTGCCTCACAACACGTGTAGAAAAATGCTGACACTTTCCTCGTTAAACGACGCTATTCGGAAAACAACTTGGGAGTGAGGTGGTTTGTGGTGTTATGTGGTTTAATCCCTGAAAAATTGGTTAAATATGGTTAAAGAACTGAAAAATGCCGTCTTCCATATATGCAAACATGCTCAGAAACAAAGACAAAGTCGTGAAGATCACAAAGCAATTTTATTTAGTTATTTCCACTTTTTGAAAATACATTTCCACAGCTTGCATTTGAAATAATACAATTTCTTTGCATAAAAAAACACTACAGAAATGCCATTTTAAAAATCCCTGAGAATTACATATACATTTGGAAAGTAACTCTAAGAACTCACTGTGAACGTCTGCATTTTTTCAGAATAGTATTTGATTATAATGCATAAATTCAGTTCTGTAGTAGTCAACGTTTATGACATATTCCGAGAAATGTTTAATCAATTCTTAGAATTGCATTTCGAAATTTCTGAAACCAAACACGCCTCAAGTAAAGATGTCTTTGTAAACCGTTTTGTAACAGGGTCATTTATATTGTATATTATTAAAGTAAACATCAAGTTAAAATGTTTCAAAGTTTTTTACCGATTAAAACACCCATCATCAGCCCTCCTTTGGCAAGCTTTCTGTCTGTGTTGTAGATAAGAATCGTGGCTTGATATGTAGAGCCTTTCCTGTAATAGAGAGAAGATAGGAGAGGAAAAAATCCACAAGGAAACAGTGCAAACAATTGTTTTTTCATGTTTTTGAGAAAGTGAATTATGATTTGGTTACACAGCAGTAACTGAAGCCAAAAATGAAAGTAGAGGAAACTTTGATTTGTAAAAACAAGACAGACAGACAGACAAGGAATAAATAGCACCTGCTATATAATGACAGGAGTAGCTATCGCTCTGTTTTTACTGATAGAGGAGTGACACAGGAGTGTGTGATTGTCTCGGGGTGAGTGATAGCACAGAGACGGAGGGAGACAGAGAAGATGCAGGAGGTGATGCATAGAGTCTGGGCTAATTTATGCAAAGCAGAGAGAAGTTTGTCTTTACAGTGAGAGTTAAACTGTCATTAGTAACAATTAACTGCTCTTGGTGTGAATGTGGTTAAACCAGGAGAAGGCAACAGAATAACCTTACCAGGGTTGGGAATAAAAAATAAATAAATGCAAAATGCAAAAAAAGAAATAAGCTAAGAGGGGTTAGGTGATGTATGACAACTTTAGTTGATTTATATATATATATTATATATAATTTAAAATATATTTTAAATTCCAATTCCTGTTAGGAAGCAACATTGAAAATAACTGAAATTTAAATAATAGATAAAAATGAATAATATATTTAAAAAAACAAATGAGGACAAAAAAAAAAATAAAAATTAAATGAATATAAAAATTTTTTTTTTTTAATTAAAATTAAATCAATCAATCAATAAATCCTTGAATGGCTGTAGGACTCTACATGTATAGACATTTTTGTTTGTTTGTTTATTACTCTTTTGTTGAAATCTGAAATGATCTAATAATATGAGTATAATAAATGCAGTAAAATAGAACCGTTAAGGAATCCAAATCGAATCAGAATTGCCAAATTCGCTAAACTTTATGCTATAATGAGGTGAATTTTGAGACCAGCAGTTTTCATTCTGTATGTAGCAGATGATTTCAGGCAACAGGATGAGAAAGTGACATGTGAAAAGCCATGGTGGTCTGGTGGGCACCTGTGCTATTCTGAGACACTGGGCTGCCATCAATGATCCCAAAGGGGGAACTGAGCTGGAACTTGGCATGAGAGAAATAGGAAGTTGGCAGAGGGATGTGTGTGTATGTATAACAAGCATAATTTTGTATAAATATGCAGACATGATACTTGCCATCACTCATGAAAGCTTTAGAAATAGATGGAAACCCTACATGCATGAACATGAGCTAAAACGAATCAGAAACACAGAGGTATACATCTTTAAATATTTGTGTATAGAGAAGAGAATGAGTGTATGCCACGCTTCAGTATGACCATATGACTGTGAAAAGCCACTGTTAGGGTGTAAAGTCAGAGGTTAATGACAGCAGTTTCTGTTCTGCAGTAACTAATTAAAGAAAGGAAGCATGAAAGCACGAGAAAGGAGAAGACTGAAGAGTTGAAAAGCGTTCAGATGAATACTAAAAAGTTAGAACCAGATTCTCAGAACCTTTAAGAGAAGTTGATCATTTCTTGCTGATAAAATGCCATGTTTGAGTGTGTGAGGGAAGTATATCAGGTTTGTCTTACTGAGTGTGGAGAGAGAAAGACACTGTTCCACAGGGTGCGGCTGGTGCACGTGTGTGTGTGTGTGTGTGTGTGTGTGTGTGTGTGTGTGTGTGTGTGTGTGTGTGCGTGTGAGGATATAGGGGCCCCTCTCCACTAATCCTCTATCAGTGATACAGACATGCCAGCTTCAGCTGTGCCTGTCCTTAACAACAAACCTAAATATTAGTAGCCCCTCAGTAAGTATTATATACCTCATGTAGCCCCTCTCTTAAATAATATAAACTCTGTCGATATTATTAACCCCATCACTGCGTATTAAGTAACCCAACTTCATACTCCATAGATATGTATTACCTCCTTACGCTTTATATATACAGTGACCCTAAAAAGTATTTGGACTCTTAACAAGCCTATTTTAAATGTATATGAATATAGTATTGCAATGCATTAGATGCAAAACAAGTGGCATCTGCAAACAAATTTTTTTTTTGAGGAATATTTTCCTAATTACTCAAATTGTTGTTATGCATATTAAGTAATTTCCTCAATTTTTACACAGGCGTCCTAGTAGAGTAACAACAGGTGTAGTTGTCATTACATTAACCATAGACATTTTATCTTAATTTTTAATAACAATCATTTATGCTAACAAATGTCTTTTTGTGAAATGTTTTGTTAGCTTTCTTTAAAGTACCACCTGGTTTTATATTTAACAAGTGCAATAAAATGTATTCATTAAGTGTAGCTTTAGTATTAATATACTTCTGTATCTTTGTATCTACTGGCCTATGTATTTACTGTTTGTTATGATCATTATTTTATACTGAATCTGTTAAATCTGAAGTCCTGTAGAGATATAAGTACACACCTTTGGCCTGTGGGCCTGCCGCAGGGGGGACCTTTGGGGTTTCAGGGTTCTCTGACATGTCAGGAGAGCTGGACAAGGAGATGAAGGAAGGCAGCTTCTCAGGACCTGAGCAGGACGAGCCCTCATCTGCCTGTATGGACTCAGTAGATTGTGTCTGAACTTCCTCTGAACTAAAAAGGCAAAACACCAAATAAGAGATTTTTATAAGATTAAAAAAATATATATTTTAAAAGAAATGTATAAATAATCAGCATGCTTATGGGAACTTTACACAATATTATTCAAATAATTATATTTTTTTCCAACAGTACAGAAAGGAGAGAAAAAAAGATTAGTTCTCGACCCTAACCTCTTTAAAATGTCTCTAGTATGGGCTTTCTTGGCCGGTCCAATGCTTGCGTTAGAGCCGGAGCGTTTCAAGCTCTGTCTGTGGTGCAGTTTGCATTTGGATCCACGTGGACACACGCCGGTACTGGAGAAGTCTGGACACACCAGCGTGTGTTTCTTCTTACACTGTGAAGAGAGCAGGACATTCTTAATGCTTTATTTCTTCATATTCAGATTGCCAATGGATGTTTTATGGGTTGGTTATGAACATGTGGGACACTGTCAGGTTAAAAGGAAATAGAGATTTCATGTGTGCCACACTCTGTAGGAGTGCACTGAAGTTAGCAAAAGTAAGTGTTTGCGTGCGATCACACATCAGTAGGTGCATTTATCTGATATGTGAGAGAAGGTGAGCATGTGTTTGTGTGTGTAAGTGAAAGTAGGTGAGAGTGTCTGTGTGCCCGTGTAATTTGGGCGTAAATTGGTAGCTTCATTCTTTGGGAGACCCGATCCCTCCCACCTGTCAGAGGAGCTAAATATACCACACTATGGGGTGAGGAGCGCGAGACGCGTGTATAAGTGAGAGAGAGAGACTGGGCAAGTGTGAGGCATGTTGCTCCAGAAATAAGCAGAGAGAGAGAGAGTGTCTGTATGTGTGTGGGAGGGAAGGGTGGCTAAAGGATCGTGTGTCCGGGAACACTGTGGACTTCTTGTCACCCCTTGGGGCACCCGCCCAGAGACACTTTACCCAACAGGGATCAGGTCAGAACCACAAGCGGCCTAAAATGACCAAATTTACAGTTGTTAGGTATTATCTTGTGGTGCTTAGAAATGAGATACAGAAACCAGACTGATTTTGTTCAATGAAACCTCCAGCGACCGTTCACACAGGAAACTTTTTTTTTCTAATCCAGCTGTGCTACTTTTTTAATTGTCGCAGATACGTATCTAACCCATCCGTGACCTCTATCTTCAAAGATTGCTGCTTTTTTCAGTGTCTAGCACCAGAAACACAAAACTAAACAATAAAAAAACTAAATAAACAACACAAAACAGCAAACAAAAAATAATAATAAAACAAATAAAAAAATAAACAAAACAAAAACAGACATAAGACAAATCACCAAACAAAACAAAAAAGCAAAACCAAAATTAACAATACAAAACACCCTAACAATAATAAAAAAACGTAACAAATAAATAAATAAACACACACAAACATTTAAGTGTATGTCATTGACAGTCACTGACTGCAAAAAGGCTTGTATAGTCAGACTATGGTCTATGGAGTCTTTAAATCCAAGATGACAGCTTTTGCTTTATTTACTGTTAAACGGAAAACACTAAAAGTATATATGTTATCTATACAAACACAGTCTAGTGTAACTGGATTATCATACCCAATGTATCTGGGTCTCTAATGCCCCCTAAATCATCCTATAGACAACATCATCACTCACCACACTCATGGCTAATTGGCCCAATTTGCTAAATCCCTTGCCACTTGAATTCAGTCGATTCCAATTCCACCCCATTTCAGAAGAGCATTTGGGACCTTTCTTTTTTTTAAACACCCATTTGTTTCTTGTTTGACTGATAACATCCATGTCGAGCTTTAATCATTCAAAGGTCCGGCGGAGGCAGATAGAACCAATGTGTAAATTGTGAGAAATTACAAGCGATGTGAAGTGGGATAATCTGATCACACGGCATCTCTAATTTGAACTATTCTGATTTCTGGTTCACAACAAAATAGACAATTACTAATTATATGTCTGACTATTATTCTTAAATAAAAAGTTATAATCACTTTTTTCCCCCTAAAAAGTCCACATTTAATGGACATTTATTCCTTTTTATGAGTTTATGCAATTATAGGAGACTGACTGAAAGAGATGCTAACTGGTAACTGACTAACCATTCAGCCAATCACAGAACAATATAAACCAGTTATTCCTAATCATCAGAAAACTGATAAAGTCAGAAAATGGTTCAGTTTTTTTTTTTAAATCTTCTCCAATGATCTGAATTAAAAAGAAACACCACTGCAATTTCAGTGTTCACTAACTCAATGTATTTGATGTCTGCATAAAAAACCGGGCCAATATGGCATCTAGGATGGGCCCAGGCTTTTTTGCAGTGAAATTTACCTACCATCACACTGGCATCTCTGGGGCATTTATAATTCAACAACATTGACTGCATCCACTGAGTCTACTCTCAGCCGCCAACAGACCGTTTGATGCATATTGACCACTAAGATGGCCAGAGCTGGTTGAATCCCCCCAGTTTCAGACTGGTTGGTTGGCTGCAATACATTCTGAATTCAGGGGGCAAAAGTTTTTAATCAGTCTGTCAGGAGAAAAAGGTGTTTTGTCTATTAGTTGTCAAGTTGCTACAGTGGCCACTTACAATGACTATTTTCCCAAAGTCGCAAGTCTTTTCAAGAGATTTGTCTAATGTAAATACAATTTGGATTTCCACATGTCTGTTGAGTCTGCTGCTCTATTATTTGAAAGAGCTGATATTTTGTTGCACAGCAGTATATTATTGTGGAAGTGTTGACAGAATCAAGTGGGACAAGTAAAATCCTGCACAAAGTCTGGCTTTACTTGGTTAGTTCAGCCAAAATCTAATACTGTCATTTACTCAACCTCATGTTATTCCAAACCGTTCTTTCTTCAACAGAACACAAAAGAAGATATTTAAAAAAAAATGTTTAGTGTCTTTTTGTCTGCACAATGAACGTTAGTTGGGTCCAATATTGTTTTGGACCCCACTGACTTTCATTTTATGGACAAATACACTTCAAAAGATGATGACAGCAATTTCATTTTTGGGAAACTATTCCTTAAACAATTAAAAAAAAAAAAAAAAAACTGTTTTGTTCTTTTACAAACATTATTATGGTTTTAATATTTTACTAATAGTTTTTCATGATACTTTTCTTTACTGATAATAATGATCAAGAATAAAGTCTATACACTTCTACCAACATTTAATATGTATGATGAGCAAGCAATTAGTCCTAATCCCGTTCCTTTCATTCCCACCAACATTCAATTTCTACGAATTAGTAGAAGCTCCAATAGGAAAAGTATGGGTGATATAAATCTTACCTAACTTATAAGTTGATTGGCTATTTGAAATCATATCTAATTAGAAGCAAATCCCGCTGATGGGAGGTGGACGCAGTACTGAGAAGCCTCATTAACTTTGATGTTCACGGCTGTGATCTGGGCAAAGAAAACACAAAAGCCCCAACCACGCTCTCTCATACATTTTAATTTACATAAAAGCAGCAATATCGAGGGAAAAGAGAAGAGTGTGAGAGAAAAAAAGAGAAGTGGATGGAACATCTTTATATCAGTGCAAGTTAACAATTTTCCACTTGATTTAAGAAAGACTGGGAAGTCTCTGGGGCCTATTAGAAGAGCTTTCTACTGGCCACAAAGCAGAAAGAGTCAGCACATTTTACATTACTGAGACAGAGAGCAAGAAAGAGAGAGAGACAGAAAGAATGTATGGTGGTGTGAGCTATGATAAAGAGCTAGGAAATGAGAATAGTGACAGAGTGATAGAGGGATGAGAGGAAGAGAAGGATAATCAAAAGGAGAGTGATCAGGATGAGGTGTGAATTGATGTGACCAGCAAACAAAAGAACAAAAGGGGACAGAAAAACGTGTGAAATGGCAGACAGAAAGAGAGAGCCAGAGAAGGGGAAAAAGAACAGAGGAGGGAGAAATGAAGAGGATGAGAGTGCGCTTTAACCCTTGCTCCGCTGGCGTATCCATTGCTGGCCTCTCGCCTGTACTGCTGTCATCAGCACTTTTTCACGTCCATAATTATGGTGTGCTATCCATCATATCTAAGACAGTGCTTTTGGGACAGCGCAAAATTACAGACCTAAGCACTTCAGCTAATAGAATAAATATTAATATCTCTCTTCTTATATATTCTCATTCTCACCCCAAATATTTAAATGAGCCCTGACAGCGAGAGAACGCATTTGTTACGATGAAGGGAAAGCAAAGAAGAGCAAATGGAGGGAAAAAAACAGAGCGAGAGACAGACAGAGACAAAGAGAGAAGACGGGAGAAGCAGAAAACACTGCAGAGAAACAATTCATTAGGATGAGACAAATCCAAAGAGGAAGAAACTGATAGGGGCGGCGATGAAAGTTTCTGCAGAAAAACAATGAAGGGAGGCATACTGTCACTTTAAAATAATAAATCACGTTTGTTCTGGCGTATATCAATTATGTTATCATCTCAAAAGCTTCCCGCTTTAAAATCTAGCGCAAAATGGCACTACAGTTAAAAAAGAGGTGTTCAGTCATTTTTTGATTGGAGGATGTGGTAGTGGTCTTGGACTTGTCTTAAAATTGTTTGATAACAGAGGGCTTACAGAGATAATTAGTCGGTAGGTTGTGTGATCTCAATATGGAAACATTCAAGAATTTTATTTATACATTTATTTATTGATTTGTGTTTATTTAACAACTTTTTTGTGTCACTTTTTTGGTATTACTTTACACTATAAATTCTTAATGCATTTTCTTTATATATTTTTCTCAGAAATGTTCATTATTATAAATGTACAGTTTTACTTAATTCATGTTCAAATAATTACTGTATTAATGTTTACTTAATTCATGTTAAATAGCAATAATTGTTAAAATGTTAAAAATGCATGTACAAAGTTACTGTTTAATGTTGTATAAGTATTGTTTATTTTTAGTTCATGATGCCTAATTAATGTTAATGAACTGAAGCTTACTGTAAAGTGTTGTTAACTTTTTAAATAAAGAAACTGAATGCACTGTTAATAGAATATTTCACCACAAAATAAAATCTAGAGCCATCTAAGATGTAGATGAGTTTGCTCCTTCATTTGAACGGATTTGGAGAAATTTAGCATTACATCACTTGCTCACAAATGGATCCTTTGCAGTGAATGGGTGCCATCAGAATGAGTCTGAACAGCTGACAAAAGCATCACAATAATCCACAAGTAATCCACATGACTCCAGTCCATCAATCAACATCTTGTAAAGTTAAAAGTCGTGTTTGTTGTTGCACAATTTTTTTTTAACTTCAACTTGTCGCTTCTGACAAAAATTACGGTCTATTATAACACTTCTTCCAGTGGAAAAAGCCCATCCCCTGTTGTCCTCTCACATTAAAATATGGATGGAGAACTATTTTAGCTGGAAGGAACGGTTTGAAGTTAAAGACGTCTCAATGATGAATTATTTTGTTAAAAAGATGAACCTTTTTCCTTCACAAGAAATCAATTGATGGACTGGAGTTGTCAATTACTTGCAGATTATTTTTTTCAGTTGTTTGGACTCTCATTCTGACGGCACCCATTCACTGGAGAGGATCCTTTGTTCAGCAAGTGATGCTAAATATCTCCAAATCTGTTCTGAAATAGAAACAAACTCTGGAAGGCCTGACGGTGAGTACATTTTAATTTTTGGATGAATTATTCCTTTAAGCTAACACCTCTAAAATATAACAAAGAACGTGACTAGCACAAGTCATACAATGTCATGTATTCAAACTGGATAAAAACGTACTACAACATAACGGTGGCTACACTTGTTACATGCAAGTAAAGTTTGTACTTCTCCTGTACAGCTTAATGAGACTGAGGGACAGGTGTGATGGGGGACAAGAGAAGCATGTGTGTGTGTGTGTGTGTGTGTGAGAGCTGGGGTGAAGATAGAGGTCACGGATGGGCTAGAACCTGCTAGATTAAGGACATACGAGGACACTTGGTAAATGTGGGTCATGTTGTCCTCTCTTGTTACTGCCCTCAATATGTCACCCACTCACAAACATGGAGGAAACCAAATGCATATGTCATAAGCACCCTGATGAAGGTTCAGATTAACATTAGGAACACAGTCAACTTTTAAGGGCTCTATTTAAAACTCTTGGGGAAAAAATCATCACCAATAAACGGCATTCATTCATTAAGACCTATAAAACTGTCATCAACAGCAAAGCACTTGAATCCAACAAACGTTATGAATGTTAAACTACATGTACACTCAATTAAAGAGGACCTTACAGCATCTATGATGATGCAAGTAAAAATGAACATCATTTTGTTGACATTGCTGACCTGAAAGTTGAACCACATGTGTTATGTGAAAATGCTGGATCTCTCTCCATATAAGACCTTTTATTTTATTTTTGTATTTATTTATTTTTGAGTACAATGCAGGTGGATGCTTTTTCCAGGGTTAAAAATAGGCTAAACTTTAAAATGTTACTTCATAAATGTATATAATACTATAATGCTTTACTATAATAAACTTTAAATAAAAAGTTTTAAAATAAGGAAATTATATTCTTTATACATTTCTTTCAAATTTTTTTTTTTTCTAAGCAAAGGATAGCATATACCCCATATAATGTCATTACATCTCACCAAACATTTCAGAGTATTCAAGAGTTTTCAAAAAAAAAAAATATTATAAATAAAAATAATTAATAAATAAAAAAATATATAAAAACGTTATATTCCAAAAAAAAAATAATTATGAAGGCCATTCCATGACGTGATAAATGTTTTAACATAAGGAAACAGTTAGAAAAGGTATCGTGTTTAAAATTTCAAGTTTAATCAAGTTTGCATTGAAACCATCAAACTGTCTTACCTTATCTCCCTGAGGGCAGTAGCCTCGGACAAAGTCTTTGCACACATCAGCTTTGCGAGACACATAAACATGGCTGTAGGGACAGCTACTGTTATTACAGATCCCCTTCAGAAAGTACGAGCACACAGGCATCTATAAAGAAAAACAAACAGCGATTTAGAGCTTGAAAATGACTTCAGAGATCTATGCAAACAATTTAAAACCTCAGATAACTGCAAACATTAAACCAATCTCCAGCACTAAACAACAGAGTAAGTGTGAATTAATATGGTTAGTTTGAGAAAGCAAAGAACTTCTGAAAGGATAAGAGCAGTTACAATACAGTTTAGCTTTTAAATTCCGTTTCTAACAGATGTGTGTCAATATAAAGTAAGTGATGGAAAACGTAAGTGAGTTATACACGTATGGCACCAGTATTGTATCATGTAGCAACTGAAGTCCGTCAAAACACACATTTATCACACATTGTCTAATCAGTAATTATGTGCATGTGTCAATGGCACAGATTTCAGACTCCTCGTGAATATAATCTGCATGTATGAATAATCTGAACGTGACGGAGAGCTCTCTGGGCTTAAAATAGAATGTGAGGATCGCGCACACGAAGAGCGAGAGGGGGCCGCTGACCTCTTAAGTGGAATCTCATTTCCATGGGGGTCATATCATTTCTGCTTAATTAACTGCAACAGAAATATTGACCCAAGTGGGGCGTCGTACCACCTGCATGATGTGTTTATGTGCAGGGGAGGGGAATGGACGCTAGCCAAGACTAGGGGGAAGGGGCTTGGGGGTCTTGTTTCTCAGTTATTTGGAGGGGGAACTGGATCGTTTTCAATTGCAGGCGTGAACTCAAGCCATGCTTCATGGCATATACACGGATGACACCGGGTGCGGGGTTAAATTCAGCCTCAAGGCTGTGGAGTAACAGGAGGAGGTGGGTTTATGGGGCTGGGACTAGCAGGTGGGCCTGTGCTGCGATGAGGTGTCTCTGCTGCTTTAAAACAAGTGGACAGCTGGTCTCTTGGTGGACTGGAGGGGTAGAGGGTGACTGTCACAGGTGCAGTGATTTGGTGTGTTTGGATGTGTGTGGGGGGTATTGGTTGAGTAGGGCCTTGGACAGAATACAAGCAAAAGTCTGAACAAGTGTTAAAATATGAAGAGAGGGAGGGAGAGAGTGGAGCAGGGAGAAAGTATGCGTGTTTTACAGAAAGCGAATGCTCTCGGAGGGGCTTTTTTCTGTGTCAAACAAACAATGGAAACAGGTGTCTCACTGTGAGAAGAAAGTGTGGGCAAAGTTTCAGACAGTGTCTTACTGAACCTGGAATGACACTTCTATTCCTGTCAAACTACACCTCTTCATTTACCACTCCTGCTGTCATTATAAATAATGTATTATTTCTATGTTACTTTCATATTATACTGGAAGGGCTTTAAGGCCTCAATATACGCACAAAATAAAAGCTAGCAACGGATCTGATCATAGCAATGTGGATGGGATATATACACATACAGCACTTTATACAATATTGCTTTTTCCAAACATCTCAGTAGATTTTCAGACCATATTTAACATAAATGGTTCATACAGCATTACTATCAGCTTTATATTTGGTATATAGTACAGTCATCTATACATATTTTTTCCTTGATTTTCTCAAAGTGACAACATACAGAGCCCATAAAATAAGTGTGCCCTTGAGAAACTATTCACATGTGCATGAGTATTTTTTGCATGCCAAGAAACCGCACCGCAAAATGATTGCATGGCAGGACCGATGGCACAAAAGGTGGCACAGTGTGCATTGTCCTATAAGCTAAGTTTTCTTGTGTGCACATAAAAGTCTCTCTCTCTCTGTGTGTGTGTATATATATATATATATTTTTTTTTTTTGCAAAGGTCCTTGAGGCCATAATGCGTTGCGAAGAATATCGTGAGAAGAAACCCAAAACGCTTATAACCTGCATTTTGCATAATGAAAAATTGCACCTTCAATTCATTCAGTTGTGTTTGACAATCATTAAGGAATCACTAAACAGCTGCTATGAAAACACTTCTTGTATGATAAATATATTTTCATTAAATTCATAATTTTCTATTATAAAATATAAATATATATAAATTAATAAATAAACGGGCAAAAGTCTGGCAATGCAAATATTTTTCCATATTCTTTCTTTTTTTCATACTTTTCCAGACCTGGAAATTACATAAATCAAATTACATATTTCACCATACTTTTCCAAACCGTGTAGGAACCCTGTATTCAACACAAACAACAGATACAGTGTCACTTTCAAACTGAATTACAACTTCAATTTCTACTATATAGCAGCTCTCCAGTGTGTTCATGTATTTAGTTGCTGATGTCTGACCTCAACAAATGCAATGAAGGAAATGAACCAGAGAATGTTTCTATGTCAAAGAAGGCAGAGCCCCACAGCAGTAACAGTGTAAAGGAAATGAAAGTTACGTTTCAGTAAAGGTCACTATTTGGCAAAAAATGATTTGGCCTGATTTTGTTTGAAATGATGGAATGCCAGTTCATTTTTTTCGATTTGGCTATATCAGGGATGATTTACAAAGTTTAGAACAATACCAAAAAAAAAAAAAAAAGATTCTCACTTTTACTGACCAATAGATAATTCATTACTCTTCCAGAACATTTCCAGTCAATTGCAGTGGATACTGGATCTGCTAGTCTTGATCTGCCGCTGAATCATTTAGAATACTTGGTGAATCAGTTTGACCAGTTCACTGAAAAGAGCTGACTCAAAAGAATCATTTGCCCATAAATCACATTACTGTGACTTGTAAGCAAGCTTAACTTTACATAAGCGCTACATGAGCAGTATCTAGCTAATACATTATTTAAAAGGAATTGTATATTAATTATAGATATTTAATAGGCTTTTAAAGATTGTATTCTTTTCCATGACTTTTTCAGGCCTGAAAAACAACATTTCCATGATCATGGGAACCCTAAGGAAAACTTTGCAAATTTAGTGGACCATGTTATTAAAAGTACTGAAACAAACAAATACTGATTATGACAAATATTAAAAATGATGGACACTTATTTGATTCATAATGATTCTACATACAGGGGTCCTGCCATATTGAGCCTAATACTACTCACTTTATCTCAGCAACCCTGCTATTGTCAGATACTTTTGGTTGCGAATTGCACTGCAGATCTACAATGCATTTTGCAACCAAAATATCTGACAACAGTTCTGCAACTATTTCTATAATGTTATCGAAAACTAAACGGGTTAACAAGGTGAGGCAGACTTTGAGACCAAAGAATTATGAAAAATATGACATGCACATATATGTGTGTCTGTCTGAGAGGGTAGGTAAGTAATGAGATCGTAATGTTCACTTCGGGAGAATCTAGACTATATGATGGGTCAAATGTGGCGTCAATACTGATCCCATCTCCACCTGTCTCCATGACGGCAATGCCTGGGCAAAGACCTCGAAGTATGTAACTCTGGAATCTAGTGGGATTGCCTCACAGATATTGAGACTGTAACACACCATCATAACCTGAGAGAGGAAGCTAAGAACCTGACATAGTATCTTTAATTATCACCCCACAGGCCAGCAAGCCCTGACAGTAACCTGATACTATACCACATACGGCCAGTCATGACTTATGCTAAGATTCTTATGGCTTTATGCATAAATTCAACTGTCAATACTGGCCAACAAAGATAAAATACAGTAGCTGCACATTTTATGTTTGAGTTATGACCGAAATTAGCTCTCTTAGTGTATGATCTGCCCTCTGACAGAAGAATTGGGTGCAACTATGCTTAGATTCAGAAACTTTGTTTTAATAAAAACAAAATTCAATCAAAACTTTGAACAAGCATTCCCTAAATGGTTGACTTTGACACTTTTTTTTGCAGTGTCGCATATGCTGTCCAGTTTTTGAACACGAACAGTTCATTAGAATGCTTAAATCAAATAATTTCTATGCTTTTGAAGGAAGAACTTTTATAAGGCCCCCTAAAACTTACCTTCTCTTTGGCTACTTTATGCGAGAAAGGGCAAGTCCCATCTGTCTGCTTACATGTCCCTCGGAGAAACCTGCCAACCAATCAAGATTTTAATTTGAAGCTGGCTTACAGAGTGCTGTATAATGTAAGAGTGTGCAGACACTCAGTACCTGGTGCAGACGGCCACTTTGTCAGGGTCATGGATGTAGGGGCAAGCGTCACCATGGTTGCACTTGCCGAATCGGTTATAGTACATGCAGTACTGCTTGGCCTTCTGTTTCTTCTGTTTGGCCTGTCGTATTATAGCTAAACTCTTCTGCACAGCACGACTGATACGCATAGGAAAAATATTAATCACAAAACCAGTAAACAAACTGACGGTCATATGTTATGTATTGTTATGCTGGGAAATTAACCATCTATTACAATACTAACCCAGCTACGTAACGTGTGGCTGATGTTCTTCCCTGATGACCAGTCGAGGAAACATATGGATTGTACCATTCTCCTGTAGCATGGAAAGAAAAATAAAATTATAGAAGATAATGGAATACGCACCATTTTATGAAGGTGCATGTCTTTCTTCCATGAAACACAAAACGAGGTTTATAGTGAATAACAACATAAATTTCCATCTGTTTGCCACACAAAACTCATATTTTTCCAAGTCCATCAACTTTTCCATGATGGTTTTGTTATACTTTTATAGTGTTTTTTATGGCATTTTTGGTACTTGATAGTCACTGGACTCACTTAATGTTTTCAACGTATGAATGAAAAGAGCAGCATGAACATTCCACTAAATATCTATTTTTGTTGGGGTTTTTTTATCGGAAAAAAATATAAAAATATTTGGTTTTGTGTTTGGCTTGGATTGAACTGCAGGTGAATAAATAAATACCTAATTATTATTGCTGAATGACCTATTCCTTTAAAAACATCAGCTTAACCAAAAACAGCTTTAGAAAAGATAAAGCAAAGCATTATTTATTTGTGAATGTAATGTAGATATTATAACTTGAAGTGAGCTGTAGGCTCCTCCTGTCTTGTTCCTCCTGTCTCATCCAAGCTTGTGCACAAGTACACTTATTTATAAAAAGCCAGACTAATAGCATGTAATTAAAGGTCATCATGGTCATTGGTAGTGGCGGAGGCCAGCAAGTACAACTAAGACAAAATACCATGCTGTTTATTTATATGTCTGGGTCCATCAACTACAGCCAAATGGCAATCTGAGAGAGAAGTAGATATAAACACTGTACTCTATGCAGCACTGATTGAAAGAGCAATGAGGGTAAAGTGTAAGGAATTTCAGATCCGAGTGAATGTGAGAAATTTCTTGCTGGTTATGTGGGATTAAATTATGAAGTCGATGTGAAAAAGTGAATGAGAGATTGAGTCTGTGTATATTAACTGTACCAAACTTGTGTGTGGTGAGACTACAGTTTTTTGGGGAGACCATAAATAGATGAAATGTGTGTTTGTGTGGAACTCCCATCACAGAGCAGGAGCTGATCTTTAATTCTACTTCTGACTAGGGCTTTAGGGTTTAATCTAGGCCATTCACCATCTCTCTCATTCTCTCTGTGTCTCTCTCTCTCAACCTGTAGCCAGTGACAGATGACAGCTTTATTATTTCAGAAGGCGACCTGTAGCCCCATTTCTCTCGCTCGCTGGATGGGTTGATAATCTGGACTGTGTACTTATAGACAACCGATATATACTGACCCTCGAAAACCTTTAAACCAAACACCGCCATATTCATGTAAACAAAAAAGTGGGAAACACACATTTCATATTTCATTTTAGTGCTTAGAATATTTGCAAACTGGTCAGGCAATGATCTCTGCACAATGGTTACCTGGTCTACTGTAAGGTGTGCAGGTGGTTTGAGTGCGAGAGAGCTTATTGGCTGAGACTCTGTATAGTTCTCCGCCTATCCATCTCATGCATCGCCCCCTCCACTGCCTTTCTGAAGTTGTCCTTAGTCGATTCTGCAGGAGGATTCTGAATAAAAAAAATGGCAAAATGACAAAGACAAATTATAGTAACATTTAAACACCAAATATAATAAAAAATTTAACTAATCACATTTTTATATATATATATTACTATACATACATATATATATTAGGGGTGCTCCGACTGATCGGCTACGAACAGTATCGGCCAATAATCGCTTTGGGAAGTTTGATCAGTGGCTTCTCTGTCCGGGGTGGGTAAAATAATTATAATGTTGAACGTGAGGTACAATTCATGTTTCTTTATTAAATAAAGTAATTTGAAAACTTTCTGTGAGACCTCAATGACCCCTCAAATGAAAAAATGACCCCCACAAGAATCACCTAAGAGGAGAATCCCTCCTATTTTCAAAAATGAAATTCAGGCCCTGAATAAATGTCTGTAAAAATCCTGATTGGAGCATCACTATAAATAATTCTACATGATAAAAAGAAGGCTTCAAAAAGATCCAGTATCGGTGATTGTATCGACAGATACTGCTTCCTGTGATCGGTGATCAGCTCCAAAAATCCTGATCGGAGCACCATATATATTTTCCCCAGTACACTTATTATATACACTACTGTTTAAAATTGTGTGAAATGTTATTACAATTTTAAACATCTGTACTCTGTAACTGTACTGTAAATAATGTAATTTATTTCTGTAAAAGTAAAGTTGAATTTTTTTAGCAGCCATTTACTCTAGCCTTCAGTGAGTCACATGATTATTCAGAAATCAATAATGCTGATTTATTGCTCAAGAAACATTTCTTATTGTTAATGTAAAATAACTAACTTTTCAAATTAACTTTATTCCAAAAAATCAAGGAAATGTAACTTCTTAAGATCTGTCTTCTTTAACAAACTTTGTTTAAATTTGGTGTGAATCATGTCCCATTATATTTCTGAATGAGCGCAGCAGACCAGCTATTCTTTTTTCCCTCTTACTGTCCTTTCTTCAACACCCCTTTCCAATCTCATCCTCACCTTCCCAAACATACCCACACTCTCATGCTTTCTCTATCTCCCTCTCTTTCTCCTGGCTCCTGTGTCACAGCACTCTGGTAAATTACTCCTTTAATGGAGGGGACGGCCGTGTGGAAATGGAGAGAATTGAAAAGAGGAGGAAATCATTGAGATAATTGCCAGGGCATGAGGCCAGAGCAGAGAGTCTGCCCCCCAAACATACTCTTTGATGCTTCCTCTCCCTCTTAAGCACACACACACACACGCACACGCACACACATGCGCAAGCGCACACACGCATAAAGGACATCTCTCACATTCACATTTATTAGGAAATGTGTGTGCACAATGGACAGAAATTGGACAGAAATACATTTAGATACTTAAAACCCTATAAATATTAATTGATTCTAAAAATAACTGAAAGTGTGTTTTCTTGCACAATAAAAATTCAATAAGATATATTCACTGCTACACCTGAAGAACAAGAATTCCATGAATGCTACATGCTTATTATCACATCAGTATTATAGACCCAATGCCATACAGTATATCCCACTTTTCAAAGTATATATTTAAGACTTGTTGTAGGGGAAGTTGTGTGTGAAGGAGTGTAAGGAGTAGCTGCTCTGTATTAGGAGACATGAACTTTAGCACAAAACGTTTCAAGAGCCCAACAGCAAATCACCTTCAACATCAATCTACACCCAATACAAGAGCTTCAACTACACAATCTATTGCCTGGGCCAATATGTCCAACCCCAGCCCACACATACAGCACAGCATCAACATTGAGCCTGAGCACTCCTACACACACAGACTGTATCACAGGCTTCTATACAAACACACATTGATAACCAAAAGGCCCCATAAACTGCCATGAAATAGTACTCTTTATAGAAATAAAACAAAAATAACCCCATAATACTGCTAATTAGATTTTTTTTGATAAATTAATCAAATTTCAATCAATCAAAAACACATACAAAAAATATTGTTATTTCTAGTAACAGCCACTACTTTCACTTCTGTTTAGAACAAACTTCAACAGAAGTGAGGATTGTGTTAATTGTGTAATGCAGCAAGATGTCTTAGGAACCACCTTCAATGTATGTAAGCCTATGGGATGTTTGCCTGTTTTATTGTCCATCAGGCAATACGTCTGATGATAGTTTAGAAATTAGAATAATAATAATAGCAAACCTCTTCTCAACAAGCCATATTATTTGATGTATCGTATCGGTAACACTAGTAAAAGGACCAATTCTAACTAGTTGCTTATTAGCATGCATATTACTATATTATATATACTATATTGCTATAGCATATTGGCTGTTTATTAATACTTATAAAGCACATATTCTGTATGACCATTTTCTACATCCTCAATACCCAAACTTAACAACTATCTTACTAACTATTATTAAGCAGAAATTAGGAGTTTATTGAGGAAAAATCCACAGTTAATAGTAAGAACTGGACCTTAAAATGAAGTGTAACTGATGTATCATTCAATCTAGTGAGACGAGAAGCCAAAGTTTCATATTTTAAAGGGATAGTTCACCCAAATATAAAAATTCTGTCACCAATTATTCACCCTAGTGTTTCTCTAAACCCATAAGACTTATTCATCTTTGAAACACAGATGAAGATATTTTTTATGAATCCTGTTATTTATGTCATTTAACCCATTCCACCAAAACTCTGTACAGTAATACAGCTAAATTTCCGTTTATCATATTTGATGACAGAATTTTCATGTTTTTGGGTGAACTAATAATCCATTACACTTGGATGTATATCACAAAATGAAAGTGAAGATCTGTAGATTTTTTCATTTTCATTGCGACTATAACAACTTCACAGAGAAGACCAAAGTGACGAACAACCTGTAGTGCATCTATGTCCTTATAGCTGTAAAAGCATATGTCACACATACATCATAACCCACACAGGTCCACAACGGCTCAGAGACGGCAGCCATGGGAGCCATAATGAGGCGTAATGGGAGAACAGTTGCTGCTCTCACTGTAGCTCAGGCAGGTCACCCAAGAGCCATAATGGAGCCTAATGTAGCCATGACATGGACATGGAACATGTGAGGCAGTTAACCCCAGTCATCCTAAGCCCGTGTGACAAATGGATAAAATATATGAAGCCTAAAGCAAAGTACATGTAATAGTACTTTGGAAGCAGGGTACATGTAATAGCATGCAAATGTTCCTCCACTGGGCTTTGTCTAAGAAGAAGCGAGAGGAAAGCTGTAAACACAAGATGCCTTGCGACCTCTTGGGTCTCTCGTTTTAACTCTGGAAAAGATGGAAATAAAAGTAAGACAGGAAGCAAAGAGGAGAGTTCCATCATCCTTAGAGCTCCCAGCCAGTCGTCCTTGACCCTTAAACACCGATACCTTATCTTCAGCCAACCGGCACTCTTTAAATCACAGGTCACTACGATATACGTACTTTTAGTTGCTGTTCTGGTATCAGTTATGTTTGTGTTTCCTGTTACCGCAGTAACTCAGGTTGGAAGGCGCAAGAGCTGATCCGATATCAGAGACAGAGGGAACTGGCAAAGCTAATACATGGGGTCTGGAGGGACATATCACGTCGTCCCATGTATCACTTGAATGGCAGTGGGGAATTATTTTTATGGGACACACGATGGGTTGTAATTGCACTGTTAGAGTAGGACGTGATTTAGCATTTGGGGGCTCTGACCCTGAGGCTATGATATAAAAAGGTCGATGTGCTCTTCCTGAGGGTTTACTGAAATCATTCGGATGAAACTTGTAGGACAAGTGCACTATTAAAAAAAAACATTTTATAGGAGATGAAAATACTACGAAATAATAATAAACAATATATATATTTTGGAAAGAAAAAAAGTATAAAAAGGCCAACTTAGACCAACAGAATTCACCAAAATGTTGTCCCGACTAGTCAAACAGTTGTCTGAACAAAGAATTTTGAATTGAATAATATTGCTGAAATGTTTAGGGTTGGTGAGTTCCCAGCATGCATTGCAGCATGAATAAATGATATGGTTACTGTATCACTGTTTGTTGACTTTAATCTTAGTGTTTTTAGTCACTATTGTTAGTTATTTGTTGTTTTATGATGTTAAGAGATGTCACCGTTCTTGAGGTTTGTGTCAAGTTATACATACAACTTTCTAAAACTACACATCGTTGATATGCTTTGGTATCAAATATATCATTGTTCTCTTTATACATTAACTGTCTTATAAACATTTGCATACATCATGCGTATATATTAGTGCTGTCAAGCAATTAATCGCGATTAGTCGCATCCAAAATAAATGTTTTTGTTTACATAATAAATGTGTGTGTACGGTGTATATTTATGTATATATATATATATATATATATATATATATATATATATAAATAAAGACACACACATATAGCATATATTTTGAAAATATTTACATGTATTTGCATATATTTATGTATATTTAAACATAACTTTTTTCTTAAATATTAAATGTTCCTGTGGCTATGTAGACATTGCGTTAGCAGCGCAGGTTGTGTGTGTATTTATACATAATAAATAAATACACATGTGTGTGTAACACAAACATATATTATGTAAACAAAAACGTTTATTTTGGATGTGATTGATTGCGATTAATCACACTATACTTTGAAGACAAGTGCACTGCACACAAAAGTAAATTGCCCTAAAAATGTAATTTATAACACACCAAAATCCATTTGCTGCACAATAAATCTGTAGTTGCCTTGAATAATTTAACGCATGTAACAGACAAATTAAATTGATAAATCAAAGTATTGTTACTTGGGACAATTTTAAAACAAGATCTAATTACATAATTATATATTTTTAAGTCCTTTTTTGTTTTCTTAGTTATATTGTACTCATGTTAAGGATGCATGAAATGCAAAGATGTACTGAATATGCTGATGATGACCCATCCCTCAAGGGGCTGGAACGAATCTGTGTTTTTGTCCCTTTAATTTCTTCTGTCAAAATAAACGCTTTTATAGCAAACATCTATGAGGCATCATGATTTTTATCACTCCCACTAGACACAAATCTCTTTTTTTGCTAGTATGTGGCATATTTAGGGGGCACGGTAAGCAACCATCAGCAAGGATGAGCACGGGGGACTTACACCTGTGTCAAGACAAAAACACATCAGTGCTGGTGCATGTGATAGTTGGGGAAGAATGCATATGCCTGCCAAACAATTAGTATGAGTTAAAACCTCTTAATTGTAAAAAGAAAAGAAAAAAAAATAGAGTTCAACTCAGAAAAGTTAGCAACAGTCACCGGCTGCTTTTGATCATGCAAACTATTCTGCATTCTCACATAAGAGCATACATGCAGGTATGCGTGTCTTGTTGTGTTTTAACCGCAGGACGAGCGCAGATGAAGGAGAGAGCGAATCAGCACTCCGGCAGGGTGATTAACGATGTGACTTTTGTTTTGGTGACGGGGAGGAATTCACAGGCCGCACGGGCATTCACAATAATGCTTGTCTTGTCTATTTGGCTGCAGATAAAGCATTAGTAAGCTCATCCTGAAGAATAGACAAAAAGAGTTACCCTTGAAATGAGCTAGCTGGTTTCACTTAACCAATTTTCCTTGTGTAAATGAGATTTTGCTTGTAACAAAATAGATAATGAAGGAAGCTTAAGTGATAACCGTATTAAAGACCAGTGTTGGGGGTAACGCATTACAAGTAACGCAAGTTACGTAATAATATTACTGTTTTCAAGTAACGCATTACTTTTTAATTTACAAGAAAATATCGATATCACTTTTTCAAAAAAGTAACGCCAGTTACTTAGTTTTCCCATTTATTGACTGACAAGTCTCCTGTCCCCATGTTGGGAGAAATCAGAAGTACAGAGGCGTTGTGTGCGCTGTGAAAACATGATGTAACTGTAGTTCTACACTAAATGTGAATGTGCATTAATTCATCCCACTCACAAAAAAAACGATATAGTGTTCATCAAAATGAAATGCAAATTCAGAACATGACGCACACTGCAATAATTAAATATGTTAAATAACACAAATGTATCTAATCCCATTTTATTAACCGATGCCTTTGCTGCTGACCTTTGATGATCCAGTTCAACCATACTAATAAGCAAAAATGAATTTAGATAAACTAACAATTGTGCTTCATTGTTTTTTAACTGCCAAAGAGTGTTGAAACATGTTCTCCTGCGTTCTACTGTACAGACGTGAATTTACTTTTCCTTCAGGCTGAGGTTTATTCATTACCATTTTTGGTGTGAAAGGGCTTTTACATTTGCTATAAATATAACTTTTTATATAAAAAAACAAACAATCAAACCCTGCTCATATTTAAAAAGTAACGCAAAAGTAACGCTAATGTAATGCATTTCTTTCCATAAAAAGTAACTAAGTAATGCAAGTTAGTTACTTTTTAGAGAGTAACACAATATTGTAATGCATTACTTTTAAAAGTAACTTTCCCCAACATTGTTAAAGACTATTAGAGAGGGAACACGTTTAAAATGTTTGAAGAAATCAACAGCTCAAGGGCAGACAAGTGAGCAAAAGATGAAAAAAATGAAAGGGGAGAGGACTGAGAGACAGATGACATGAGGTAAATTAGACAGTTGTCATCGGGGTGGGGAAATTAACACTTGCCACCATCCAAATGTGGCTATTTATGCAGTAGCGGTTATTTTTGCTTATTATACCAGACACGTGGCATGGTTCAGATTGGCCTACGACAATAAATGCTCTTGAACTAAATGTACATTTTATTGATTACACTACTGTACAAAGTCTGTGGTCAGTAAGGTACATATATTTCCCTAATTTGTTTATTATAAATAAATGTAGTTCTTTCTATTCATTAAAGGGTCATGAAAAAAGTGTATCTCAGTTTTCATAAAAATATTAAGCAGCACAATCCATTTGAATGAATTAATAAACAATAAATGTTTATAGAGTACCGAATCAGCATATTAGAATGATTTATTAATAATAACTCTAGAGAATGATCCTAAGAACTTGAAGACTTGAGTAATGGCTGCTAATATATATATATATATATATATATATATACACTGAACAAAATTATAAAACGCAAGATAATGCATCCGAGATAATGCATCCAATTAGACAGCATGATTATTACTCAGGTGTGCCTTAGGCTGGCCACAATAAAAGGCCACTCTAAAATGTGCAGTTTTATCAAAGCACAATGCCACAGATGTTGCATGTTTTGAGGGAGCGTGCAATTGGCATGCTGACTGCAGGAATGTCCACCAGAGCTGTCTGTTGCCCATGAATTGAATGTTAATTTCTCTACCATAAGCCGTCTCCAAAGGCATTTCAGAGAATTTGGCAGTACATCCAACAGGCCTCACAACCGCAGACCACGTGTAACCACACCAGCCCAGGACCTCCACATCCAGCATCTTCACCTCCAAGATCGTCTGAGACCAGCCACCCGGACAGCTGCTGCAACAATCGGTTTGCATAACCAAAGATTTTCTGCACAAACTGTCAGAAACCGACTCAGGGAAGCTCATCTGCATGCTCGTCGTCCTCATCGGGGTCTCGACCTGACTGCAGTTCGTCATCGTAACTGACTTGAGTGGGAAAATGCTCACATTCGATGGCGTCTGGCACTTTGGAGAGGTGTTCTCTTCACGGATGAATCCCGGTTTTCACTGTACAGGGCAGATGGCAGACAGCGCGCATTGCGTCGTGTGGGTGAGCGATTTGCTGAGTCAACGTTGTGGTTCGAGTGGCCCATGGTGGCGGAGGGGTTATGGTATGGGCAGGCATATGTTATGGACAACGAACACAGGTGCATTTTATTGATGGCATTTTGAATGCACAATGACGAGATCCTGAGGCCCATTGTTGTGCCATTCATCCACGACTATCACCTCATGCTGCAGCATGATAATGCACGGCCCCATGTTGCAAGGATCTGTACACAATTCCGGGAAGCTGAAAACATCCCAGTTCTTGCATGGCCAGCATACTCACCGGACATGTCACCTATTGAGCATGTTTGGGATGTTCTGGATCGGCATATACGACAGCGTGTTCCAGTTCCTGCCAATATCCAGCAACTTCACACAGCCATTGAAGAGGAGTGAACCAACATTCCACAGGCCACAATCAACAACCTGATCAACTCTAGGGCTGCAACGATTAGTCGACATTATCGACAACGTCAACAATAAAAAATGGTCGACAAATATTTTTGTTGTCGACTAGTCGTTTGATCTCATATGACCTTATATAGGAGCTTGCAATACAGCGCTTTGACCAGTGTGGCGCTATAGCGCAAGACTGTAGTTCAGCTCTCCTGGGTGTAATTCAAGAGAAGAAGACAGAGCTTCAAACCCAGCCGAACGAACCTGAAGCTGCTTAATTAAATAGTGAGAGAGTGTCTGTATGGCATCTCATTTTGTGTGCAGCAAGCAGCCAAATACATATTTGTATAATGAATTGGTAACTCATGGTTAATGTATTAATTAACATCAACGAACAATGCATTTATTACATTTATGTATTCATCTTTGTTAATGTTGGTTAATAAAAATACAGTTGTTCATTGTTTATTCATGTTAGTTCACAGTGCATTGATCAATGTTAAAAAAACACAACTTGTAATTTTAATAACGCATTAGTAAATGCTGAAATTAACATCAAATAAGATTAATAAATGCGTTATAAGTATTGTTCATTCTTAGTTCATGTTAACTAATTAACCTTAATGTAAAGTGTTACCAATTAATTGTATAATAATTGTAATGACATAATATGCTTTTCTAAATCTGAAATTACCTTTATGTTAGAATATGTGAAGAGTTAGGGTTAGGGTTGGATATACTGCCAAATTCTCTGAAATGCCTTTGGAGACGGCTTATGGTAGAGAAATTAACATTCAATTCATGGGCAACAGACAGCTCTGGTGGACATTCCTGCAGTCAGCATGCCAATTGCACGCTCTCTCAAAACATGCGACATCTGTGGCATTGTGCTGTGTGATAAAACTGCACTTTAGAGTGGCCTTTTATTGTGGCCAGCCTAAGGCACACCTGAGCAATAATCATGCTGTCTAATCAGCATCTTGATATGCCACACCTGTGAGGTGGATGGATTATCTCAGCAAAGGAGAAGTGCTCACCAACACAGATTTAGACAGATTTGTGAACAATATTTGAGAGAAATAGGCCTTTTGTGTAATAGAAAAGTCTTAGATCTTTGAGTTCATCTATGGTGGGGCAAGCAGTTCAGCTCATGATAAATAAACAAGAATATATAATATATCATATATATATATATATATAAAATATATGTATATATAAAATATACATAAATGCATATTACATGTAATATTTATATTTACATATATAATATATAATATATATACATAATATACACATCAACATAAAACAGTGAATGCGATTAATGCGATTTTGTTTGACACATATATATATAACATATACCATATATATATATATATATATATATATATGTAATTTATAATAAATATAAAATAATACCTGTTAACACCTGAACTCGTACGCTCTATTGCTCTACCTTGTTCTTCATCATTATTCTCAATTCACCTCTCCTGTTCCTCCTGTTCTCCCTTGTGCTCCCCCCTTCTCTCACAGGATGGGTGGATGAGATGAATGGAGAGGTGGTGAAGAAGAGGAGAGGAGAGGGGAGCAGTGCTGCAGCATATCCTGTGCTGATCAATACCAGAGCACTAAACCTGATGAGGGCCACACGGGCTGCTCCACCCACACTGAGAGTGTGAGAGTGCGTCGACCAAAGAAAATAAAAGGTGAAGATTATGATTGTTTTTTGTTGTTTCTCAGACATGAAAAGTGTTAGAGTTCAGCAGCAAGAAATCTTGCTTCATATTCAGTACTATACCACAGTAAATGTATGAATGTGTGCCCTTAAATTAATGCCATGGTGAAAAAATAATCAATATTATGATTATGGCTGCTTTGATTAAAAGTCTATTGCTCACTTTCTGTGTAATATTTCTTTTTTTAAAGGATATATTAATGTATATAATAGCAAAAAATTATTGAGTTTAATTAATCAAGTTTTAATCAAGCATTTATTAATTAACTTCAATAATGTAATATAAATTAATGTTGATATTACTAATAGTATATGAATCATTATCAACATTATTAATGCTAATAAAATAAAATAATATTAAAAACTCTGATCATGAGATTTTATCAAGTATTTTATTTTAATGTACATTTGAATTGGTTTGAATAATATTATATGCATTTTTAAATATTATTTATAAAATTAAAATAGAAAACTTATTTTAAATTGTATTAACATTTCACAATATTATTTTTTTACATATCATTTTTTTATTTTTCGCTCAAATGAATGCAGCCTGGGTGATACATTACATACATACAACACATTAATTCACAATAATGAACCAAGTTTTATTAAGTATTTTAATGTGCACTTTAATAATTAATGTCAATAATATAGTATTAATTAATTATACTGATATTTATAATATTATAATAATCATTATTAATATAAAATGTAATATAGTAACATAAAATTAATATTTATGATGAGAAGAAATATCAATATAAGAAATATATTGATTTACTGCACATTTTATTATTTTAAATAATATATTAATATTGATATTGATAATATTGTATGAATCATTATTAATATCAATATAAATAATATAAATTAACATTCATGTTTAAAATATCAAGAGGAACGAGAGATGATCTTAAGAGGTGGTCTGGCGAGCCAAGTCCAAGAACAAAAACTCTACATTCACAATAATAAATGAGAAAATCTAGAAAAGAAAGAACAAAACGGAGAGCATGCAATGGGAGGAGGCAGTTTGTATACGTGTGTATGTATGTATGTGTGTGTGTGTGTGTGTGTGTGTATGTACGGACTCGTGTAATTTATGCCCAGGCGTCCATGCTTTACGGCTTTCTTAATTCAACTCCTGCTACTATTAATGTAGTTAATGTTGAGATTATATCTATTTTCTGGTGGCTGCCGGGGATTTACGAGGGCCTTTCCTCCCCCACCCGGTCCCCTCGAACACTCAATCACCAGACACAGCCGCACTGCTGACTACACACTCCCACCGCTCTCCAGCTCGCTGCGCCGGACCCCGGGTCACAGCACAGAAGGGTGAGGGGCTAAAGAGCCCCGCGTCTGTCTGCTCATGTGTGAGACGGAGAGGGGCTCCACACTGCTTCTGCTTGAGCTCTTGGGTGGTGGACTGTGATCGGGCCATCTGTGTGTGTGTTTCCTAACTAATACGGAGAGACTCTTGGCATTGTGACTTTTTTAAGCATGTTGTGCATCTGTTCTTTATAGCACAGTGACAGCATCACAGGTTCGATTCCCAGGAAGTGCATGCACTGGTAAAAAGCACATCTTGAATGCACCATAAGTCACTTCAGATAAAAGCTTAAATGTAATGTCTGCCAAATGTGTAAATATAATAAGAATGTGGCAGATGGCCATAATCTAAAATACTCTAAAAATAAGCATCACCAACAAATGAATGAATGAAAAAGAGATGGATCGTTAAAAATCTTCCCTTATCCCCCCCCATGCTATCTCTCTCTCTTTCTCATTTCCCTCTCTCTTGTAATATTTCACAATGCGTCACAGAGGTTCAAATTGAAAATCCCTTGATGAATCAATATTTATTGCAGGCAGCTAAATGAATGGCGGTAAGTCACCACAGCTCAAAGGCAGTCTGAAGCCAAGCACGCGTCTCACAAAATCTGCATTACACAAATGAAGCCCCACAAACACACACTCGCTTATCCATTAAAAATCAGAGAGCACTGCCCAAGCAAATCTAAATTGCATGAATCCAATATCACTGACCAGCACACAAACTTGCAAAAATCAGTAACACTTTAGATTACTATGTCCATGTTGCATAATATTAAATATTTTAGTTGGTGACAAATAATATTTGAGATTTTAGGGCAAAATCTCGATACATATAAAAAGTGTACAAGTGTTAATAACCTTTTAGAGAGAGAATACACAAACATTTGTACATTTGACAATGAATAAAATAAGTTTAACTGCAAATAGTCCTCCAAAGTGATAATTTAATTTCCAAAAGTACAAATGTTGAAATGTAGACCACTTCTGGAAATGTATTTGTAGGGGGCACAAAAGTCTGCTTTCATGATAATTATTCATGTAAATATGCAAAACATACATGTACATCCATTCATCCATACACAACTAAATATATATATATATAAATATATATATAACTTTTATTTGTTTTAACTATTCCACAAAGCCATTAGGATACACTTTCAGTATGCTATTCAATACTTATATAGTATGTGTCATGTAACACAGTGTCTCAAATAAATTACAGATGAATCTGAAAAGAGCTAGAAACTCAATTATACACAAACACAATCTAACCAAACTACTGTATACATAAACAGTGTTGAATACGAGGTCAAAATGTCAGCATCTCCTCAGTAATGAGCTCAGATGAGAGGCTGACCTGTAGACCTGTTAATCATCTATTTCAAGAGCAGCTGTTACATGTCTGTCGACCAAAATATTTTCAACCGCCACATGATGACTACATATACCAGTAGTGTAGCATTGTTTCCTTGATATGTAAAACTAACAAACATATGTTTAAGTAAAAATATATATACATAGGCCTACATATTTTCATGATTACCTCTAAGCAAACATGTCCATCCTAAATGAGTGAAATAAGTAGCAAAAATGGGCTAATATAAACACAGTGAACTTACCCTCAAGAAACTATTATCAGCTCATGCGATATGAACAGGGATAACTACATCACTACAGTTAAAACCAATGGACATAAACAGACCAGCTCCCCCAACTTTCTCTCTTGCCATTAACACAAATGTACAGCTGCTTAAGCATCCAATCAGATACACAGAGTAATATCATGCACCGAACCTGCTTGAAAGGACCAAAAAGAGTTAGGCGCTATCCACTCAAGGCAGTGTAAAGCAATCCTCACTAAGGCAGAAAAGACCAGAAAGCCAGTAAAAGAGAGCAAGAGAGATAAAAGAAGGTTATTTTGTTTAATGTGGCACCCTTCTTAACATATAACACCTTTAATCCACACTCTCTTTTTGTATACATGGCAAAGCCAGGCCCACACTGCAGGGGGATTTATGAAGATCATTTTAATTCTGTAGATAAGAGGGGAAATAAAAAATTTACACCCATACGCATGAGTGCTTCATTTACACCCTTAAGTGAATAGGATTTCTCAGTGGCCTCCTATCAGACTAAAACTAATGCCATACAGACACAGCAGTGACCCCCTCTTCCTTCTCTCTGTCTTTCTCTGAGCATTTACAATCTAGAAGCTTTCCAACCTCTCTTAATTTTGCTTTAAAGGCTTGTTCTGTGTGAATAGAACCACACTGGGGAACTAGACACCTCATATTGTGCAACAGCCATTCTCTTTTGCGCACAAACTGCTAGACTGCACATGCAGGGGGGGGGGAAATAGTTTGTTATTTAAATCTGAACCTCTGTTTCTTGCATTAACACCATTGTATCAACATTGTCTGGAGCATGTGCATGCTGCAAGGCCATGGATTTAACAGGGAAAGCTCTTAACTGACATTTAAACATTAACCTTCTGTTGATCTTTTTTTGCATATCACTTTTTTTCAATTGACTGCACTTACTTTCAATTGTTTATCCATCTAAAAATGTGCTAGAATATGTCTTTGACCGTTGAGCACGTCTTGCATATGCAACGTGATCTCATGGGAAGTTGTATGTATTTTACATAAAATGTGGTTCTACAAAACATACATTTACTTACGTTTTCACAGACACTGAAACATACAGCATCTAAACATACAATGCTGACATGTTTACAGCAATTAAACATACAACACTGACGGGGTCTAAAAATCTAAATCTCTTATCGATAAAACTGTAAAAAACACATGGATACAAATATCTTAATGATATAAAAGATTAATAAATATTTGATGTTTTTTTAGCTAAAAATACATAGCACATTTTATGTTTTTAAATGTTGTTGTAATACGTCCAAATTGTAAATTTCAACAACAATAAAAACGTACAAAAATGTACATTTTGTCCTTGTAAACGTTACGTACTAATACCTACGTATAAACAATGAGACCAGGCTGGCATATGACACAGTGATAAAAAAACAGAGCATTCAAGTTAAAAGTACATCTACTTCTTAAAAAAAAAAGAAAGAAAAAAAAGAACGTGTTTTTTTTTCTCACTTACCTGTGTCTCACATTTTTAAATGCAAAATAGGTTTGGTGTGAATTGCCCGTTACAAAAAACTTAATGTTGTCATATAAAAAAACACAATTTCAAGGCACCATTAAAAGCTTCTGTCTCAGTGACTACCCTCATGTCCACGCGAGCATGTGGGCCATCCCGTAGAACATCTTTATGGTGTAATATTATGGTTCCAGTAATAGATTACCATGGCGAGCGGCACCTTCTCTCTGTCAGTATCAGTGGTGATGAGGCAGTTAATTATGGTTCTTCTATGTGGCGTTATTAAGGGCCAGGCGGTTATTTAATGTTTTATTAGGCACTGAGACACTGATAAAAACACTGAATGTCAACAGAGAGGTTTTAATCAGGCTGGTAATTGGTTGTGCAGGGCTAAGATTGTGAGCAGGATGCACGCACACATGCAAACGTACAATTTATGATAGAATAAAGCCATTGAAATTAGCTTTGTTGAGGTGGAGACAAACAGGAAGTGGATTAATGCAGGTCATTTCCACCTCCACCAGAAAAGAACCCATCACTTACCTGGCAGAATGCACTCTCTTGGCCCTGTAGGAAAGAGTGGGGTTGTGGTGGATTGTGTGGGCTCTGCGTGTGTCAATCTTGTAGCGTGTTTTGATGATCCTATGCGATGCCGGGCTTCGCAATGACAAAGATAAGGGTCCTGCAAAGGAACAGACAAATCACAGGAGTGAATTAATGGTTGACATGCCACTTCACTGATCAATAGGGATGTGACGAGATCTCGTGGCACGAGATTTTGAATTAAGATCGCAATTTTTTAACGATGAATGGTGCAGCTCTAATGTAAACACTGCAAAATGTTTTGCGAGGATATTGTCATGTTCTCGCGAGACCAGTCGGATTTCGCGAGACACATCTGATCATGCGAAATCCGACTGGTCTCGCGAGAACGTGACAATATCCTCGCAAAACATTTTGCAGTGTTTACATTAGAGCTGCACCATTCATCGTTAAAAAATTGCGATCTTAATTCAAACACCCACGCGATCTTATTCCTGAATGACAACGATCCAGCTATGTCTATTAAGATTGTTTCACATCGCGAGTGTCAGTGGAGCGTGAGAAGCACGTTTTGTCGCTGCCCATGTTAATGAATCAGAGGGTCGGCCATCATCCCGCTTCTGATGCGAATGCTGTCATTCACTGATATGGGCGTCGACAAAACATGTGCTGCTCACACTAACAACTCCACTAACACCCGTTTCACATCGTAAGCATCTTAAAGACATTCAAATCTGCATCCACCCTGCAGCAGATCCAGAAAGAGCAACACAGTCTTTTCAACCACACATCATTATTTCTGTGTTACAGACATTTAAAAACAGAGGTAGGCCTACTGGGATAAAAGTTTATAGTTTGGGTATATACACTTAATGTCTACAGTAGCGATCAAAACGAAAGTATCTTAACACTTGTATTGTAACACTTATCTTCCGCCAGGAGGTGGCGACAACCCGTTTAAAAAATGTATTTGACGTTGAATCATTCATTCAGGAGAAGTCTTTATGAACTGAGACACTGACTCCTTCGTTGAATTTGTTATTTTGTTTTGTTCAAATTAATGTATAATTTTAAAATACATAAGCAATTAAAATTTTGTCCGAACCACTAGTAAATTACGTTATTTTGTTTAGTTTTCTAAAAAAAAAAAACGTGAGAGAATCGTGATCTGCAATTTATTTAAAATTGTGATTCTCAATTTATCCAGAATCGTGCAGCTCTAGTTTACATGTTGTTTATTACTGCATATAATTCATTAAAATATAAGGTTAATTTCATAAAGTAGAAGTTGATTTCAAAATGCACCTAAATTTATTGCATTTTGTGTTTTTCAGTTGAATAAAAGACTATTTTCCCCTATATATATCATCATTGAGGATTTTTTTTTTAAATCTAAGTTGTTTTTTTTTAAATAAAACTTTTTTTAAGTTTTAAATCTAAAACTCTCGTCACGTCTCGTTCTCGTGAACCCAGTCTCGTGTCTTGTGGGATAAGTGTCTCGTCACTCCCCTACAGATCAATAAAGCTTAATCACCTAATGATGCCCGCTTGAGCTATAACGGAATCATTAGTTGGTTTGCATAAACTCTAGAAATAGATATCATTCATATTTCACGCGCCACGACACCGCGCCACACGAGCGCACCCGCGCACACGCGCACCGCACAGCAACGACGCACACCACACCACACGCACAAAACCACACACACACGCACCACACCACACACACACACACACACCACACACACCACACACACACACACACACACACACCCCAAACACACACACACACACACACACACACACACACACCACACACACACACACACACCACACCACACACACACAACACACACACACACAAACACACACACGCACGCACACACACACACAATCATATGACACTTTTACACTTAGTATAAAAATGTTTTGTATCTTGATAACTTGCATTAGCAAAATGGACAATGGCATGTGCATAGAAGTTATGTTATACTCAATATTGAGGGAATTATTTCCATCATTTTGACATATTAAAAAATATTTTGTGGTTTCAGTGATTCAATCACAATGTGTCTAGGGTGCAATTACCTTTGACAATGTGGTTAAGTGTTATCGATTGTGATTTGATCACTGAAACCACATAATATTAATGCTAGGTCTAAAGGGAGCCTTTGCAAGACAGGAAAATACAGCACTGAACACAGAGGGTGTCATCTAAACTGGCTTTGTGAGGTCTGAGTCTTCCTACTCCATGGGACACACACATTTAGACATACACCCACTGGCGCACACAAACTCTTCTTCTGGCAGGTGCGCTCCTTAATAAGCTGCACATGGAAAAATGACTGAATAACAAAGGCTGAATTTTTATCAGCCTAATAAATCATATCCGTCTCTCCACCCCAGCCCCTTCTTTTGCTCTCCCTCTAAGTCTTATTCCTTATATCATTTCACAGATCCATCAGAGAAGTGGAGGAAAGGATGTGCGGGAGAGAATAAGTGTGGCTTTTATTTATTTATTTCTGTATTCATTTATCCATCATGTTGCTTTATGAGTGGCTGGGCTGAAGTGACATGCATGCATGCGAGCTGAGTAAAAGATGGACTCGGCATGGCGGCTTTCGCTCGTTGCTGCTGTACACCAGAGCTAAAAACCCCAAAGATTTATTCCCAGCAGCTACTATTTAGCATGTTAGACAAGTCAGTGGGAGAATAGAATTACTTAAAGATCTTAAGAAAATCAGAGAGGGTTAGTGGAGGAAAAATACAGAGCAGAAATGCTTTGGCTGAAAGTTTATTTTAATAAACCATGTACAGCTGTTTAGACGGCGCAGATTTGGCAAGAGGAAATTCTTAGTTGTGCTTCTCTAACATGTAATAATGATTTAAATAAATAGATTAAAATAATAATGATTAATTATTATTAGAAAGAAAGAAAGAAAGTAAAAGGAAATTAATAATTGGAAGGAAGAGAGGAAGGAAGGAAGGAAGGAAGGAAGGAAGGAAGGAAGGAAGGAAGGAAGGAAGGAAGGAAGGAAGGAAGGAAGGAAGGAAGGAAGGAAGGAAGAAAAAATGACAGGAATTAATAATAAAATAAATTAGGAAAGGAAAGAATGGAAGGAAGGTAGAAGAAAGGAAAGAATGAAGGAAGGAGGGAAAATATGAACAAAAGTGAAGTAGGAGGGAAGGAATAAAAAAGGACATGAACGAATGAGGAATGGAAAAATTGAAGGAAGGATGGAAAGAAAGAAAGGTAGGAATGAATGAATGAACAGAAGTAAAAAAGGTAAAGTAAAAGGAAGAGTAAAAAAGAGTAAGAAAAGGAAAGAGTAAAAGAGTAAAAAAAAGAAAGAAGAGAAATAAAGGAGAAAAGAGAGAAAAGAGAAGAAAGAAAGGAGAAGAAAGAAAGAGAAAGAAAAGAGAAAGAAAGAGAAAGAAGAGATAAAGAGAAAGAAAGAAAGAAAGAAAAAGAAAGAAAAAGAAAGAAAGAAAGAAAGAAAGAAGTATTGTTTTGATAATACGCCTCTTCGAACAGCTACTCTTTCCAGGGTGCATTTAATGGCCATTCCATAATGTTGTAAAGAAACTCACATTTCCTGTCGCAATAGAAAACCTTTCTCCTCCTATTTCTCCCGGTCTTCTACTCTAGGGCACCCTTCTCCATTTATCACTGGACCTATACACGCGCACACACACACTTCAGTATCAGCAAGGGAATTCATCTTCGACAAACATTTACCAATGATCAAATCTCGGCCCAGTATGGCACACAGCGGAGGGATGTGTCCGACTGTACTACTGTGTGTAATACAGAGGACCCTTTATGAGGGTTTATGTGTGCTTTATGTGATGGAGTGTTTGAGCTCTGGAGTGTATGACCAGACTGCATAAGCGAGGGAGCAAACACACTTGTGTGTGGGCCTGCGACAAAGGGTCGAGTATGTGAGGCTGCGAGATTAGTTGTCTGGCTCAAAGTCACTTTTTCACACACCTCTCATCTGTATCGCAGATGTCGGACCTGCCTGCGTCCCAGCGGATGACAAATATGGCTTGTCAGAGAGCTTGTGTCTTACACCGCCAGCCGTATACTATGCACTTCGCTGTATTGTTCCACCTTACCTATTGTTTAATGATACCGCCACAGAATTGATGCCACCCGTGTCTTTGTGTGCGTGTGTGCAGCCAGTTTAGTGTAGTACTGCGTGCTAGGTACCAAAGCTGAGGCTGTGGTCCCTGTCAGGACACTTTTATTGATGTGTGCACTCGCAAGTGTGTGTATATGTGTGTGGCAAAGGCCTGTCAGTGGCCTATTAGAGGGAAGATTGAGACTCCACTCGGCACAGACTCACTCAACCAACACAACCTGCTGGGCTTTACAATCAGGCCTAGGGACTCATCCATCGCCTGCTGACACACCAACCCCGCACCCGCGGCTCCTCAGACGGCCGATTATTTACTCAACTCACTTCAGCTTCAGCGCTGCGAGCTCACACCTTTATCTATCCCTCTCTGTCACACACACGGACTCATTTTTTCTGACAGGTTCCCATGTTGTTTTTCTGTTTACTCTTTGGACTTTATGTTGGGGTGCTGGGATAACTGAGTGGTGACGTTAACGTTAAAAGGAAAAGCTTTTTTGGAAAAGCATAACTACACAAACAATCCAGAGGAAGTCTTGGAAATTATAAGGTATGTCCTTTCCTTGGAGGCTTCTGGCCAGCACTCCAACAGGTAGCGCAGTTGTTCTTCTGCCGACCAAATTTCGAGTCCTGGCTTGTGGTCCTTTTCAATCCTGTCCCCTTCTCTCTTTCCTACTTCACTTTCTCTCAACTCTCTAAACTGTCCTGTCCAAATAAAAATGCCAAAAATAAATGTTTAAAAAAGGACATGAAGGGAGAAAGCTGGGGAAGGAAGTACAGACATTCAAGCTGCACCACTTGTCCTAACGTGTTCTGTGGAACTGAAATGGAGATACTTGCAGTGAGACAACTGCTGTAGTATTTATTTCACACTTTCTGGAATGTTTCCTGCGCTCCTCATCAATGTTATGACAGGGCAGCAGTGACACCCTGCATCCTCTTAGGGATTATCAAGCCGTGTCATCTCATGTTCTCTGATCCTGTCTCCAAATTTGACAACTAATTCCGTTTAACAGCGGTCCGATTCTCCACCATTCCATCTCTGTCACATCATTAATCTCATTATTGACAGTGAGAGATACCCCTCTTGCTTCTGCAGCAATCCCCCAGGGGCTCATCCTCTGATTCCCAGTGGGACGGCACAGCTGCCATTAAATGCTTCTCCTGTAAACCAGCTACACTTAATACCGCTATCAAACTAGTGTTAAGGCAGCGTAGAATCTCATGGGACAAAACAAGTGTGGCAGAGATGGAGTGTGGCATAGCTCCGGAATGCTCTCTTGCCAGGGACTGGATGAAAGGGAATTGTGAGTTGTGGACTATTGTCTGGTTGTTCTCTGCATGTCTATCTTTCTCTAAACAGTTCCGTCAATTATTCTAAGTGCCAGTGCTATGGGCCAGCTGTTTAACAGGCATCCCTGAAACCATATGTGAAGGCATATCATATCATATCATAGTTGGCAACAAACACAAGGCCAAATGGAGACAAGGGGATGCAGTTTAACTCCCCAGTCAAAATCACATGTAATTTATGAATGAATGATTCAATGACTCACTCAAAGATGTACCTAGGCTACTTGTTTCGTTACTGAATGAATCAGCATTTTTGAACAAATCTCTTGAATGATTCAAAGACTAACATTTTAACAGCCCCTTTTCACCATTTACTGGTGTAACAATGTAATCAGTAAAGTTGAAGTGTCAAATACTTTTAAAAGGTGATTTACTTTATTTTGAACATAGCCTATACATCAGAGTTGATATCCAAACTATAACCTTTTATCCCAGTACTTCTGTGATTATTTTGAAGGTTTCTTACAGAAATAATGACAGGTGTGGTTGAAAATACTGTGAAGCTGTTTCATTCATAAAATAATTGGTACAATGCACTTATTGTGCACATACATGTTCTTACATTGTACTTATATTGTTAATAACGCCTTTATGTAATTTAGTGTTGTCATGGTACCAAAGTTTCAGTATTCAGTACCGATACCAGTGAAAATCCACGGTTCTCAGTACCAATTTCAGTACCAAAGCAGAACACAAAACAATGCAAAAAAAAAAAAACACTATTTGTATTAATAAAGTCAAACAAAAATAAAATGTAAACAAATCAATGCCATTCTTTGTGCTTTATTTACAATTGTGTTTCAAGTTTTTCCACAAGTAATAAAAGTATGGAAAACAGTAAACAAGTTTGATCAGACATTGAGCACCCCCATATAGCCAAAATGGCATGATCATAACACCCCGCGAATATTCGACTGTGAGATAGTCGACTCAGGCTGCTCCTATTGAAGCATTGAACATAATCTTCGACTATTGCTATTCGGGGTCACCCCTAGTGTAAACTTAGCCTTACATCTATGGGTTTTGATGCTTACATACTATAGCCTCACGTGTGAGCCATGTCGCTGGGCGTAACCAGCATAAACTAGTGTTCCCTTAAGATGAATAGGAGGGATCAAGAAGAACACTCAGTGACTGGAGGGAGGCCACTGCACCCCAGCCCAAAATACCAAGATGTCTCTTTTCAATCCTGGCACGAACTACAGAGCTCATCTGAATGTACGTGTCTGTGGCTTTTATGTGAAGTGTGCCAACAAAGATCTCTGCCCACCTCTGAGACCTGTTGTTCAGCCAAGTGTTTGTGCATGGACGGGATGTGACCTTGGGAAGTTTTAAAGTGCGGAAATATAAGACGACCCCTCTGAGGCTCAGAGGATCTGCTAATGTAGATAGACACATAGCTAGATGGGCAGCAAGACAGTTGATGTACATTGGAGAGATCCGGTGAGAGACAGGGTACAAGAAGAACCTCCTTACCATGAACCATGGACCAGTGGATGGCTCCGTGGTGCCATACCAGTCAAAATCAGGAAAGGCTCAAGTGTCGCCCATGAGGCCAGGCCTCATCAGTCATTGTTGCGATGCTATCGTCACGGAAACCAAAACCACATTGACACACATAAATACTCACCCTACTTCTACATCAACTGATGACTTGCCCCAAGATGGCTGGGACTAATAAGAGCAACACGATCTGCACTGAGCATCCCTGACTGCTTATAAAGCCAGAAATGGTGGTTGACAGTCGTAATTCACACGTCTGCTGCAATTTTACTGTGTGTTAACATTTAAGTTACTTTTGGATTCATGCAAGAAGCCTTTCACATGTTGTCAACACCATAGAGCATACATCATGGAAATGTTTCCATATTGCTAATGTTTAGTCCTTTGGGATTCCAGCATTGCTTTCTCTCCACATAAGTGTGTGTCACTGTTGGTTAGAGACCAAACAAGAAAATCTTTAATGCGTTATGACACTGGCTTCCTTACATTTAGTACTGCAGTTTTCATCCAGTTATGGCATTAAAGGCATGAATAAGAGATTAGATGAAAGCATTATGACCTCGCCCTTAGCTTGAGTGCACTGGACTTTCAAAACAAAACAATAAACCATACGTTTTACAGGATACTGTACTCATGTAAGGTGCACTGCATCATGATAAAAAAAAAATATATATAAAACAACTAGTTCAAGCATATGCATGCATTTAACAATTGTATTTTAAGGGGAAGTTGTGGCCTAATGGTTAGAACAGCAGTTCTCAATTCCAGTCCCCCCCCCCCCCCATTTCACTAATTTTCATAATTCATTAATATCATTAAGTTTGGAGAAACACAACTAGAGCGATATTTTACCGATTAATCAACCGCTAGGTTTAAAATGTATACTGAACAAAAAAACTAAATAGTGCTTTACTATTTAAAAAAACAGTACTAAATCATACTTTTTAAATTAATAAAATATGAATATTACTTATTATATTGATCATTACAGTTGGTTCATAATTTATTAATGAATGTTAACAAAAGAAACGGATTAGTAATAGTAAATGTTTGAAATTAACACACTAACAAGGAACAATACTTCTACAGTTTCCATTAATCTTAATGTTAAAAATGGGCTCTTATTGTAAAGTGTTACCATTTCATTTCAACAGTCATGCTTAAAAATGGCCAACTTTACATCTTTACTTCAAGAATGAACAATGTGGCATAAATGAGTTTGAAGTTCAGTGTTAAGAAAAAGAAACAGAGCAAACAGAAAGTGAAAGTTCAAGCTATATTATAGCTCTTTATATTAAGCATACAGACTTTATTAGAGCCACAGAAAGACAAACGCTTTGCTGGAAAATGCACAATACACTATTTTACAGCCTAGGGTGAAGTCATTATGTACATTAACAAAGATTTGGGATCAATATAATACAATTTAATGGAAAACTATGTGAACGGCGCTGAATTTTCCTCCCCTGTGCAGCGCACATTCTCATGCATCAAAACAAACAACACGAGGTGTCAGTGATTTCTGCCTCTAGAGGCCGCTCTCGCACAGTATAATGATAGCGAACCATCTCAGCCACTCCAACAACAGATACAACTCGGGAAACTATCGGCATGGATTTTTGCCTATCGGTGAACTATCGGTGCCGATTAATTGGCAAAACTGATACATCAATCGACCTCTACATTTACATTTATTCATTTAGCAGACGCTTTTATCCAAAGCGACTTACACTTGAGGAATACAATAAGTGATACATTATAAAGAGGCAAACAGTCACAGGAAGTGCTTGTAATACAACATTTCAGGCATTGTTCAGAGCAAAAACAAGCTAGACAGGGAGAGGTTTAGGAAAGAGAGCAAAGGTGTTTTTTTATGAAGAAGAAGCAGAAGTCAAGTGAAGACTCTAGACACAGCACAACTTTTTACAAGCTGAACCTTGCAATTTCATAAGATTACTTTTAAAAGCAAGAAAATGAATGAACAAACGAACCAATGATTGAATGCATGATAGTTCATTCATACTACACTAATGCACAATAGATGCTAATCAAAGGTGACAATCTGGGGGGGGGGGGGGGGGGTGATGAACCCAATGAACTTGTAGGTGAAGAATTTTATGAATATTTTTAATACATTAACAGACCCAGACAAAGAAAAATAGCAACTTGTCATTGACCTATACCCTTATTTAGTAAAATCACATTAAGTCCCATGAGATTCACATTCCAAGGAAGTGCCTCAGGGTTGTGACTAAGGTCAGAAGAAACAAGTGCTTGTCAGTTGAGCCAAAGATTAAAAAAGTTACACATTTCTGGCATGTGTCTATTGCACAGGGGCACTTATGAAGGTTAAGTGCCCCGAGGGCCAACACACAATAAAGCACTGGGGATCTGAAAACAGCTGAGAGCTGTATATCTTTTGAGAGATGGGGGCATGTTTATAAAAACATGAAAGCATGAGTGTCTTAAAGACACGCAAATATAGGGATAACAAATTTAGCAAACAGAAGGTTATATTAGATATCCAAAGGTGGGATTATGCCATGTGTTGACATCTATTCACAGAATGAACATGGGTACCATACATGTGTGCATTTGTGTCGTGTACACATCCTGTGTGGTGACAGAGCGAATAAACTTGACTGATGCATTCTGGGTGAGTGAGTATGTCCACTGAGAGCAGAAGACGCTCTCACAAACTCTAACATACACTTAACCTGTCGGCCACCTGTCCACCACCAAGGGCACCTAAGAGTCTGGACAAAACCCTGGGCGGCATTCTCCTTGCAGGGCATCATTAATCACTGGGTGTGAATAAGCGTGTTGCTAAAAGGAGTTGGTGTTTGGCTGTCCATGCTCAATCAAGTCTGAGCATTCGACTGACTAAAAAACTTGGGTTCCACTCACAGAGTGAGACATTGAGCGTGACCGAGCAGTCACTAACCCTGCGCTTGTGAGTGTCGATGGCTCCCTGAGTGACTTATGGAGGTCATGAAAGTGTCATTGTGGTAAACACTCACCTAGTAGGAGGGGCAGAAGCTTGAGATGGTCTTGTCGAGTGCTGCGTTTCAACTAAGCAGGATCGTAAATTATGGCAATTGAACTCAATGAGTTCAAGATAGTTCAAGATAGTATGAAAAAGATAGTTCTTGACACTAAGCTATCATACCGTTTCAGATGGACTGCAACTAAAAATTATTTTGGTAATCATTAATTTGCCTATTATTACTATTAAGTAAATAAATAATAAAATGCCTAGGGATGTGTGAGACTAGTCGACTAGTCAACTAAATTATACAACTGCTAGGCTACATTTAAATTATTGTCACATTTAATGTTACACTTAATTTTCCACATAGATTCTTTTTTTTACAGGTGTTTGACCTACATTTTGAATCGCATTACACTGTATTATGCTTTAGGGTTGTAGGTAGGGGTGGGCGATATGGCAAAAATATCCTATCTTTTTTTTGATTTTTATATATAAATATCACGATTTCACCACGATTCTTTGTCATGTTGGTTTTACTATTTTGTCTGAGCAGTGCAGCCAAACTAACTTCCCTATTATAAAGACAAAGCCTTTCAAGGTAAAAAAAAAATATATATATAGAAACGAATGGTGGCTATTTAGGCCAAAGTGGGCGAAGATAAAAATCTTTGTCATCATTTTATATTTGTTATTAAAAAATAAGAACAAAGATACACATTACAAATACACATAATATACAAATAAAACAAACAGTGCTTTATTTTCAGGTGTATTTAGCAGGAGCATTCAAGAAATTGAATTAACAAATATAAAAATAAAAACCATATAGATTGATTTCTATTAAAGCAACTGTATTTTTTTCTGTCAAGAGTAGGGAGTTCTTTTTTCCCTCTTTGTGTTTTGTTGTTTTAACATTAAGAATAACAATTCTATCATCTGTCTGTCGATTCTGTCATAGTGTTTTATATTTATACCATCATTTACTAAAAGTTAGCTTTAAACAAGAATGAGTTTCTTTCTTCTGCTGAACATAAATGCTATTTTGAAGAAGGTGGGTAACCAAACTGTTGCTGGTCAACAGTGACTTGCATATGATTGTTTTTCCCTACTATCAATGTCAATGTGGACCAGCAACTGTTTGGTTACCCACGTTCTTCAAAATATCTTCTTTTGTGTTCAGCACTAGAAAGAAATTAATACAGATTTGGGACAACGTGAGTGAGTAAATAATGACAGAAATAAAATTTTGGGGTGAACGATCCCTTTAATGACAGTCGGCTGCATGTTTATTACTGTCCCTTTAAGAGCTGCATGCATCTAATATACAGGCACGCATCCGTTTCTCTCTCTACCATTTACTTTAATTTTAGACATAAGCACATAACCAACTGAGTCTATATGTAAGCCTTGTGTGTTTTGACAGTATTAGCTCAAATGATAACTTAGTTGAGAAATCAGGCGCTGTTAGACAGGCTTTTTTGTGTGCGCGCTTCATGTGTACGGGCTCAAAAAAAAGCGCACGTCAGAACACTGATGTGAATGTATCTGGCGTTGTATATTGAGGCGGAGGCGCCAGAACTGCAACTGAAAGAATGTGCACTTTAGCGCGATACTACGATATTTCTTCAAAAGCAGATCGTGGAGACATTTTTATCATCCACGATCAAAAATCGTCATATCGCACACCCCTAGTTGTAGGTAATGTCCGTAAATGTAATGGAAAATGCACTGGTAATTTTCTGCCAGGACATTATCCTTTTTTTCTACTGGTTTTATTCTTATTGTAGTCAACTAGCTGGTTACAAACTTTCCACTTAAAATTAATGAAATTAGTCATGGCACACATTCCTATTACTGACCCAAAACTTTTGAATGGCAGTGTGTTATTTTATTTTTTTTTTGACAACCCATATCCCTCATTAGTAAAAACTAAATCCACGTTCAGCTCACCAAAGGTCAGGATTCACAGGGGAAAGGTCAGTGGTGGACTGCCAGGTTTAGTGATTGCAAGGACCCGTCTTCACACCTAGACCTTTGAGTGTCAAGCAGATGTTAAGAGGACAGAAAGTACAAGACGCCATAGTGTCTCTCTCGTCTCAAGTCCCTTCCCATCTCTTCGTCACTTCACACTCCTCCTTCCGCTCTGACTGGCACTGATGCCAGCAGCTGCTGTAAGCTTAATTGATCCCTTTGGGTAAGGCTGGCACGAAAGGGAACAGGCATCTGTTCAGAATGGGCAAAGAGGAGAGCACCTAACCGCTGGAGCAGCTGCCCTCAATGTCACCAGGACAACTGCAAGGGCGTTGAAAAAGGGTAAGCCACTGACCTTCAGATTATTCACACGGCTAGCCTGAAATGTGTCGTTTGGGAGGGGTTACTACCAGATTTCTCACCAGGGCACCTGCCAGGCATGGGATATGTGCCAGGCAATGACAACTCTACTACCTTTTCATAATGGAAAAGAAAGGGAATGAGAGAGAGTGACAGTATCCCGTCACTGTTGTAAGCTAAGAGGCTTCACTTCAAGTTGGTCATTAATATCCACAAACTTGTTAAGTGGAGAATGCCATGAAAGGGGATCTGGGACATGACAAGGGCCCTGGCAGGGCAGAGAAAGGAACAAATCACTGGCGCTTAAAATAGTCCAGCTGGTATTCACTAACCCTAACCGCAGAGCTGCATTAAGGAACACTATCATTTAGACCATAAAAAGATATTATTACACATCACACAATCAGTTAACAAGTGTATTTAACACTTTATCTCAATATGCAACATTAAACAAAATAACCTATTTGTTATCCCATCCTACACTCATACTGCACAGCCGAGTCCTGTTATAAAAGGTGATCATAACTTGTGTTTCTCTCGATGGTTTCTTATAATCTGCGGTCAGAGCTCCATTTGAAAAGGCCATGACTTATGCAACATTAGATTGGGTGTCTGTTGCATACCGAAGGACTTACGATGGGACAGTCTGACTATATTTATTAAACAGCTCAGATATAATATTAACAACAAATAAAATAAAATACAATAAAACTTGCACAATAAGGAATAAAAATAGTAATTGGACAGTGATGATTCAAACAATGAAATGTACACAAGTGGTGTGAGGAAGGGAAAATGCTAAATATTTAAACACTGAAGCCACTAGCGTTTAAGACAGATTGACCACTGCACACAATCAATAATACGCCGTACGCTGTCCCTAAAACCAAGACTCTTCCGCCTCAGTGCTTCACACATGGAAAGCAGGGTTAATGTTAACATGGGATCTGCTGTCACTTTTTAAACATACAGACGGCCACAAAATATTGAATAAATGCTTTAGCCAGCCGGACCATTAGTCTGTGTCAGGAAGAAATACACCATACTGAACTAATCAATGGTGTACCATTTGCTAGCACAATAGCAGATTCATTTCACAAAGAGTAATAGACTATTTTTATAAAGACCATAACCTAAAAGAAAGTTTTCTACACACATTACACATTTATTGCTTAAGTTTGTTAATAAAAGTGGACAAAGAGTTAATTTCCTTTAAGCTGATTAAGATATCTTCGAAATCCTGGTTTATTACATGTATATGACATTACAGCCAATGACTGCACTATTGCTTATCTTTTAAAGGTTGATGTAATTTGTATAAAAGTGAATTCTTATGTAATGAGTGGTAACATAACATTTCTCCAACACATTTGGAGTAACCCACTCAACAATAATGAGCAGACAGTAGGAGGAGGAAACTGTATAGAAAGTATATTTGCAAAGCCTGACCAGATAAGTGACTATCACTGACTAGAATGGAACCCAGGTTGCTGCTCTACAGCCACCGTGACAGGAGACAAACTAGCTATTTTCACAGGGGACAACAAAGTGAACTACACCCCAATCAAGTTCCAGCTCACAAAGATCTTCTCTGTTGCTGCTATAAAGGGACTTAAGTTTAATACAGCTGATTGCAAAAGCCACATATTATTATGTCATGTCACAGCCATTACATGTCTTTTGAAGATTAAAGTAATTTACTACACGAATTCTGTTGATGTAATGAGTGGTAACATAAAGTGAATTTGGTTGTGTGGTAAATAACAAATCTCCAACTGGAGTTACTGTATGTAGAGCAGTAGGAGGATGGACTGCATAGAAATATATTGCAGGTTGATTTCTGACTTCGTGACTAGAATGTAGCTATTTCTCTACAACCGTGGGGAATAGAAAATGAACTATGTGATCAACACCATCAAGAACTGGCCCTCTACCTCCTCTGGTGCTGCTCACACAGTCGAAAATGTGCTGATCACAAAATGGATGTACACTAGTAATGTTGGGAAGTCAATTCCCCCCCCCCCCAAAAAAAATGGATGTAAAAAATTCACACACAAACAAATATATATATATATATAAAAAAATATTTTGTGTTCAACAGAAGAAATATACTTATACAGGGTTGAAACAACTTGAGGGTGAGTAAATGATGACAGGATTTTCATTTTTGGCCTGAACTATCCCTTGAAAAATTATTTTATTTGTAATTTCTAATTATTTGTAAAAAAATTACTAGAAATTGCTGAGTGAAGATTGCTTTTACATAAAAAAATATATTTTTGGTGTATTTTAAACGGTGACATCTTCCTTTCTATCTTTATATCACAATCTCTAAATTCCCATGTGTGTATGTGTGCTTCACATGTGTCTTCCTCTAATTACTGAGAATCTTTATTTGGATGATGCATAAGTGTGTGGGATGAGAGTGCTGTCAACAGAGAGGAACACTGTTAGTCCACAGGTGTGGGAAAGACCCTCGGCACAATTCTCAGGCAGAGACAGGTGCATTTAAGACACACTATTGCCATTCACACTGCCACTCAGGGACATGTTTGTCCGATGTCTCAGTGTAAAAAAAAGTGTCTGCTAACAATTAAGTTGTTACTCTGGAAGACAAATCTACTAAAGGATACAACAGATGAAGCTTACAATCTGTGTACTGACTAAATCATCAAGTGGTTTAAATGATGAATGGGCCCCTTGTAAAAGGGCTCCCTCTGCAGGTGAGGATCAGTAATGAACAAAAAAGATCTCTCTCACATTAAAACCTTTTCAAAAATAAAAATATAGCCCCCCCCCTAAATATTAACGATGTTTGCCACAACTAAGCCTTGATATAAGATATTTTATACTTGGTAATACTGGACTGGATATAACAGAACTACACAATACATAGTGTTTTCATCTAAAAAAAGAAGTACCAATGAGTTTAATTTCAAAAGAAGAGGAAAGACACCAAAACAGAAAAAATCAACCCCTAAAATGTATTGGGTCATTTAAAGTGCAGCATGGCGACAGTGAGCATATGAATAACTAACAAACTCAGAGACACCCAGACAAACTAAAGAAAATATGGAACTATTTTGGCAAATTTCCCTGACCTAGTGTCTAGTGTGTGCCGATGTCTGCATAATGTGTGGCAAACTGATACAGAAGTAGAAATAGCAGCAGGAATCATGCTCAACACTGTTCTGAGACAGGTGCAGTGTTTTTTTCCAGTGGCAATAAAACCGATAGATGAGCTGCATTAGTGGCAAAATCACTCTAGTACTCCAGTTTGCATAAAAAAAAGTGGTAAGCAAGATGAAGGCAATGGAATCCGGACATGATATATGTCTGACTCAAATCTCCATCCCCCTGAACACATGTGCAAGGAGTCAGGATTACAGTGCAAGACAAAAATGTACACAAACCCATACTGTAACATCAGAACTGGCCCCCCTACTAGACTGGACTCAATTACTCTCTTAGTTCAGAGCAAATCTTACTAATTAAATACGCTAAGCATTAATTATGTAGCCTGAGTGGGAGCCCATAAAACTATACCCACCAATCCCAGCAGATCAATACTCCAGGAGTGGAATTAGCAGTTATCTTAAAGTCCCTTTAACAACAGTGCAGGCAGACAGACCAACACAAACAATCATCCATAATTAAACGAATACTCAAACACACACACTGTAGTGCATTTAAATAATAGGGATAAAATAATAAAAAAATTTGATACAAAGAATGAATGTCATACAAACATACATCATACTGTTGTTCTCGATAAAAAAACTGGAGCTTCACTAACACTAGATGTGGTTCCCAACTGGAGGCCACAACCCAAAATACTAACTATATAATTAAGTAGAGGATATAAATAAACAGGCTTATTTATATTTAGAAAACAGAAAAAACATATATCTGTCCTTTGGTGTTGGTATAACTTACACAGGTTTCACGATATGCCCATATCTTCGGTCAATAAAACATCAGGTTAATGTGTGGATTCAGGTAAATGCTCTATGCCTTTTTAAAGAGAAGGAGGTTTGAGATATATCAAGAAAAATAAAACTAAGAACCAAACTGGTCCATCAGTCAATGAAAATCAAATCAGTCTTTTTTATACATACATTTTATATATATATTTTGGAATTTTATTGTCATAGGATAGTTTAGAGTTGACAGGAAGTGAATTGGGAGAGAAAGGGGGGCAGGACCAGGAAAGATATTCGAGCTGGGATTCGAACTCAACAAGGCCAACATTGTTCGCCAACAAAGGCTAACAGCACCCACAATATTATTTTTTTTTTTGACATACGACCAAGTATGGTGACCCATACTCGGAATTTGTGCTCTGCATTTACCCATCCAAAGTACACACACACAGCAGTAAACACACACAGACCGTGAACACACACCCGGAGCAGTGGACAGTCATTTATGCTGCGGCGCCCGGGGAGCAGTTGGGGGTTCTGTGCCTTGCTCAAGGGCACCTCAGTCATGGTATTGAGTTTGGAGAGAGCGCTGTACATTCACTCACTCCCCCCACCTACAATTCCTGCCAGCCCGAGACTCGACCTCGCAACCTTTCGATTACGAGTCCGACTCTCTAACCATTAGGCCACGACTTCCCAAATAAGTACTTCCAACAATTTCAAACTGTTTTAATACTTAATACATTTGCATGTTAATTGAGCTTATAACTTCAGGTGATAAATTACAATGTTTGATTTTAAATTCCGCTATTATGCCATTTTCAAGGTTCCTAACATTGTTTTGGGAGTCTATTACAAGAGATTTACATGCATTCAAGGTCAAAAACCGCTTTTGTTTTCTCAAAATATGCATTTAATATCACCATTTTTCAACGATTCTCAAGCGATTGGTTTGAAGCAGTTCTAAGATTCAGTCTCTCTCTAAACCCCTCCTTTCCATGAGCCTACTCTGCTCTGATTGGTAAGATGGCCAAATCTGTTGTGATTTGTCTACCGCGTACAGAGTGTATCAGAAAAGGATTTTGTGCACAAAATAATAAGAGCACACATTACATTTACATTTATGCATTTAGCAGACGCTTTTATCCAAAGCGACTTACATGGCATTCAGCTATACATTTAATTTTTTTCTTTTTCAGTATGTGTGTTCCCTGGGAATTGAACCCACAACCTTTTGCGCTGCTAACGCAATGCTCAACCACTGAGCCACAGGAACATGTTATTTTATTTTTGATTTATATAAAACTTATTATTTTACACACAGTATTATAACTTAGGTGCTGCAAACCATGCTTGTTTTATTTTGCCAGCGTTTGACACAGAATGCAGCATACACTGTTGGAGATGGACAGATTTGCTGGTGCATGAACTCTACAGGAATTTTGTTTAAGTTTATTGCTGTTACTGTGGCATGAGAGAATCCAAACAGAAGTTAGAATCCATCATGGTGGCACTCATGAGTTACTCAGGAAAAAGGTGGATAGGGGCACTTTAAGAAATATATGTGTTCAATTGCATACAAGATACTGTGTCGAGTTGCCATTTGATGTCCCATGTAAAATCTGGGTACTGAAGCCAAACAAGTTGAGAGTCACTGCACTGAGTGAAATATTTAGAAAACCGCTCAAAAGAGTCAAAATCAAAAGCAAGGGACACCAAAAATAAAAGACTTTATAAAGAGAAAGTGAAAGAGAATAAGAAAGCTGGGGGCCTTCCATTGACAACACTCACTTCCCAGATTTCATCTGTCTATCAGTCTGTGAGCTTTGTGTGTTAAACAAGCACCCACACATTTCCCAGGATAACACAAACAGCCTGCCTGTGGTTTTAAATTTGGACAGCCACCTGTGAGGATGACTAAGATAGCTTGTTGGGGCAGCCTGTGTGTGTATGTGTGTGTGCAGGGATTATGGAGCTTACTTGGATAGGGGGTGTTGAGCTGGGGAACTTGCATGCCAATCGTGGCCAGGAGACTCTCAGAGGCCTCAAGGTACTTAACTGCTCCCTTGGGAGCAAAATAAAGATAGAGTCCAAATGGGAGAGGGGGAAGGCAGAAAAGGGACATGATGGAGCGAAACTTTGGGCTGTGCCAAAAAAGCCCATCGCGAAGAAAAAAGTGTACAGAAAATGGGCCAGGAGAGAGATTAAAAAAAATAGGAAAGGGAAAGGCGAATGAAGGGACACCTGCATGGTTTGCTGGCTTACTTCTCAGGCCCAGAATAGAGCATGAGCTCCAATGTCTGGGCCACTTCGACAGAAATGGAAAGTTGAGAGTGATTAGGGTCGGGTTTCCCAGTTCACCCCTCCATCATGGGCTGTGAGCCAGGTGGAGCGGTCTGTGGGTTTGGGAGTTATGTGTGTACTCTAACCCCTGGATGGCCTCTCTGGCCAGCGTACAGCTACAGCCAGCCAGTTAATTAGGAGAATTTCATCACTCCGTCATAGAGAAGGAAAGATAGAGGGAGAGGAATAGACAGAAATATACCATTACTCTATGGTCACAGAAGTTGATTCAAACCCATATGAATGGTGATGTGAGTAACACAAGCTCTGCTTGAACTGAACTGTGGTTGTTTTATTGACATCTTCCTATTGATTGTTTAGATTTTACTTTTTCTTTTCCAAAAGCTGTGTAATTCATACATGCAGTGAAATTAAGCAATTCTAGAATATTCTTAGGGCTAAAGGGTCAAGTTTGTTTATCGTAAATAAGTCAATCATCTTTTCCACATGCACTGTGGATTGGAAGTGCAGATTTACAATATTTTGCATATGGGAACTTAAATCTATATGCACACTACCAATTCAAAGTTTTGGGTCATTTAAAAAAAAAAAAGTTTTTTAATCTATTTTATTCCTGTGATGGTAAAGCTGAATTTCAGCAATTTATCCAGTCTTCAGTGACACATGTTCATTCAGTTGTGCTGCAAAATACTGGTACATTGTCCCACATGACTTTTTTTCAGTATTCTTTGACGAATAGAAAGTTAAAAAAGAACAGCATTTATTTGAAATAGAAGTACTTGTAACATTTTAAATGGCACTTTTGATATTTTTTGGTAATGCACTCTTGCTGAATAAATATATTAACTTTATATAAACAATGTGTAGGAAAACAGGAAACAGGAAAACTTTATCTCTTTAACTTAATCAACTTTAGCTCAAACTTATTTTGTAAAAAAAGGGGGGGGGGGGGTTAAGAGAGAGAGAAAGAGAGAGTGGTGAACGAGAAGTGACAAAATGACACTTCAGCTTTAAGAGTCACAGTTTCATGTGCTTTGGATTTGTAATTGGCAACTTGGAAAGTAACTTGGCAACTTGGTAACTAGCAACTTGAACCGAGTGAACAAGGCAGATCAAAGGCCAAAGACGGAGTGAGACTGCACCAGTGAAGGTGGTGTAAATGGCTATACTACGCCTGCAAGACCTGTAATTGACTGCAATGTGTTGAAACTGTTCTCGGATATGGTTACTAAAAATGATATGAACATATGTGGGCTCACATAACAGCCAAAAATAAAAATGGAAATTAATCAGTCTAATTCTTACACTTCATCTTCTTACTTCATACACCTGTCTTTCAACAGCCATCGGCATATTCTCTCATATCCTATTAATGAACTAGTGTTTTATTATAAAGTGCAGAAACTAGAAATAAAATTATATTTTAGTCAATTCTTAATCATCTTGAATATGAAATAAGAGGTGAGGAATACACCGATTTTAAAACACGAAGCATCATACACTTGCCAACTTTGTAAATGGTTTCACATAAAAACTTGGCATCATGACAAATAAAAACAATATATTTTTCTAAAATATCAAACATTTTGAATAACTGGATGGAATCATAGTCTGTGCCCAATAAACACTATACACAATTTTCCATAAAATAGGTCAACTCTGACTGCCGAAAGTTGTGTAGCATATTCCAGCTTTTAGTGGCAAGCTTCAATTGTACAAAAGCTAACAGTGTTAACAGTAACACTGATATTGTTAATAAATAATTGCCAAGTGACCATTTTTTCACAGAGTGACAATAAACCTAAACAAAACCTCATGGGCCATCTTCAAAACGATAAAAAAGTTAGTAGTGGTCCAAAAAACCAGAGCAAGTGAATGATGTGTCTCTTTTTCTGGAAGCACAACCACCCTGTAAACATGACTTCTGCGACACCATCTTTCCTTCAGAGAACGGAGTGTCTTACTGGCTTAAAGTAAGGCCTGAAGACTGCCTCCTCCCAGTCAGAAACCTTTAACCCCATGAACCTGTCCCACTCCAATCCACTCTAAGAGAGGGCCAAATAGCCTCATTATGGATGTGTTTGGCTGGCCTTAGACCACATAGTCTGCTTCCCACGCAATGCCAATCTGCTGTGATTATTATGGTAACCCTTCACGCCGTGTGGACAGATGAAGGGTGCGTGGGAGGGGCTGCTAAGATCAGATTACTGGAAAAGGGTAACTTAAAGGGCTTGGGCAAGAGGTAATATTATAATGTGCCATTTGTAGGAACTTAGCCATGGTCTTAAAACAACTAAGTGAACTTTATGTTGTGCTACATAAGTCTGACGCAAAAGGAACAGTGTTCAGTGTCCAAAAAGTACACTTGCATAACAGGGTAGCTCTCGCTCTCTCAGGGTGCCATGCCGACAATGACTTGATACTGGTCTCTCTCCTTGGTGGTTAACATCAGGACAGTGGTTGATGTATCCAACCATCTGCACAAATTATCAGTCAGTTTCTGCCTTTGTTGACCCCTGCTCCTCTTGCCCGCAATCTTTCCTGTGGTGACTATATTTTCAAGCGCCTCTTTTCTCATCACATGCCCAAAGGCGGCGGCCTGGCCCCGCCTGATCTTCCTACATAGGGGTATTAACAACAGGGTAGCAGTGTGCTCTAAAATATTACAGCTAAAAATTATGTTTGAAAATTCTAAAACAAATTCTAAAACATTATTATTATTAAATACATTTATTTACTATTTATTTATAATTAATAATTTATTTAAATTTACATATACGTAACAAGTCAATTTATAATAACATTAATAATAATAATAAGTATGTATTTTGGGTGATTACTGGTCATTATTTATCACTACAGTAACTACATGATGACAATCATACGTCAACATTAATTAGTCAAGTAAAGCTATAGTTGAACTGACAAAATACCAATAAATCGTAAAAGACAGCGCATGTTTGTAAGTCCCGGACAAACACATAACTACACAATTGCATGTGTTGGAGGCGATAAATGATGTGTATGTTCTTAAATAATTAGCAGGTGTGTCCTGTTTAAGGTTTCTGATTTATTCTGTCCCTTGGGTTACCGGAGACCCCTCGGGATACCAAGAAAACATTTACCCCCAAAACAGGGAAGGAAAGAGTGTAAGTGCAGTGTCCTGTTTCATTGGCGTTTGGATTACACTTTTCATCACTTAGCCTTCAACTGCTGGCACAAACACTCAACAAATGATCTCACACATCAACCCTTTACTGCTCAATCTCAAAGCTAGCTCCAATGTGAAAATGTGTGCAAACCGTTTGACAATAAACACATTTTCTATTTCTGCTTGTACTTATACATTTCCCTGTAAGCGTATATGTGACCCTGGACCACAAAACCAGTCTTAAGTCGCTGGGGTATGTTTGTAGCAATAGCCAAAAATACATTGTATGGGTCAAAATTATATTTTTTTATTTTATGGCAAAAACATTAGGATATTAAGTAAAGACCATGTTCCATGAAGACATTTTGTAAATTTATTACCACAAATATATCAAAACTTAATTTTTGGTTAGTAATATGCATTGCTAAGAACTTAATTTGGACAACTTTAAAGGCGATTTTCTCAATATTTTGATTTGTTTGCACACTCAGATTCCAGGTTTTCAAATAGTTGTATCTCGGCCAAATATTGTCAGATCCTAACAAACCATACATCAATGGAAAGCTTATTTATTCAGCTTTCAAATTATGTATAAATCTCAATTTTGAAAATTGACACTTAAGACTGGTTTTGTGGTCCAGGGTCACATATTAGATGCACACATCTCAAACTTAATATAAACTAAGCGGCCTCATCTCCTTCCACTTAATCTGCAGGTGCTCTCATGCAGTTTACACTGCATGAGAGAGCAGGAGACGGGTGTGCCTGGCAGGTGGCTGTTAGTTGCATTGCTGCTTGGGTGTGTCATGCAAGGCCGAGCAGTGAGAAGCTTTAATTATGGCCAGCTGACAGTTTGATAAGGGAGCAGCCAGAGGCCAGGGTGAGAGAAGCAAGGCACAAGAGCATTGGATAATGTCCCTCTACATCTGTCAGTGACTGTACACAAATTACACACTGGGAATCCATGTTGAGCACAGGGGTCTTTTAGTTAAAGTGTTTGAGGTTGATCAGTTGTCCTGTGGTTGTACGCTGGGTGCTACCATGGTATGTTATTACATTCTGACCAAATGAATTGTAAACATCTATTTACATACAGAAGCTGCCCTGCTAAAAGGTTGTCTGTGCTCTATGATGTACATTGTCAAAATTGCATGGTAAACCAATTTCATTCTTCAGATTTGTTGAATATACTAAATCAGTCAAATTGATTTTTCATATATGTTTTATACTCATTATTATTATTAATAATAAATATTATACAATTATTCATATTTCTTATATATTCTATTTTATTATTATTATTTCTTATATTTTATTATTATTATATTAATTATTTATTAATATCCACTGTATTCTTTCTTTCTCTTACTTTCGTTCATTCTTTCTTTCTGGATCTATGAGATGCCAATCACCAATTTTTTTTTACCAAAATGTAAAGATTAAATTAAATAACAATTACAATCAATCAATCAATTAAATAAATAAATGGTAACTACACACTTTCATTCAAAGGTATTTTTGTCAAATGTTTTTGAAATAAGTCTCTTATGCTCACCAAGCTTCCATTAATTTCAACAAATACTCAGTCAAATAGAGTAATGTTGTAAAATATTATATTACAATATAAAATAATTGCTATATATTTTTTGTAATTTATTCATGTGATGAAGCAGCCACAAGATCATTCTGAAATTATTATAACATAAGTGTTCAAGAAATTATTACAATCAATGTTGAATATTTTTGTGAAAATATTTTGTGAAAATCAGTGTATGGTATATATATATAAAGATATATTCTTTTTTTTGATGAATAGAAATTACAAAAGAACAGCATTATTTTAACAGCATTATTAACATTATGAATGTCTTTACTTTTGACCAATTTAATGTTGTCCTTGCTGAATAGAAGAATTAGAAATAGAAGAAAAGCAGTGTATGGTGGCATTTGTATTAAAGACTGACAGCCTACTTTTGTCATTAAATGTAAACACAGTCAATTACACCTTAAGTATAAACAGCGAGCACAAAAAAAGGTTGTCAAAAAATAAAAAAATAAGTTTGTGTAAATACAACCTGTGTGTCCTGAGAGCCAGTACAGCACTTTTATTTCCGTCACACTAAACGCAATTTGTGTCACTTTTCTTTTTTTTCTACATTAGTTCTCGCAAAAGCTTGTAAAATCTTGAAATATGGATGACACCTTTTGAGGTAAAGTAAAATAAATGGAGCTAGAGAGAACATGGTGAAAGTTATTGGCAGTTGTAACAACGGCAACCAGACAGAGAGAAACTGACAACAGACAGCTGAAGGACAGACAAGTTGAGATATACTGACACACACACACACACACATCCACACACACACACACACACACACACTAGATGTTAACAGGTGGTGGGTGGTCCTCCCAGAGACAGGCCTGCTGGACACATTATGAACAGGTTGGTGTGTGCGTGCTGGGACAGAACACGAATTGAGAAGTTGGATGTTTATCCAGTGGACACTGGTGAAGGGGAGCGATTACACCCCATTAAAGTGTGAATTGGCCCATCTGCTTGACATGCAGGGCCTGAGAAAGTGAAGTGGAATGAGCAGAATGTTCGTCCCAGAGACTGAGTGTCGACGGTGTGCGAGTACAAGCGTGACTGACGCAGTTGACGAAACCAATGTGGCATTGTGGTATTTAGAGCAAATACATCTCGAGTGACAGTTGAGAGAAGTAAAGACGCTATGTTGGCCTTCGTAAATATCTCCTATTTCTTTTGCATTATTGTACATGTTATATGTTATTATTGTGCTTATTATCCCTATTGGCTTTCTCCCTTTACATACAAACTTGAGTAGTATTCATGCAAATGCAATACAATCACATATCCATAACTAACAATAATACACCACAAAATTTCACGCAACGCTAACCTAGGATCAGGAGGGCATGTGGATCAAGTAAACCAGGGCTGGCCGACACACATTTGTTATAAACAGGGTATTTATTACCAGACTGGAGCTGGGATGCTTACTGAATATGGCAGAGGCTTATGTAAGAACGGGAGGTGAGGGGGGGGGGGGGAATGAGATCCAGCAGATGAGGGAGCAGCGGTGATGTGAAAAAAAGTGGCAGAAACTAAAGGAAGTGTGAACTAGCGAGTGATGCAAAAAGCAAACTAAAATAAACAAACAAACCACATTAGGAGCGAACGCTTAATGGCAGGAGGAGACTGACGCACTGACTGTCACCTCTAAAATGTACATATATATATATATATATATAAAATGTGTGTGTGTGCATTTTATATATTTTTTATGGGTTTACATTGCATGGGCGTAATAAATTAAGCTGAAAAAAGTGACAGTAAAAGACATTTACAATGTTATGAACGATTTATATTTGAAATAAATGCTGTTCTTTTACTTTTTTCCATCAAAAAAAAAAATCCAGAAATGATTTCTGAAGGATCCGGGACACTGATGACGTAATAGCTGCTGAAAATTCTGCTTTGCCAACACAGAAATAAATTATATTTAAAAATATATTCAAATAGGAAACAGTCACTCTAAACTGTTATAATATTTATATATATATTTTTTTTTTAATTTTTTTACTGTATTTTTTTATCAAATAAATGCCGCTTTGTAAAGCATAAAATAATTCCTTCTAAAAACCATATTTAAAAGAAATTACCATTCAAAAGTCTGTTTTTGATACGTTTATGCCAATCTTTTTTTTTCTTTTTTTTTGTGTGTGTGTGTGTGTGTGGGGGGGGGGGGTCATGTCATGCCAGATGTTAGGTTTCCCCCAATTCCAAAATCCCAATTTAACTGCCGGTTGCCAGGATATGTGTGTGTGGTTGTGCCCGAGGGTAGAGGCATCGTGTTAATCTATGGAAAAGATACTTTGCGCCTACATAAAGTGACAGAATGTAATGCATGAAGATAAAAATAAATCAGGGAAAAAATAGAAGATACCGGAAGAACGTATACAAACCCTTCATAAAATATTGCCTTCCTTACACTGCACTTCACAACGAACATAATACATGCTTTCATGGTTCATGGTTCAATTCCCAGGGAACACACATACTGACAAAAAAAATGTATAACCTGAATGTACTGTAAGTCGCTTTGGATAAAAGCGTCTGCTAAATACATAAAAATGTAAATGTAAAATCATTGAGTGGGATGAACTCTATAAGTGCTGTTCTTTTTATTTGGTAAAACATGTATGTGTTGAAACTGCTAATAATAAAATGTGACATTCTGTAATTTTGTCTCATAATCATCTTTTAATCATATTTGCAAATATATGAATGATTCTTTGATGAATTCGAAAAAAAAAAAAAAATTACATTATAGATGCATTTATTTCCAATTCCTTTTGATCAATTTAAGACACCCTTGCTGAATAAAGTATCCATTTCTTTAAATGAATGAATGATTTTACAGCCCCTGAACTTTTGAACTGTAGTGCACATGAGTAACTGGCTAGTCAAAAAGTGAAGCAGGGGTGGTGAACTCCATGCCGCAGCCCTGCAGAGTTCAGAACCAACCCTAATAAAAACTCACCTGCCTATAGCTTCCTAGTAACCGTTCAGACCTTGATTAGCTTGTTCAGGTGTGTTTGATTATGGTTGAAGCAAAACTCTGCAGGACTGTGGCTCTCCAGGACCGACGTTCGCCATCCCTGAAGTAAAGGCTTGCTTAAAGTAGCTTCATGTATATGTTAAATGTTAAAGAATATTATAAAAAAATAATACTAATACTCAAAACCCATATTTGTCAGTGCATCTACATCACTTATGCAACCTATGCACAAAATCTTTAGCAAGCTTGCACTCAAGTTTAGATTGTTTAAATAAGTTGACCACTGATATAATCTGATTGTTGCTTGATATTACTGATGAACTCCTCAGTCTGTATCCTGCAATTTAGTTTTATTATTATTTTAAAAAAAGAAAAGAAAGTGAAGGAAAAAATGAAGATGCAACTACTGGTCATGATTGTGAAAAGCTGAAAAACTAAAAATGCCAACCATGGGAAGACCTCGTATAGGTGTAAATGCATCCACAAATATATAAAGCTGTTCTGTACAGACTACAGAGTGAAGACAAATCAGTGAGTCCACCCTAAGTTGCCTTTATTTGTCTATGAAATCAAGCATCCTAAGCCAAAATTCCATTGAGACGCTTCAGGCGGCTTTCATTTCCTCTCTTCTCCTTTTCTCTCTTCCTCTCATCTCCTCACTCTCGTGTTCTGTCATTTATCTATTTTATGGGATTATCGAGGCGTTCTCCCCTGCCTGCAATTCATTACGCTCCTAACTGCTCACTTAGGTTTATGCCCCTTTAAATCCCCCAACAGATAACCAACCAGCCTCGGTAAACAGATAGAGAGGGAGGAAGAGTGAGAGACATGTAGTGGGCACTCATCAGAGAAGGAATTAAAAGATGTCACGCGGTGGTGGCCATGGCAGTGAGGAAAGGCAGTTAATGGCGTTTTTTAACGCGGCTGCCCTCTTTCTCCTCATTAGTAATTCAATTTGCTCTTTATTAGCCACTCTTATCTCCTGCACAGAGTCCCTCTGGCTAACCCCTCCATCACCCGCCCTGTCTTTCCCGCTCGCCCCTCTCTCTTCACATCCAACCCAAAGAAGCACCACCTGGCTGGAACAAGACAAAACTTCCTATTACAAGACCTTGGTAGGAAGAGACACTGGCAATTTACAGGTATGCAAAAGGAAGGCAGTTTTATAGTAATACTGCTACTCTAATGTGCGCAGAAACCGAGCACAAGCGATTACTGTGAGATTGTGGAGGGGGTGGAGCTGGCTGTAAAAACAGTGATTGCTTTCCATCAGGTTGGGCTTATATTCTCCAGTTCGTTAAAACAATCCAATTTGCAAAGGGATAATTACGCATTAGCTCCTTTTTATCTACTGAGTGAGAGCGCTGGCAGGGTTTGATAGTGTAGCCGTATTTGGCGTGCCACTGCTGCAAATTACCCGCTATCGGCACATGTACACCATCACGGCCCGATTGGGCAATTAATTAACTCCTCCTATCCCCAGTGGATTCGGGCCATCACACCCAAACCTACTTCTTAAAACCAATCAGGCTGTTGGGACATGCTGCCCTCTATTGGGGGTGAACATTCACAGCCAACAGACATAATTCATGATCTTACATAATTAGGAAATGTCAGACGAGGAAATACCTTTGTAGGTAAATAAATAAGGAAAAATGTGTTAAACAGTACTAAAGTCTATTAAAAGACCTAAGCTATCAGAAGCAGAGAAGCTGTGAATTTTTCAGCAATATTATCACATAATATTCTCGCAATATTCCATGCAGGCCTAGTGATGGCTGATAATCGAATGGCTCTCAAAGCACAGTACCATTTCAGATCAGATTATAACATCCAATAGACCTGAGTCAGGGTATTGCAATGTTTAATTTCTGAGGGGAATAAAAATGAGGCTTGAGAGATAGAAGTACAGGGTGTTCAATGGGTTGTACTGTTGTTTAACAACATACCAACTGTTCAACTAATAAAATGTCATTCCAAAAAAAGCATCATAACTTAGTAGCTAAATGGTCACAGAGGAAAAACTGGGCATCATACACTACGACTGAGGATCACATACTACCAGACTTTCACGTCGTTTCAAACACAACAGGTCCACATAGAAATGTGTGCTTTGTTGATAGAATATGCATGACAAATGAAAACAACTTGTTCCTAAAATAAAAAATATTAAATATTCCTCCAACTGGACAGAATCTATGGAAGCCTGTTTCCGCCAATGAATAATAATAATATATATATATATATATATATATATAAAACATGTTTTTTTTTTTTTAACTCTCGCAATTGCAAGTTTACATCTCACAGTTCTGACTTTTTGTCTTAGAATTGTGAGGTATAAACTCAGAATTGCAAGTAATAAAGTCAGAATTGCGATATATAAACTCTAGTTTGTATCACGCACTTTTGACTTTATATCTCGCAATGCCCAATTTATATCACACAATTCTGAGAAAGAGTCAAAATTACGAGTAACTCACAATTGTGAGTCATAAAGTCCAATTCTGAGGGGGAAAAATTTTTTTTTTTTTTTCAGAATTGGGTGTTTATACTTCACAATTTTGACTTATTTAAAACTCGCATTTCTCAGAAAACGTCACAATTGCGAGGAAAATAACTGTGAGGTGTAAACTTGCAATTATAAGAAAAAAAATTACCCTAAAAGTCGCAATTACCTTTTTAAATTTTTTACTCGGTGGCGGAAACAGGATAAAAAGCTTTTGGCTTCTCTCCTGAGGCCACAAGAGGGCGCATCGAGCTAAATATGACCAAAATGCACATTTCTTCAAAGTAGGGCTGGGCAATATGAGCAAAAATTCATATCTCTGTATTTTTGTTCTGATTTGCGGTCTACATATCTCGGCATTTTGTATTTGGATTAAACAAATAAATAAAGTGAATGTAACCATGTAGGCATATATAATGTGCAAAAAGGGTTAACATCACATTACATTCTAACATTGTAACATTGCGATCTAAAAACTAAAATAATGCTTTTAAAGCAAAGTTAAATTTACTAAACTAAAAATAAATAAAAAAGCACAGACTAGGCTAATTGAGTAAAAAGGCTATTTTGATTACCCCATTACAGTCACTTTACAGTTAGTGCTATCATACAAATACACTTACTTGTAGGTTTAAAATGAAAAACTACAAACATTTCAGCAAAATGTATATTTTAGTCAGAGTTATTTCGCTCCTATTTCATTGCGCTCTGTCTGTTTGGCACGCATGCGCGCGGCGGTGCGCATTCAGATCCAAGTCTGTGAGTTAAACGAAAAATCGCAAAATGGAATTATTTCCGTGGCTTTCTAACATTTACAGATGGAGAATATACCTGTGAAATGTAAGTTATGCATTTAGGAAAACAGCACATAGCTCAAACACGTCTCTTTCAGGGCACACGCAGCCTTTCTGTCAGAGCCGCTTTAAACTCAAAGATTCATCATTGCTGATACATGCAATTTATTAACATTTAATCATATGATCGCAAGGTTCATGTTTACGCTGTTAATATGCACGTTCGCTAGCAAGCTAGTTTCTTAATATAGTAATTGCATGTTTTTTTTAAGTTGAACTTACATTAATTTGACATGGCTTTGGGCTCTCTTGAGTGAGACGCGAGTGCAACGATGATAGATGTCCCTCTAGAAAATGCAATAAATATGCGTTCTGTGTGAACGGCTTGGTTTCAGTTTTGAGGTAAACAACATCTTCTCCACATTGATGTTCTCTCTTTCCACAATATTTTGATTGTGCAGAACCGCATCGAGTGGGTTCAACTGGACAGGCTAAAAAAAAAAAAGCTTTAAAATGCAACGACACCTCATCATCGCATTTTGTGTGCCAAGCTGTCTGACAGACACCTAAAATTCGAATGCAGCGTTTTGCATTCGAATGTGGAATTTTATTTTAAATTCGACGTATTTTCGAAATTCACATTTTTTTTAACAGCCCTAGTGCACACTTATCAATATCAAGTCAAAAATGTGGGCCTCAAAATGGTATATTAAACTATTTAAAATTACATATCAGGACATTTAACAATATAGCCAAGTCTCTGAGACTGACAGGAAGATTTCCATGATTTCATCTACAGTAAGACTATTTTCATGACAGTACCCAGTGTACTGTTCATCTCGGCTGCAGCTTTGTGTTTCCATGGGAACATAAAGCCCACCTCAACCTCTCTCTGAGGAATACAAACAAAGCAGCGATAATTAATTTTCCAGAGACCGTTTTGTGTTGATTACTAATTAGACCAGTTAGTCACAGAGGGGGTAAAACAATCAGTCAATTTAAAAAGGCAGAGGTATAGTTGCATTGTGTTTTGAGAGTTGCAAAGCATTTTGTGAATGTGCAGTCATAGTAACTGACCTGATCTTGAGGTCCCAAGTGAGGTGGAGGTGAGAGAGAGACGGCGGAGCTTGTGTCTGCCAAACGAAACCAGCACTTTTGACTGTGCTCGTCTGGCATTGGTTGGAGTCTTCACCTGTGTGTGTGTCCCTCTCTGCAACGAATACCGGCTCCTTACAGTCTGTACAATGGGGCTGCATCTTCTCTCTAAGGAGGGACTGTATATAGGCATACATAAAACATGCATGAAATGCTGTACAAATTTCTGTAAAAAATGTTTTTAGAAATTTTGGCATGTTACAGAAGTCAATAAAAAGTAAATGTTTGCTTGCTTTGATGGAAGTGAAAATTTAAGGAACTATGTGCTGCCATCTAGAGGAGAGTTTAAGAACAATATTGCCACCATCTGGGACACTTGCAACTAGCAATCATTCTACACTTTAAAGAAGTCGTATAATACACTGGGTTTCTAAAGTTTGTGATAAAACATTTTCCAGGACATTTCTATGTTTTAGATATTTTGTTTTGTCAATTTTGGAATTGTCTATGTCAACATTGTCACATTATTTAATTATCACAAAAGCACATTTTTGAAACTTGCTTGTGTTTAATAATTCCATTAACAAAACATCATGCATTTCAACATGTCAGGCAAGTACTGTTATTTGTTATCAGTCTTTTATAACAGGATAGATAACTACTCCCGCAAGAGGAAAAATATACTAATTAGATAACAATGATAAATAACATTGTAATTGCAGTGTTGTGATGTCTAACTGATTTTACTTTTATAGTGTTTTATTTTATACAAAATAGTATACAAAATGCAATATAAATGTATCAGATTTTGGCCATAGCATGATTGGGCCAGACAGAATTTTAAGATCGGTGCATCCCTAAAATTAATTCTGACTTCTCACATCCCCTTGCATATGATATTTACATCACAATCTTAACAAAGCAGAACTCTCACCTGCTACCAGATCTTCTGATGATCTTGGTTCGACTCCTGAGCTTGAAAGCACCAGCTGACAGTGGGGTGGAAGTAGGGTTCATGTAGGTGGGGTTTGAGGACAGAACAGATCCCTTTTCCCCCTTTTGACCATGCTTGTTAGCTGTCCATTGATGGACCGTGCCCTTATGGGTAGTCATAGAAATTGAGATAGATGCATTTGCTGTTGCGCTTTGTCCAGCCGCTTTCCAGCGATAGCGGCTGGCATGGTCAGCATGGGATGTGGAGGCACCTTTAGCTTTAGACTTTTTTGATAAAGTTGTTAAGGTTGTGGCACATCTCTTTTCTTTCATTGATACCTCCAGTCCACCTTGAGATGTTCTTACAGGGGCTTTAAGAGATTTGGGTGAAAGGGGCTTGCGTGGTGTTTTCGTTGAAGTGTTTGCTTTCCCAGCGGTTGACGAGGAGCAAGAGGAAGACACCCAGGTGTACTTTGAGGTCTTAGGAGCTCCGAGGGAAAGATTAGGCTTGCGAGACACCTTCTTATTGGAGCTGGAGACTCGTTTGACAGTGGCTGTCCCAGGTGAGGATCCATAGGTCACTGGCTTAGGTGCGCTTTTTGTGTTTACCATCTCTTGGTTTTTCACCCAAGTAAACCGAGTTTTTTTATGGCATGGCGAGGCTACATCTGTCTGAGTTGAGTCTAGCTTAAGCTGAAGCTTTGTGTGACTCAAGGAAGCCTGAGACTGCAGGTTAGAGGCAGATGAAGCTATAGTACAATCTATACTGGCTGTTGGCATTACAACAGTCCTATTGGATAAGGCAGCAGTGGAAAGGTGTGGTTTGACTTGAACTGGAGCTGAAGGTTTGACAGGTGAAGGGATAGAGTGATTGTTCACAGCTGAGGATGATTTCAAAGTGCTTTTTTTCTTCATTTCATGGTCAGATGTTGAAGCAGAGTCAGTTTGTGCATTGGTAGATGAGCAGCCATGATCATTTTTTCCTGTTGAAGGTATAAGCACAGTCCTTTTTTCAGATGCTTCACTTTTCCTCTCCTTTGAAGTCTCATTTTGGAAATTAAGTGAAGATGTTGTATCCGTGGTTTGTTCAGCTTTCAACTTTTTAAATAAAACACTGTTGTTTTCAAAAGTTCCAGCACTATTCCCAGTAGCAGCGGCTCCAGATGTATTGATGTGATGGTGAGGCTGGTTCAGGTGGTCCACAGCTGGATGAGACAAATGGCTCCCAACTGTCCTGTTGGTCTTGTTGTTAAGCGAGTATGTTTTTCTCCAGCTGCCAGAAGAATGAGGCACATACGGTTGTGGCAGTGATGGATATGACTGTGTGTTGTGTGAGGCAGGAGCCTGACTCTGGCCTCGGCCCCTGCTGGAGCCATGTCTGGCACCACCCCACTGCGTAGAACTTGGGGGAACATCACCATGAGTACTTTTATAGTCATTAATTAGGTCTGCAAAGTAAAGAAGAAGTGTGTACGGTTAAGGTGAGACTAATCTGAAATTACCTGATTAATTAAAAATGAGTGAAATGTAGACTTCAGTAAATGCAAGGTCTGTAGCAGGGGTGTGGCCATCTCTTTTCACTACAGTCTATTCCAGAAGACAATTATTCTGTCTTCTGGAATCAATTGTAGTGAAAAGATATATATATACATATATATACTGAGACACGCCTTGGGAACAGAGACAGTCTGATTAATGTTCTCTGAAACAATGTCATAAAATTTAAATACAAAGAAAAACATAAAGTGAAAAAAGTACGTAGGTGAAACAAATATAAATCTGAATAATTAGAATATAGCTGTTTACTATAAAATCAAATGTATGGTAAAATCATAAAAAATATTATAAATTATATGCGTATCTTAAAACAACAAATGCTGCTCTAGAATACATTGTATTACATTTTTTTCTGGTCCCATCTCATTGCAGGTCTTTACCTTATGAGTGTGACGAGATTTTGATCTAATTGGTTTCCAAGTTTGTAAATATTTTTTGTTTAACCCTGAATGGATTTGAATTTGTAATCTAAATCAGTTTATATTAGCTATTAAATAGCTACTAAGAAATAATCTAGAATGGAATATTATCAGACATACCGAATTTAAATAACAGATAAACGAACAGAGGCATTCAAAATGCTCATACATAAAAATATGGGGCATTTCTTTCACTTTGGTTGTCATATTCGCCCAGAATTGTTTATCGCTGAACTTGCTCTACAGCAACCAGCAATGAACCAGTACCAACAACGATATAAAATGAAAAAACTGCGGTAAGTCAGAGATTACAAACATATAACGTTAAACATCTTAAAATGTGTGAATATCTTAGCTTTAGTGAATAACGGTTAGGGCAGCCACGGAGTTAACGTTACTGATTACATGATTCTCAAGGTAAATGTGGCTAATAACGAACGTAGACTTTTGGAAAAGGCTTAAAACCACAGTTGAATTACGATAGAATATCGCCATATAAATAAAGCAGTCACACTTACTTTGCAATTCTTCTATCTCTCTTTTTAGCGCTTCACGTTCAGCCATCTTCACACCAAAACACAGATGTCATAAAACCGCGACGACGCCTGTGATGACGTTTACAGGCAACATCCAATCACAACACGCCTCTCAACAGATGATTCTAAAGTTTTGGTTTTGAGCTGATCTACGCCTGGTTGTTCGAAACTTTACAAACCTTCAGAAGCTATGTCTGGAGAGTAGTTTCATTTAGAGCAATATTATAAACTTATGTTCACACCATTATCTTTATTCTAACAAACGTTTAAGTTGATGTATTTGGAAGAAGGCTGACAGTTTTGCATTATAACAGTTTCGTTTTGGGTTACAGAAATCGAAAGTAACGTTACTGACATCGGTAGGTAAGTAATGAGCATAATTAGATCGAATGTTTGAGAGCGTTTGAATGTTCGAACGTTTGAGTCGCTTGAGAGTGGTTGTTAACTTATTTAAAAACTTCATTTTATTAGCCATGTAGTACACTAATAAAAACAAAAGTTACTATAACTAACTGTTGACTGTTTTACAGGGGCTGTCTACGCAGCTCTTCCTATCCACCAGCACAGCTGTTTTAAATTGTTTACGTTTTTAACTTAGGTATTTAAATGACGAAGAGGTGGAATATGCATTACTCCGAGGAAGTGAGCAAGTAACATACTCCAATACTATAGGCCCATGCCCACACTGGAAACACTGGTGTCAACCTGAAAGCCTGACGTACTTCAGTTTTCCAAGCGACATTTTCAACAAATGGCTTCAGCTGACAAAAATATATACTTCATCATAACTGCAAATCCACCTTCACCAAATGGGTACATAAACGCTGGTGAAATATGCTACATAGATAATCAACGATTTAATGCAAATCTAAAAAGAAACGACACAGACTTTTTACCTGTAGTTCGTATGGGAAAATATTGTGATACATTCCTTGATAAAGTTATTCTGCAGCCATTGTCACGCAGAGCAGCAGAATTACTGCTGGCTCTTGAATCCAATGAAGACCGACTGCTGGCCCTGAAAGATCCTGAGGCTTTAGAGAAGGCTTCAGATCTGTCCAGTGGCAGTCATGTTTATGTGGAGTATAAAATGCAATGGCTCAATGGTGTGATTCGATACATTGGTAATCTCACACCTCATAGTTTTGATCCTATAACAGGAGTCTTCTTCGGGGTGGAACTGCAGGTGAGTAACCTGTTTGTGTGAGCAAGAATGTGTCTAGTATTTTTGAAGAGAGAAGGAGATAGATTAATACAAACAACCCACTTAGGGTAATATGGTCGTATAATAAGTCCTATATTCTCTTCTGTTCATAGGGGGAAGATAAAGGAAAAGGCCAAAATGATGGTTCCTACTTCTACAAAACACACTTCACATGTCCTAAAAACTCAGCCATTTTTGCCCCTTTTACAAGAATCAAACCAGTGGATCATAAACCTACAGCACCGCCGCTACCAACTCAGTCTTCCCTGTCCATGACATCTACTGAGCCTCTCAAAGCTGGAGACAGAGTAACCTTTTTTGGCAACCAAAAGGCTCACCATGGCATGGTTATGGATATAAAGGACCAACCAGATGGCAAAATGGTTTTTATATCTACTGTGAGTACTGACTTCTTTAACCAAAATGAATATTTCACCCAAAAAGGAATTGTTTACTCACTACAGTACTAAGCCTGTATGACTTTCTTTGCTTAATCAAATTATTTTCAAGAATATAAAACAACAATAGCATACAGGTTTGAAATAGCATAAGGGTGAGTAAATAATGACAGAAATTGTATTTTTGGGTGAACTATTTTGTAACATTCTCTATGAACACTTTCATTAGATATATAGATTAAAACAAAACTGACTTGGTAGGATGATAGAAAAACGTAAAAAAAAAAAAAAAGTGAAGTGACATGTGGCCAAGTATGGTGACCCATACTCGGAATTTGGGCAGTGGGCAGCCAATGCTACGGTGCCCGGGGAGCAGTTGGGGGTTCGGTGCCTTGCTCAAGCAAGGGTCTCACCTCAGTCGTGGTATTGAAGGTTATTCACTCCCCTCACCAACAATTCCTGCTGGACCTGAGACTCGAGCCCACGACCTTCGGGTTACAAGTCCAACTCTGTATCCAATAGGCCCCGACTACACATGACTAGTTGGTGATGTCACTTTGTAAAGAAACACTATGCGAACTGGTAATACGTGTGCAACGTCACTGTTTTCATAAATTCACGTTTTTGTAGTTTACACTGAGACAATAATGATATTATTTGCAAAAACTTGCACTTTTAAACCAGTTTATAACCTGTTCAGGCCCTCAAAATGCTGTAGTTTTGTAAATGAATGGCCAAAACGCATCAAGTGTTTTTAGTTAAATACTGCGGTGTGTAAGCAGTATTATCCCTTAGATAAGGGAAATTGTTATATAACAGCAGCATGGAAATAGCACTAAAATTAATTGTCAACTAAATGTAAATTAAAAGAAAATTACATATCTTCAAAAAACATATTACACAGATGTGTATACAAGAAAAACAAAAGAGTATACAGATTATTGTGTAATATTGAGTTCACCTATAGCACAAAGATGAGCTATTGTACAAAGTTATAAGTAAGAATAATTTTCTAAAATGCTTGTCTTCTCAGGATAAGGATGATGAGGGGAAGCAAGGAGGAGAGATCATGCTCCCACTGGATTGTGTAATTAAAGAGGAGCTATTAAATAAAGGATGCATATGCCGGGAAGCACAAGGAGGAGAGTGTAATTTATAATGAGGAGCTGGATTGTGTAACATATGCATAGCTGCCGGAAAGGCACATAGCATATGCTACCGAACCTTATTATAAGTATTTGGAAGGAGTTATTTTATATATTCCCATGTTACTTTTATTCTCGATAATGGAAACTTGTTATTCTGACTTGAAAAAAACCAATGAAACTGATTTGATAAAATTCTGCTGGCTCCCTAGTGCAGTTTCTGGGGAAAAGACTATTTTATGGCATTGTCCGCTGGACTATATTTATCATAAACTGACTGAATTTTGCTGCCCTTTATGTTCTCGTCTTTCAAAAATTCCTGTAGTTTTGAAATTAAATAAAAAATGCAAGCCAATTTCACAATTTTTTTACTAATTTTAAAGTATTTGAATCTATGTATTTTGTTTCTTAGGAGGACAGCAGTGCCGGTGTGACTGATGGAACATATAAAGGAAAACGATACTTTAACTGTCCTCCTCAAAGTGGTTTATTTGTGAAACTGTCATCTTGTCGACCTGATGATCGGTTTTCTGGTATAAAGAAGAAGCTGTTCAATGGACACTCTGGTAAGACCTAATGATATTGTTAAGTCATTGCCTGCAGTTTTTGTGAAATTACAGTGTACTGTACTTAAAGTGGGTGTGTCAGGTGTTTATTAGCAGAAAGTGAAGTTTTATCTTGGACAGGTAAATATTATGTTGCCACATACTGTAGTGGAACTTGTGCAACATTCCTTGTGTGCCTCATTCTTCTTCTCTGTGACAGATAATGATGAGGCAATTGTATCTGAGGAACAGGAGAATGTACCACCTATTAGAACAGAAGATGTGTCAAACCGATTGATTGGTAAGATGAAAGGCATTCAGGGTCACTGCAACTCCTGTTATATGGACTCTGCCCTGTTCAGGTTCGAACTCATCTTAGACATGGTTTACATGCAGAACTGAAATCAATAAATAAAAATGAAAACAAATTAAATATCTAATTTCTTAATAGTTCAATAATATGGCATGATCTCATTTTATTTAATTTTTTTATCCAGTGTGTTTTCCTGTTCATCAGTTCTGGATTCTCTGCTTTTTAAGTCTACAGAACATGAAACCATTCAAAGCATTCTGCTAAAGAGCATCGTTAACCCTCTCCGCAAGTGAGCATGTGGCCTGTATTTGGCTTTTTATTGATATGATTTTTACCTTGTAAAATTTAAATTTGAAAGTCACGCTAAGCAGAAATTTCAGTAATACTTGTAGTACATATATACATATAGGAGAGCTTGAATAACCTAATTTTCTCTCCTAATTTACAGACAAGGTTTTGTATCAGATCGCAGTGTGATGAATCTTCGGAAACAATTACAGAAACGGGAACACTGCCCCACTTACACCACAGATGAGAAGGGTACGCTCTCTTATTGATGTCATCGCCATATTAAGCTTTGTTAACGATGTCAAGTTTCAAACAGAATATTGAAGGAAAATGTCCAAATTTACATTTCTCTGCAAGTAATCAAAATACAGATCCAAAATATTGCACAGCTGTTTCCACAAATTATTTATATCTCATTATCTATAAAAGATCTCTTGGCTGTTTTATAGAATTGCACTAAGCATAGTTTTTTTTCTGATGTGTGCAGATCCTGAGGAGTTCCTCTCTCTCATCATGCAGGAGATTCTCTTTCTGGATCCGCCACTCATACTCTGGTAGGGAAAATGTCATTACCTTTATTTGTCAGCAGGGTTGGAAATCATAAAGAATATAGCTATTATAGTTCCTTCATGATTTCATTGTTTATTCCTAGTAATTTGAGGAAGAACCAAATAATTGATCCTAACTAATGTACCCTCACGCATTTAAACTACAAGTCGGAAACACTGTCTGATTTTTTTAGCATTATGATCTCTGGATCAAGATGGAAGATTGACATTCAAGAAACTGTAACCAAACTGAACATCATGAAAATTATTCATTATTCAAAATAAGAAAAGTTATAGTTTTTAGAAAAAAGTATGTTTGAATACTTCTGAATAAATATGTCTTGGCATTTTAAAGGGGTCATATAATGCTTTTTTAAAGATTATTATTTTGTGTATTTGGTGTAACAGAATATGTTGGCATGCTTTAATGTTAAAAAAACACATTATTTTTCAAATACTGTACATTAATGTAGGTCCTCTATGCCCCGCCTCTCTCAAACGCTTCATTTGCTGGCACAGTGCATTGTGATTGGCCGAACACCACAAGCACGAGTTGGAAATGTAACGCCCCTTTCCATAACCGTGAGCTTTAGCTTTCAAAATAAATGTAAAGACCGTTAATAATGTCCTTAATCTTACCATCAGTTCAAGCCCGAGAGGGGAACAGAGTTGCGTGACAGACACAGTGATGAAGCTCGTATGTGTTTGCAAACAAGCCGCGGTTGTGTGACCGTGTGTTTCCCCCTCACACACACACACACACACACACACTCGACACGCAAAACTCAGTATTTGAACAGTCAATAGCAAATCCTTAAACTAATAACAAAACATACAGCAAAGTCAGAATTACCTTCTCTACTAGGTTCACGAAACTGTCGTCCATAAAATGCGTTGCTGTTCTCTTGTAAGTAATCTTAATGATTCCTAAATGCATCTACTTTCAGAAGGCCAAATAAAGTGCTTTTGCTTTCACATAGAAACACACAGCGTCTCCCTGACATGACTGCCTGCATAAACACTGCTGCGGCTTACTGAAACCACTGTTTCTTTCTTTGCCTGAACATTTGGGCGGCGTTACGCAAATATTTCCACATCGTGACGTAGACATATGGGGGCGTGTTTGAATGAGCCGTTTTAGGGGGGCGTGGCAGAGTCTTAACTTTGATAAAGAATATCTCTTTGGTTTTGAGACTTTAGTCTTTGCAACTTCAGCGATCTTATCTATGCACAATCAGCTTGTAACACTCCAAAGAGAAAGGAAAACTTGAAATCGCATCATATGACCCCTTTAATAGAATGTCTTCAGATTTATATAAGCTTTTTGCAGTTTATGCGTTAATAAATGTTTATCACTTTATCTGCCTTTAGCAACCAATCAGGAAGCATACAAAAACTGCAAAGCTGTTACTACTACCAAATCTTTATGGATTCTAACCACCATTTGGTCCTGCCGACGGTTCAGCAGCTACTGGAACATTCATTTTACAGCAACAGTCTCAAACTAGCAGAGGTATCATTCTTCCTTTTGTTTATTTTGTGTTTGAAATTCTGCTTTCAGTTCTTTATTTGGATTATTTTGGTTGGACATTCCATAACTGGCCTGCAGATGGTACTGTTTCTCTCTGCTTAAATATTTCTGGTGTGACCTAAATGAATATACATCCTCTGTGTTTTTCTCAATATATTATTCGAATGGATCCACAATCTAGATGTATACATTTACATTTATGCATTTAGCAGATGTATAAGTCATTGTATTATATAGCTGGTACACTGATTTTTATTTCTGCATGCCTCCAGGTGCCTACCTGCCTGATTCTTACTATGCCTCGCTCAGGGAAGAAGTTTCAAAATGTTTCCAAAAATCATTCCTTCTACAGAACTGGACATCACAGGTCTTCTCACGGATGGTAACTTGTCCTAAACATCTATACAAATATTAATGTCTTTGGGTTTTCATAGTAATATGCTTCCCTCTTTCTATGTGTTCTATTAAGTCACCTGAGGTGTGTTATATATTTACTTGCTCATCAGGTCCTCAGCAGTGTGTGTTGTGTGGTCAGCTAGCAAATCAGGAGTGTGCTGAGTGCTTCAGAGACACAGTGTTTAGTCAAACAGGATTCAAATATTTCTGTGTGAAATGTTCCTCTCAGGTAGGGTGTTAAATTTGCGTTCTGCATGTATCAGAATATTCATTATCAATTTATAATGCCTAAATTCAGTCCGTACTGTATATATCATAAATCATTAATTTATTTATATATTTCCTACATTTTAATGCAACATAATATGTTAAACAACCTTGGAACTGATATGTTTGTGTAGGTGCACTCTCACCAGCAGCGTCGATGCCACAAACCCAGCACCCTGGTTCTTCCTCAGGGCTTCTCTTACTCACGGAGTTCAGAGTCTGATCGCCGCACGCCTCCACGGGAGAAACTCGAGCTGTTTGCTGTGCTGTGTATAGAGACCAGCCACTATGTCTCTTTCGTCAAATATGGACCTCAAGATACTGACTGGATCTTCTTTGATAGCATGGCTGACCGTGTTGGTAAGTAAATGTGTGTGGAATGTGTGCTTGGTTTGAGTTTAAACCAAGAATGAAAGTTCACCCAAAAATGACAATTCTGTCATTAATAATTACGTTCCAAACCTGTAAGACCTTTGTTCATCTTCGGAACACAAATTAAGATATTTTGATGCATTCCGAGAGCTCTCAGACCCTCACATAGACAGCAAGGATCCTTACGCGATAAGTGCTCAGAAACGTAGCAAAGACATCGGTAAAAATAATCCATTTGACATCAACGGCGTATGCTGTTTTGGGTCAGCAAGCACCATATGCGGATATATTTGACATTGTTTACACTTTAATCTAAACGTAAACAACGTGTCCGCATACATACATTTACATATGTGATACTCTCCAAAATTGACAAATTGTCAAAAAAAGTCCTTATTTTAGTTTTCTTTGCACACAAAAAGTATTCACGTAACTTCGTAAAATTACGGTTGAACCACTGATGTCACATGGATTATTTTACCGATGTCCTTGCTACGTTTCTGAGCCTTGATCTTGTAAGGATCCTTGCTGTCTATGGGAGGGTCAGAGAGCTCTCGGAATGCATCAACAATATCTTAATTTGTCTTACAGGCTTTGGAATGACATAAGGGTGAGTAATTAATGACAGAATTTTTATTTTTGGGTGAACTATCCCTTTAACACTGGGTTTGAACATGTAGATCATAAACTTTCCTGTTTGTAGGTGAAAGTGATGGCTATAATATCCCAGAAGTACGTGCATGTCCTGAGGTTGGCCGGTACCTACATATGCCACTGGCTCAGCTGGCTAATCAAGTGCCTCGAGAGATGGAAGGTGTGGCGAAGCGACTCTTCTGTGACGGTTACATGTACCTTTATCAGAGCAAGACCATGTCTCTATATAGATGATTAAATCAATACGTATTCTCATGTCAATAAATGAGAATCTGCAATCTGATTATCTATGAATAAGTCTGCTTAGTAATGGATTCTAATAATGATGTTCTTTTTAATGAAAATTGTGAAACTTTATGCTTCAGCTCCTTATTTGAGCATATATCAGTCAAATATGTACTTTCTGTTTGGATTTCCCATACTGCATTGCCTGGGTGGGCGGTACACACTCTTTTAAACATGCTGGACGAAGATGATGCAGCTGATATCCTTAAAGTGATTTAGACTTGAATAAAAACACAATTTTTTCAAAATATGTGTATAAGAAATAATATATATCATAATTTTATGATCTTACCAAAATGGGAAGAGTTTTTATATTCTCTTTTCAAATGCATATTGCTGACCTGCTGTAGCTTACTGCCAAATTCATGTTAATAGAAAAGGGAGTCAATACATTTTTGCTTACATTTAATACTGACAAAATAAAGATTTTGTTTCTGTAACACATGAAGTTGATGACTTGCAGAATTTCAGTTGTAATTTTCAATTGTATTGTTTTTTGAGGTTCTGTGTGAAGCTTTCTGGCTACTGCATAACATTGTGAGCAATACTGTATGTAATAATCACTGTCACAAATTATCAGTCAAAATATTTTGATTCTTGATTTTGTTTGTTTTAGTGTATTTGATTGTATTCCAGTGAAAAAGATCAACCCAAAAAATAAATATGTCTTAACAGGAATTACATACTATATGTCCTTTTTCTGTGTCTCTGTGCATGTGTGTGTGTGTGTGTCGCTGTGTCTGTGTGTGTGTCTCTGTGCCTGTGTGTGTCTCTGTCTGTGTGTCTCTGTGCCTGTGTGTGTCTGCCTGTGTGTGTGTGTCTCTGTCTGTCTGTGCTGTGTGTCTCTGCCTGTGTGTGTGTGTGTCTCACTGTCTGTGTCTGTGTCTCTGCCTGTGTGTGTGTGTGTGTGTGCTGTGTCTGTGTGTGTGTCGCTGTGTCTGTGTGTGTGTCTCTGCCTATGTGTGTCTCTGCCTGTGTGTGTGTCTGTGTGTGTGTCTCTGTGCCTGTATGTGTCTCTGTCTATGTGTGTCTCTGCCTGTGTGTGTCTCTGTGTCTGTGTGTGTCACTCTGTGTGTCTCTGCCTGTGTGTGTGTCGCTGTGTCTGTGTGTGTGTGCCTGTGCCTGTGTGTGTCTCTGCTGTGTGTCTCTCTGTGTGTGCTGTGTCTGTGTCTGTGTGTCTGTGTCTGTGTGTGTGTGTGTGTGTGTGTGTGTGTGTGTGTGTCTCTGTGCCTGTGTGTGTCTCTGTGTGTGTCTGTGTCTGTGTGTGTGTCACTGTGTCTGTGTCTCTGTGCCTCTGTGTGTCTCTGCCTATGTGTGTGTCTCTGTGCCTGTGTGTGTGTGTGTGTGAGAGAGAGAGAGACGTACATCTCAGCTCATTACATTCCTCCCCTAACCAAACAGGGATAAACCTGGATGAGACTTTGCATGTTTGTGTTTTTCGTTACATCATCGTAAACTTTAAGTGACAGAACAGTAGTTGTTTAGACTGCAAGACGTGGAAATGGCTCACAACAGCAATTCTACTGAAATCTTACCTTAACACTGGATAAGAAAAGGGGGGTTTGGGATAATTTGTGCTGTGATACAGCTAGCTAATACACTTGGATTTAGATACTTTAGACGCCTTAAGCAAGAGGCTTCACTGTAAACATTTACACTAAGTTATAATATTTATTTATTCCCATGTAGAGACAATTACTTACTGACTTAATACTTTCTGCTGCTTTAAATCACATTAAATAAAAAGTGAATTTAGCGATCACTTTGTTATAATGTACAGTATGGAAATTTTCATTTGCTGAATTGTTAAATATTACATTTAGCTGTTATTAGATTATTGTTTTTAAAGGATTACCTGAAGTGATATGATGACAGTAAATGTAATCTAACAGTGTCAATTAAAATCCCAAAAGTGTTCAATATAATAAATACAAATATTTTAAAAAAATCTGGCTATAGAAACAAATTTGGTTGTGAATGTGTAAAACAAATAATAATAAAATAAATACATTTTATTTTATTGTAAAATTGGCAGAGAAACAATTTTCACTTAGAAATTTATGTCATGAATCATGGACATAAATGTCATGTTTTTAAGTAATTCTTATTCTTGTAAAACATACTACATTAATAATTTTCTTACCTACAAGTTTGAGATATATATAAACTTTTATAAGATATAAAATATCTTAAACTATCTGTGCTCCAAAAACAACATCATGCCCTTATACGCACTTCTTTTCTCTTTCTTATTGTCTCTTTCGATGAAAACTCTTCCCCTTTTTCTTTCATATCCATGCCCTCATTGTGAGTCCTCTTGACTTGATTTAGAACAAAGAGAATGTGTGAATACACAACCAACACATGTTGAATTCACAAAGCACTGTCAAAAACACAGAAAGGAGCAGATCTGTGATCAGCAAGCACTGCTTTACAGGCACAGGAAATGTACTAATGCCTGACTCTAAATCAATAAAGTGTTCCCTGTATGATAATCTCATTATGCAGACAGAGCTCTGCACTCTGTGGGAGGAGTCAATGTCAACTGATTTCACCTGACAAATCTAATCGATCAGATAAATAGGATCACCTGTTAAGAATAGTGCCAAGATATGAAAATTTTCTAATTTGTGTCATCAGTTCATTAAATGCATATATAGTGACATACTTTGCCTTAATTGAATCAGAAGTACTTTTACACACAATCTGTATTTTTAATGCATAATTGAGAGCACTGATCCCTGGTGCTAAACATTTCCAGAGTTAAAAATGAATTGAAGGTTACTGAGTGTGGTTTAGCGTAGTTACCAGGAAAGCCACAAGGGTTGCACTATAGGCCCTTAGAAGATTACTCACATATTAACATCAGTATATACATGACTGCTGGAATGCTAAACAATTATTTATGAGTAAAATCTGCTATAGACATTTCTGATTTTACCACACAGATGACTCTCAAAAGTGAATAAGTCCTGCAGTGACCAGTTCAATCAGGCCATCCAAGATGAGTGTGTTACTTCATTGGAACAGATTTGAAAAAATGTAGCAGTACTTCACCTACTCATAAAAATGAATCATCAGTGAATGAGTGCCATCAGAATGAGAGTTGATTAAAGCATTACAATAATCCACAAGTAATCCACACAATTGAATGTATTGTGAGGTGAGAAGATGCATGCATGCTTTGGGACTGTTTTTGCTTGTAAACAGTGCTTGATCTATGCATATTTCTCTTCTGATTCAGATTTTTTTTTTCATTGGAGAAAGCAATATTATGAATAGAGGACTTATATTTTAACAAAAGTTAAAGTGTGTTGATGGTGAATTTGTTTATTACATATTCACAGCTTTTCACGTTACAAGATGTTAAATGATCGACTGGAGTTGTGCTTTATCAGCTGTTTGGAGTCTCATTCTGACGGCACCCATTCACCGCAGAGGATCCATTTGTGAGCAAGTAATATAGTCTACATTTCTCCAAATCAGTTTCAATTAAGAATCACAATTATATACATCTTGGATGTAATTTTTGGGGTGAACTATTCCTTTTTAACTATAACATAAAACATATAAATAAGCTGAGCTGGAACATGAAAACATTTAGCTCAGCTTCTGATTAAACCTTCAACATGTTGAACACAACTCCCTTGTTATTCACCAAGACAATGTTATGGTCTCTGTTCTATGGAATAATACGTTCAGAATCATGGAGGTCTTTTCAGAGGTTGTGTAACAGGTTATATGGCACAAGCAATCATTAATGAGGATAGCACTTTCTTCACTGCACACCTGCTATGTGCAAAGACTGATGTGCAGAGTGTTGCTTCATATCATGGACGGCTGTGTTTGCGTAATTGAGAGGGCTAGACACAGAAACAGGATCTTTCCTTTGTGCTATGTCAACAGCTTTGGAATAATTGTGTGTGTAGGAGGAGGCATGAGCAGGTGTGTTGTGCATGATTACTTGTTTCGATTGTCATTCTTGGTCAATTCCTTAGATTCTGTATTTTTGTCCCGATCAGTCGCAGTAGAGGAAATATGCTAAATCTATTCTTAGGGAGTCCATTACAGACTAAAAGAAAGACATTTAGAATCTTTAGTTTTTCCAGCAATAGGAATGTTTTGCTAGATGTGATATATATGAGATAATTAAAACTCTAATTAGATGCAATAGGTTCAGTTAAGGACTGCACATTGGTTGTGTAATCAATATTATAAGAAATATGTTTTCAAAGTCTTGTGAGATGTATTTATACGTGTTTGTTTTTTTAAATCTGCCTTCTCTCTTGCATTTTAGGTCGTGGAAAATTATTTTTTTGTTACATTACAAATATTAATTTTGCATTTGCTAAAAAAGCACTGTGTGTTCTCAGCTACATTGTTTTTTTGTGCAAAATTTTGCCCTTAAAGGGATAGTTCACCCAAAAATGAAAGTTCTGTCATTAATTACTCACCCTCATGTTGCTCCAAATCCGTAAGACCTTCATTACTTCCTTTGGTAGTAAGGACATCGTTACAATTGTCCATAGCATAGTTATTTGTTACTATTGGGTAGTCAAAACAGCAGATACACAGCCATTATCAACATCATGTGTTGCTCAAAGCATTATATATTAAAAAGACTGCTCCATTATGAATCAAATAGACCATTAAGACGAGACCAAGAAATTATGTTTCATGGGAATTTTTATGTGGTATGTTGAAAGCAGAACAATTTATAAAAGCACACACATGTATTTGTATAATTATTTCTAGCAAAGCTTGACATTTGATGGTTTCTATACAGATTATCAAATATTTAGTAGTTTGCTTTCTCCAGGTTATTCATTTTGCTATTGTATGCACCCAACTTGTTCACTGCAACTCCACAGGAACGTATCATTTATGGACAATTACCTTGTGTTACCATGACACCATCTGCACTTCAAGCATGAGACGTCATTGATGTCCTCGTGTTCTTTCATGCATGCATCTAATAATTGAACAAAAGCTATGATTACATTTTATCTAGTGAATGGCTTCATACTGTACACATTAATTGACATTTTACTTTACTAGTGTTGAATGCATGTTTTTGGGGTCCTTGTTTTTTGTACTGCATTGTGGAAGCACTGACACGGCTTTCAGTGTGAATGGGAGGAGTGCATGTATGTGGGTCTGTGTTACAGGAATCCAAATTACAGTGAGGTATCTTCTAACACCTCGCTGAGGCCAGGCAGTCCATACACCCCACTGTTAAATTAAGTTATTTCAAAGAGCCAGTGAATGCATGCTTCTCACCGGTACAGCAATAACTGATACAATCACTGGTGTCCTTACATATATTTATGACTATGTAAAAGACTATAGCTATACAAGCGACTGTACATTCTTATAAATACATGCACTTACCCACAATGTATTTTAAGACTGTTGTCCTAACGTAATATATTTTGACAGGTTTGATGGTTTAAGCTAAATATATTTACAGCATTTAAAACATACATTTTGGCCAGATTTTGCTTCCAGTAAAAGTCTGCATAAAGTCTTATATTGTACTTCACAATCTCCCTGAGCACAGCAAAGGTCACTCATTTTGCTGATCATAAGCTGAGATACCCAACGGACATCAAACACATCCTCCATTAATGTGCATAAAGAATAACTCCACAGATGAAGGAAGATGAAAGTCAAGAGACTGATAAAAGGAGCACATGCATCGGTTTGTTGCACACATCCCAATAAATGCTGACACTTTCTAACAGAAAAGTGCTGATTTTATGGTAATATCATATTAGTGCATGTTTGAACTGTTAACAAAGTGAGAGATTTGAGAAGGTCTTTTATGGGTGTTTTTTATAGATGGCACATTCAACATATTTTCCAGACTCTGAAAACTAGTTCAAATTGACAATGAACCAGTCAAGGACATCAATAGAGGAGATGATTATGTTGGTTAGTATGGATTTTAGAGTCAAAATGTCTATTGTTTTCCATTTAGGGGGTTTTCAAAGTGTTAGTGAAGCCTCCACAGCATTTTGGATGCCTTCTATTTTAGGTTTATAAGGCTCTCAAAAAAACTCCTTCGAAGAACAAAATTCAAAGAATACTAATAAAATCGAATTTCTTCTCTTTAAGTAAAGGCATCATTAGATTTGTTTTCTGAAGCCTGAGTACCGCTGTAAGACATGTACTTAATATATGACAGAGTTGTTGAGGTAGCTGCCTGTCTGCAATCTTAATCAATTAAATTATAATCTATAGATGATAGATGTTTGTCATCTTGTATGGGAAACAACATATCTGTGTCCTGGTCTACCGAATCTCTTCTGTGTTCCACATATAATTTATACAAGAGTCCTGCAAACCATACAGAAATTACAGTTCTTATTAGATTTTAAATTGTCCACTATTTGGTTTAACAAGGAATAAAAAAAATAATAAAAAAATCAATCCTTTTATACTTGCTATTAAACATTTCTTAAAACATACTATTGTTTTTGTGTTAAAATGTCCCCATTTTGTATGTAATTTAACTTTTGGATGTGTGTGTGTGTGTGTGTGTGTGCGTGTGTGTGTGTGTGTGTTTCTGGTACAATCAAGCAAATTGCAAAGTATACTGTGAATGCACTTATGTTTTGACACCATTCACAGTCAGTTATTGTGGGTGGGGTAACCAAATATTTAACTGTTTAATACTCAGAGGTGGAAAGAGTACAAAAATGTTCTACTCATGTAAAAGTACCATTACATTAGTGAAATTTTACTTAAGTACAAGTAAAAGTACCTGTCTAAAAATCTACTCAAGTAAAAGTCAAAAGTAGCTCATTTAAAATTTACTCCGAGTAAAAATTACTAAGTTACATTTTAACAATGGGAGCGAGGCAAAAATGGCATAGGCCAAGGGTGTTAAACTCAGTTCCCGGAGAGCCACAGCCCTGCACTGTTTATAACCCTAATTAAACACATCTGATCCAGCTAATCTAATCATTTAGGCTTATTTGAAAACTACATGGTATGTGTGTTGGAGCAGGGTTGGAACTAAACTCTGCAGGAGTTGCCTCCAGGAACTGAGTTTGACACACCTGGGATAGGCCTATAAATCTCAAACTAGTTGTTTTCAATTAAAGGAATCCGTTATTTAGAATAATAAGACATTTGGGCTATTACCAGGCAAATTAAATCAGTATCAACTAAATTAATCTTTGCAATGCAGAGGAAACAGAAGCTTCATCTTAAGTGGCATTTAGATGTAGCTTATTTACACACTGACATAAATGCATTTAGCCTGCAGTTACAAATGCAGAAATAATGTTTTGATATATAAGACATAAAATGTTGAATACTCATTTGAAATTATAAATTATTATAAAAAAATTAAAAGATACTTTACAAACACAGCTTACACTGCATAATAGAGCATGAATATATGGCCAGGGGTTCACTTAATTTCCTTTTTTACTCAGTAATGAATGTGTTTTAAAATGTAGTGAAGTACAATACTTCAAACTAAATATAATTGAGTAAAAGTAAAATTACAGATTTTAAAAGTTACTTTAAAAAGTAGAATTACACAAAAAAGCTACTCAATCACAATAATGCGAGTAAATGTAATTCGTTACTTTCCACCTCTGTTAATACTAACTAATATTTATTCAAATCCCCAGATACAACTACCCCATATCTAATTATTACGGATACATTTTCAAATATTTAATTCCTAATATATTTGTTTCATTTGCTGAATGCAATTAGGGTACAAAGACATTAAAGTTGGAAACTGCACTTTTTCTGACATGTTTGAAGGCAGACTTTTGTTTCTTCTTTTGATCTGAGCTTTGATTTCCTCTGTAAGTTCTTTCACAGGCCCATTATTATCTCTATAATTAATTACCAACGTGTAAGCAAGAGGGTTTGTGATAGTATTTTGGAGCGATTTACAAAAGATTTCTAACCATCTGTCCGTCGATCGATCGATCAATTGATCTACATTATTTTAACAATACATTTTAACAAATAATTCTGAAGAAACAGCAATAGTATTTTCTTGTACAATTTGCTCCAATAAAATAAAATCATTAAAAAAATAATTTACAGTACATACATTTAGAAGTTAGCAAAGCTATTGCTTTCAGTGTCTTTTCCTGGATATTTCCCTTTGGTGTACTGCATTATATACAGAGGTGGACAAAGTACACAATTTCATTACTTGAGATACGGCTGGTCAAATATTACTCCATTACAATTGAAAGTTGTAAAGATAGATTGTTATAAGTAAACGAACAGAAGTACTTACTTTTAAAAGTAAATAAGTACATTTCCTTTTTTATGTCAACATACATGTTCTATTAATTTGGTATATATTTGCAATACCTTACCTGAGCTTATATCTTTGGAATAAAGAGCTTTTAGAATGTTACACAAAATTAGCATGACAGTGATCTTACACAGCTCTGGCAGTGTGCACACATCTACATGTAGCCATTCATCCACATTTGAGTGGACAATGAAATTGCTGTAAATACAGACTGATAAGAAAAAAAAGAGAACAAAAACCTTCTTTAAATCCCAGCAACACAACTGTAGCTGTATAACTTTACAAAATCAACACTGGTTTAACAATAAAATACAGCAAGATTTGTTTGACATCAAAACAAAAATTACAAAAATGCTCTCTAACTGTTTGATATACAGAATGCCAATGAGGGTAATTTTTTGTAATAAATAAAATGAAAACAAGTATAGGATAGAAAAATAATAGTAAAACACCAGTGTTAGTTTTTTTATAAAAAATAAAACAAATAGTTAGAATAGAAACAGAATAGAGAGTGCAAGTGTTAGAGGGGAAGTGTAGATGGAAGGATGTGTGTTTTTAACCATTTCTTGAAGTTTGAAGGACTGCTTGAATTAAGTTGGGCAGATCAGGTATTTTGTGCCTCTTTGGGATGGGATTCGCTTGCAGAACGCAAGCTAGAGGGCACATAAATCTGAGGAAGTGAATTTAGGTAAAGGCGTGTAGAGCCAGTGGTTGTTGCAGGCAAACATCAATGCCTTGAATTTAATGCATACAACTATTGGTAGCTAGTGCAAATTGATAAACAAAGGTGTGACATGCACTCTTTTCGGCATGCCAAAGATTAATCTTGCAGCTGCATTCTGGATTAGTTGTAGAGGTTTGATAGAACTGGCTGGAAGACCTGCCAAGAGTGCATTGCAATAGTTCAGCCTGGACAGAACAAGAGCTGAAACAAGGAGTTGTGTTGCATGTTCCAAATGGCCTGATCTTCTTCAATAATCTAATGTTGTATAAATAAAATCTTCAGGACTGGGCAGTTTTGGCAATGTGGTCTGTGAAATTCAGCTGAACATCACAACTTCAAGGTTAATGGATGTCCTTGAAGGAGTTATGGTAGATACGCCTATTTTTTCTATGAAAAAGTCTGAAAATTGAATCTGGCCATTAGTCACAGAACTGAGTATTTATCACACAATAACAACACAATGGGTGTTTACCATACAATCTTATTGGTCAGTATGTTTAAATCAGGTTTCTTTTGAGGACAGCTGTCATGGAAATCAATGTTTATGACAATCTGCCCATAAAACTAATCCTCTCATTCTTTCTCTCAGCATGACAAGGCAGCTGGAAACAATAGGGTTCCACTGTCCAGCTAAGAAAATATTTTCCCTTGCTGAATAAAAACATCAAATACATATGCAAATTGTCTTTTCCCTAAGGGACAGCCTAAGCAACCCAAATGCTCAATTGTGACCATAAGCTTACTTGTTATAGTCCCTGCTGTTCATTAAATATGCTAAATGACCATTCAAACAAGAAAATCACAGTTCAGACAATGAAATTTAAAAAGGATAAAAAAGGAAAACGAAAAGATCTGATCACTGAAAATAAATATAATTTAGGTCTGGAGGAAAAGACACAAGGGAACACCATTAGGAATAACATTGTGAGAGGCATTCATAATTTATCACAATATGGTATTAGATAATAAACTGACCAATTACAGAGATGAGGTGAAGGTCTCTTTCATCTTTCTTTTTCTTCCTCACAAATAAAGCTCTAACCTGAGTTTATGATTTTGTGCTATCATTTGGTCACTCTTCATGTTGTTCATGAATTTGAACTTAATCCAGACCCTGCGGTGCATCAGCGTGACTGCACAAAAAACGTAGATCTTTTGACTTGGGAATATCAGTGGGCAGTTTTTAGAGGAACTCAGTGGTTACACAAAAAGGAAACAAAAACATGAAAAAAGCCTTTGTCCTACAGTGTGGTACATCTGCGATGTCCGTTTTCTTCACTGCTGTTGGAATCACAAGTCAATGAACAGATTATTCAAATAAATTCCTCTCAAAGGTCTCCCAGTGTAAAAATTTTTTTTTCCTTACTGTGCATTAAAACATCTCATGGCCCTCCCTCAAACATTGTGTGTGATTATGCTCAAAAACCTAATATGAGCATATTCTGAAACAGGCAGTTGAAGTCTATTATTTCTTTTTTTTCTTCCTTTTTTTGCAGTTTTACACACAGATAGAACATTTCTCAATAGTTAAGATGCTTTTTCTAATTCTTCTAATTCAATTTCTAAACATAAGGGGACAGCTCGGGAATAATTTTGTACTGTAATCTAACAATGTAGTGGATTCTAAATAGTAGAAAGGTGTCATTTTACAAAAGAAAACATTTTATAATACTTTGTTTTATGAGTAACAAAATGTGTTTGTTGAATGACTTAATTTTAGACATGTTTGAAGTGTTTTGGCAGATTTAATACATTATAGATATCTGTATCCTACTTAATTTGCAAAATAAAAGATTATAAAGTGATAAGGATGTAACGATTCACTCAACTCACGATTTGATTCGATTCATGATTTTGATTTCACGATTCGATTCACGATTTTATTTGAACAAAATGAGATTTAAGACAAATTATAAGTTAAATGTGTCCTTTTATTATTGCTTGGACAAAATGCTGCACGTTTCTTTGTGAAATTGAAATATAACACTATAATAATTGCATATTATTGCTCTTTTGTTGATTTTGATTGCTTCTATTGTTCTCATTTGTTAGTCGCTTTGGATAAAAGCGTCTGCTAAATAACAAAATGTAAATATAGCCTAATGTAAATGTAAATAACCAAACAAATGGACCAAAAAAATTACACAACCAAATCGACATTTTAAAACAAGCCCCAAATCAAATAAATAAATAACACAAATAAAATAAATCTCTCCATATAAACAAAATAAGGCTTTGTCTGCGCTCTTTCCATTTAAAATTAGAGGCAACCACTGCCTTTTAATCATGATCCAAACAAAGAGGCTGCATACATGCAACATGAGCAGTTTTTTGTCTAAACTAGATTGTATAATTTCGAAATTTGAAGCAAAAACAGAACGGTTTTACTTAAGTTTTGTGAAACTATACATAAAAAATATCTGCATGAAACAAACAGCAGAGGAGCTGAATGAGACCCAGATTCACTCTCTGCCAGCAATTGACGCTTAAAGTCAGCGTGAAATCAAAATTGACTATATTTATTTTGTTAGCGCACATTGCTATTTTTGGTGGTGAACAATTCATTCATGCAAGTCAATCCACAAAAAAATAGTTTGCCTTCATAATATTTAAGACCAAATCTGAAAATGATCCTCCCATCTAAAATGATGGACCTTCTCTGATGACATCAGTTTGACGGCTTGGACATGAGCGTGACATCCTGAACCACGCCCCTCCAACTGTCAGTGTTCATTTCTGAATGAAATGCCTGCTTTATTACATCCAATCAATTTGAAGTAGAAAAAAACAAGTCATGCCCTTTATTTTCCTTATTCAATATTCTGTTTCTCTCGGAAGTACGTCACAATACTGGAAGTAAAAATGGTCACAAACTTCCGGTGCTATCATAAATAGCTTTAAAGCCTTTCCACGGTTTCCGGTGTAAACATACATGCTCAGTCTATCAGCTGCTCTGCTCGTGCTCATCAGTTCTCTTTTCACAGCAGTTTAGTCAATGTACTGCTGGAGTAACTGAATAACTTGGGATATTGGTTTATTTCAACTCAGAGGGAGTGTCAGGCACGTTTATAAACTGAATAATTTAAGTAATTTGTGGATTCGTGCGTATTGAAGACGCAAACCGTTTAAACGATTCAGTTCGATTTGGTAAACTGGTTCACTAAGAAGCACCGGTTAAATCGAACGATTAATTCGCGAACCGGACATCACTAAACAAGCAGCGCTGCTGCACTTATGAACTTTAATATACATTATACAGAGGCAAGATGAAACAGCAACGAGGCAGACGAGCTCTTCAATGAACTCCAGGGCACAGGGGATGGCGATGGTGAGAGAGAGAGGGAGAGTGGTTCCAGTAGGATGAAGGCAATAGCCTGGCTGACTTAACTGAACTCTCCTGAGGCTGGTGGACGAGACTGATTTTATCTGAGCAGCAGGATGGATAGAACTGTAAGGGCAGGGAAGCAGGTAGAGCTGGGCAGCAAGGGATGGGAGGGAGGAGGCAGGCAGTAGGGAGTCCTACAGCCAGAGCCGAAGGGGGAGCAAATGGGGAAAAGGGAAAAAACAAAACAAGAAAAACTAAACTAAAAGGCAGGAGCTCAAAAAACAAGGAACTAGATAGCACAGAACTAAATGCAAAAGAAAAACCCTAATATAAAAAGGTATAAAATAAATGCAAATGAAACTAAGCAAGACTAGGCTTAACAACAGTAGTAACAGGATAACAGTCAACAAAGACAAGAGCCAGGTTAACTCAGCATAGCAGCGATTCGATCTGGCACAGGAAAGAAAACAAGAGGGGAATATAAAGGGTGACTAATGATCTAAAACAGGTGTTAACCCTAACAAGATAATAAGGTAACAAGAGGGGCGGGGTAACAATAGACAATAGATCACATGGAAAACACAAATACCAACTGACAGCCATGTGTTCCAGACAGACCAGGACACAACAGAAACAAACCCAGATCAGATCGGTGCCTTGACAGTACACCCACCCCCAGGAGTGACCCTGGATGCTCCAGGAACAGAGGAGGCCTGTCGATGGTGGAAATCCTCGATCAAGGATTGGTCCAAGATATCTTGAGACGGCATCCAGCACCTCTCCTCAGGACCGTACCCTTCCCAGTCCACAAGGTACTGGTATCCCCTGCCATGGCAGCCTCCTAACAGAAAACACTGGGGAACCTTCAATGAGACGGGGGGAGGGGGAGTAGGAGCAGACACACCAGGGTTCAAAGGGGAAGAGATGACAGGCTTGACATGAGACACGTAAAATGGATGGACACGAGCAAAGATAGATAGGAGCCTGAGCCGCACTGCCACCGGACTTAAGAACTTGGTAATGTGGTATGGCCCTATGAACCTGGGTGCCAGCTTGCGTGCTGGTACCTTAAGGGGCAGGTTCTTAGTGGAAAGCCATACCCTCTGCCCACAGACATACTTGGGTGCAGGAGTCCGACGACGATCAGCTGCCACCTTGGCATGTCTCCCCGCCTGAATGAGCGCCTTCCTGGCTCTTTCCCATGTGCATCTGCACCTCTGGACAAAGGCCTGGGCAGAGCGGAACGCGGCATCAGGTTCCTGTGAAGCAAATAGAGGAGGCTGATAACCAATAGAACTTTGAAAAGGGGACATACCAGTGGCCGCCACAGGGAGTGTATTATGGGCATACTCTGCCCAGGTGAGCTGCTGGCTCCAGGAGGCCGGATTATGTGATGCCAGACAGCGGAGCATCCGCTCCAAATCCTGGTTGGCTCGCTCGGACTGCCCATTGGTCTGCGGATGAAACCCTGACTTCAGACTTGCAGAAGCACCGATCAGACGACAGAACTCCTTCCAAAAATGGGAAACGAACTGGGGCCCCCTGTCAGAGACCACGTCTTTGGGAAGACCATGAATCCTGAAGATGGTAAAGAGAACCGACTGACTTAAAGGGATAGTTCACCCAAAAATGAAAATTTGATGTTTATCTGCTTACCCACAGGGCATCCAAGATGTAGGTGACTTTGTTTCTTCAGTAGAACACAAACAACGATTTTTAACTCAAAGCGTTGCAGTCTTTCAGTCATATAATGGCAGTCAATGGGCACAGAATATTTGAGAGAAACAAAAACATGCACACACTGATTCAAATTAATCCTTGCAGCTAGTGATCATATATTAATGTCCTAAGACACGAAACGATCGGTTTGTGCAAGAAACTGAACAGTATTTATAGGCCTATCATTTTTTACCTCTGATACAGGCAATGTCCAACTCTCCTGAGCTCATCCACAACATCTGGCTCATGACGTCTAACGTGCTCTGGCACATAACTATGTATTAGAGATTCCTCATTAGCGACTGTTTCTATGGGCCGAGATATGTAAGGATCTACTTATGTATCTACAGGTACATCTAAAAAAAATTTGAATATCATGACAAAAAGTCAATATTTTTTGTCACTCATTTCAGAAAGTGAAACCCATATATTATATAGATTCATTACACATAGAGTTAAATATTTCAAGCCTTTATTTCTTAAAATTTGATCATTATGGCTTACAGATAATGAGAACCCAAAATTCAGTGTCTCAGAAAATTTGAATATTACATAAGATCAATAAAAAAAGGATATTTTAAACAGAAATGTCAGGCTTCTGAAAAGTATGTTCATTTCGATGCACTCAACACTTGGTTGGGCCTCCTTTTGCATGAATTACTGCATCAATGCGGCGTGGCATGGAGGCAATCAGCCTGGGGCACTGCTCAGATGTAATGGAAGCCCAGGTTGCTTTGATAGCGGCCTTCAGGTCATCTGCATTGTTGGGTCTGGTGTCTCTCATCTTCCTCTTGACAATACCCCATAGATTCTCTATGGGGTTTAGGTCAGGCGAGTTTGCTGGCCAATCAAGCACAGTAACACCATGGTCATTGAACCAGCTTTTGGTACCTTTGGCAGTGTTGGCCAGCCAAGTCTGCAAATTCAGCATTCCATAAAGGGTCAGCAGCAGCAGGAGCCTGCCCTGTAGAAAAGCTGTGTTGCTTGTGGAAGAAGCATGAAGTGGACCAACACCAGCTGACAGAGGGCTGTGTTGATCTGTGGACTTCAAAACACAGTGGACCAACACCAGCAGATGACATGGCAGCCCAAATCATCACTGACTTAGAAACTTGGACTTCAATCAACATGGATTCTGTGCCTCTCAGTCTCCACTCTTCTTCCAGACTCTGGGACCTTGATTTCCAAATGAAATGCAAAATTTACTTTAATCTGAAAAGAGGACTTTGGACCACTGAGCAACAGTCCAGTTCTTTTTCTCCTTAGCCCAGGTAAAATGCTTCTGACGATGTTTCTGTTTCAGACGTGGCTTGGTAGCCCTTTTCCTGAAGATGTCTGAGCGTGGTGACTCCAGCTTCAGTTCACTCCTTGTGAAGCTCTCCCAAGTGTTTGAATCGGCTTTGCTTGAAAGGATTTTCAAGATTGCGGTCATCCCTGTTGCTTGTGCACATTTTCCTACCCAATTTCTTCCTTCAAGTCAACTTTGCATTTAATATGCTTTGATACAGCACTCCTTGAACAGCCACCTCTTTCAGTAATGACCCTCTGTGACTTACCCTCTTTGTGGAGGGTGTCAATAATCATCGTCTGGACCATTGCCAAGTCAGCAGTGTCCCCCATTATTGTAGTTTCAAAGAACAAGAGATACCCACCATTTGTACTGCATGGATGGTCATTTATTGAAACTGTAACTGTAACTGAAATGTAAATATTCTAATATTTTGAGATACTGATTTTGACTCTAATCATCAAAATTAAACCAAAAAAAACGTCTGAAGTGTTTTACTTTACGTGTAATGAATCTAAAATATATGAAAGTTTCACTTTTTTAAATAATTCACAAAGTAAAATGAACTTTTTCACCATATTCTATTTTTTTTAGATGTAGGCTATACATAACTATGTTCCAGAGCCGTTGGCGTCATGTGCTGGATGTTGTGGATGAGCTCAGGAGAGTTGGACATTACCTGTATCAGATGTAAGAAATTATATAAATACTGTTCAGTTTCTCGCACAAACCGATCATTTCGTGTCTTAGGACATCAATGTATCGATTCGTCACGAGCCTCAAGGTTTAATTTGAATTTGTCCGTGCATGTTTTTTTTACTCTCAAAGATTCTGTGCCCAACATTACATTAACATTTACATAATATTCCTTCACCTTTTACAAAGTCCTCAAAACAAATTTTGAACGTTTAGGTTATGTGATGTAGCATGTTTAGCATCGATAGCCTAAATAATCGGTGAAGGGTAGGAGCTGGACAATCATTAGTAGGCTAAATTGCGAAATTAAATATATCTAATAATATAAACAATAATATTTTACTCCAGTTAATTGTGAATCAGGAGTCCATAAATGTACGTAACAATGCAAGCCTCCCATTCTCTCGCGGGCAATTTGGCTGTTTTGTTTGTTTTCCCCAAAAGAGTTAAAATTGATAAGTGTATGACTGGAAAATAGAGTTTATCTAATGAGTGAAGTCACCGGCATTTCGTGCGTAAAGGGGAGGCGTACCGTGCCTTCATTTCTCCACGCGCGCCACTCTTCTGCCCAGTGTGTGCTGGGAACTCACAACGACAGGTTGTTGACGCTGTGTTATGAGGAAGAGACGCGTGATTCAATTACAAATATTACGAGCTCCATAAGACATTATGTAGGACTGAGCATTTGTGCCGAACCGAAGCTAGCAGTGTGGTTGGAGACATCGAGACTTCTGGAAAACATCCAGAGATCTAACAGAGGCTCCTGTGTTATTTGGTTAGACACTAACAGACTTCATTCTTCCCTATTATACCGGAGCCTTAATTATGTTTCTCTTCAGAACTTGGTCAACTGTAAGACTGGTCGCCGTTTTACTGAGTTTGGGGATTCACCAGAGCAACTGGAAGGCAGTAAGTTTTCAGTGTTCGGTCTTATGCTCTTAACATTAATACAAAATATTGTAATGTTTTATTGATACACTATTTATAGCAATTCGTTTTGTGCAGTTCCATGATTTTGGTTAAAATTATTAAACGTCTTTGCAAATTGATCATATGCATTGTGGCAAGTGGTTTCTGCTGTGGGCTGTATGTACAATATAAAAAATTGTTTGGCTAGTTGAATATCATATTTGTGGACTTATTTTCCCAATTAACCTCATTGTAGGTTAAAATACATATTCACGTATAGGGTGTAATGTTACAGTATAATTTGGACACATTATCACTATTTCTATTCACCCTTTTTGTAACAAATACATTTGTAAAAGTACAAAATATAATTAATACGAAATCATAAGAATATGTAATTATAGTTATGCTGAAATAATTAACAAATAGGCTACTGTTTTAAATTGGGTATAGTGTGACAAACCATAGAATTAAGTTGACTTTCCTAAAGTATTTCATGGCAAATATTAGCATTTGCTTCCAGAATCAGGTGAGATTTCCTTGAGAGAGATGTATTTTAGAAAGCATCACACTGTACCACTGATGTAGACAAAGTATGGTGTATGCTGTTGGAATGACACATCATACAAGTTAAAAATGTTTTATAATGGCCCTGACATCAAAGTATATTAGCATTTTCCTCCAGATTGAGAGATTTACATATCTATTTTAAAAGGCATTGCACTGCACCACTGACTTAGAAATTGTATAGTGTATGCTGTTTGAGTGGCATATCGTAAAAGTATTCGTAATAGCACTGCCTGCAGATTTAGGAGAGATGTTCTTGAGAGAATAAATATAAATGTAAAAATAAATCGATATGCACAAAATATACATTTATTTTAAAAGGCATCATACTGAGCTAATGATGTAGATGAAATATAATCCATACCATTTGATTTCCACTGTATCATCTAGGGATCAGTCCAGTGCTATATTTAATGTGCTGTATCTGCTATATTTAATGTTGTGATGCTGATGTGTCACAGATGTTGATTTGATTAGCAGTACTGACCTGGGATCCTGGCCTCCTTTTAATAATGTTTTGATGACCATTTCCAGGACAGAAATACTGTCATGTTTTAACCCGAGTGGCAAATTAGGTTTCTGTCATGAAAATTAAACGTGCAATTCATGTGACTAATTGTCCTCCAAAACAAACTCTATCCCGGTTTACCAAACCTTTGTGCTATGCAAAGTTGGATCATTATTCAAATTTCTGAGGATCCAACCTGATCTCATGATAGCTCGTATGTATTTTACGTAAAATGTGGTTCTATAAAACGTACATTTACTTACGTTTTTACAGGCACTAAAACGTACAATACTTACGTATTTTCAGCATGTAAACGTACAAAAGTGACGTATCGACAGCATCTAAAAATTAATCCTTATTAATATTGAAATTGCGGGATTAATTTTATTATTAGCTGTTTTTAGTTGTCATATGACCTTGTTTCCAATTGCATCATTAAATTGTTTACTCAATATGAAATAACATGTTGTTTTGTTGTGTGATTTCTGCGGTCAGCTTGTTTCCAATAAAAGGCCTAACTTTACATAATTTTAAACAAGACTTCACTTCAAACCTTAAAATAAATAACATTTGAAATCGTTTAACCTTTACTTGTCATGTTTGCCATGGGCCACAAAAAGCATTTTCTCTGACATGCTGTGACTGACAATAGAACTATTAAAAAAAAAAAAAAACCGCAACATAATTACGACATGAAACAATTTATTCATGCACTGTAATCCATATGACTGAGGAACAGACCCAAATCCAAGCCTTCATTCGGCGATTTTCATTTCCCATCCTGACTCCCCGAGCAGCAAGTTATCCAGTGACCGTAAACGGCAAAGCCCGCGCTAACTGATGCCTGCCTCGCTCGTTATGAATTCAAATGTTGCCGCTTCTAACAACATGTTTTACGGCAGGATAATCGAACGCTCATTGGCTCTCACCTGCATTCATCACAGATTGCGACATGCCGTGTTTCTGGTGAGTTGTGTTTGAATGATGTAAGGCAAGCATGCGCATTCTTCACAAGTTCACTGAGTGAGAGGATTAGGAAAATAATCTGGATAATATTTTTTCAGCGATTAACAACATAAATTCTGCTCTGCACCTCACACAAACCTACTGTATTCCGCCAGAGAAGACTGTGACTGCAACGCATCGTCATTTGGATTACGTTTGGTACTGCTTTTGAATTTTTTGCAATAAATAAATAAATGTAATTGCATTTCTGTCTGTCATGTTTTTCTTATACTGTACAGAAATAGCTATGTTAAGGTTTAGATGTAGGAGGCCGAACCGGAGGTGCAACTTCCACTCTCCTTGAGGAATCCCTCTTCCTCGAAAGAGTATCTGCCCAGCGGTTCAGGAGACTGGGGACGTGCGCTGCTCTGATGGAGAGAAAGTGACGGCTCCGTGCTTGTACAGAGCTTTGGATCGTACATTCTTGTACAAGGAGGCCTTGGTGATTTATGCAAGAAACCACAGACATTTTGTCGGTGCGACTCAGTACATGCAGCTGTTCCAGCTGCGGCCTTAAATCCTTTAGCGCTAAGAACACTGCTTCCAGCTCCAAGGCAGCGGTTTATGTGCCAATGGGTCTGAGGTTCTGACCATAGCCACGAAGCCGGTATGCCCTCGAACACTGCTCCCCGGACTCGAGTCGATGCATCCGTCGTGACCACGACACATGACGTATCTTTGTGCCACGGCCTCAGAGCTTCGATGCTGCTGCGGGAGACCGTGATGTGCAAACGGCCCGAAGTCCACACAGTCCAAGGGACTCGAAAGTTCGGCCAAAACTTCAGCGGGCGCATGTGTAGTAAACTGCCCGGTCTGAAATGGAGCATGAAGACAAATGCCGGCCGAGCGCTCCCGATAGAGGTGAGACTGCACCTGGCTGTCACTACAGACTGACTGTGCTATACGATCTAGTTGAACACCACTTTGTAGGGGCGTAACCAACTGGTGTAATAGTCCAGCGAAATCTGGAAGGCTGATAGGATGCGCACCGGGGCGTCAGGTCTCCACAGCTTTTGGTCAAAGCACACTCCCAGATACGTTATAGACCGACTCCGGGTGAGACTGCTCTTACGCATATTTATTTCCACATAGCCTCAAGAGCTCCATTAGTGACGAAGCAGTTTGTATATATGGCTGGCGTGTCCCGTGACTGAGCTAAGATCAGCCATTCATTCAAGTAATTGAGAAGAACGCGCATCCCGCTCGCTCTGAGGGAGCCGCGTCCATGCACTTCGAGAAAGTGCTCGGGAACAAAGCCAGCTCAAACAGGGTACTGGTACGCTGTGCCCTCGAGAGCAAACATGAGAAAACACATGTGATGCGGTGCTATCTGAATGTGAAAGTACGCGTCCTTTAAATCCACGGATGCAACCAGTCCCCGGAGTGAATCTGCACCAGGATCTGTTCCAGCAAAATCGTCCCGAGTGGACGCTTGCAGAGCACTCTGTTGATGGGCCTGAGATGTAGTATCGGGCGGAGTCCTCCATCTCTCTTGGGCACCACAAAATAGCAGCTGGAAAGGCTTTACTCCAGCTTGCTCGCTGGGAGTCATTTTATCGCTCCTTTCTCGAGCCATTTGCATAGCTCTTGTCTTAGGATCAGTGCATTCCGAGGCAATGTTAGAGACTGCCCCACGCCGTTGAAACAGGGTGGTTGAAGCAGGGCGTACCCATGCTCTTATGCAGAGTAACCAGCGTGAGCTTGAGTTTTTCACGCACTCAGGAACTGACATAGAGGCTTTTTAGTCGTTGGAATCGCCGCGCGGCTATAACCCGTGTGGGCAGCGGCTCCGTACTGCTCTGAGGCGGGGCGAGCTGCGTTGTATTGACTGAGTGAGGAGGAAAGAGCTCTTTTGCGCAAATGTATGCATTTTAATGAACATACACTATCACACAAATTTGAACAATTTTGAGCCAGCTTGCGGCTCCCCCACTGGCCGTGGTGCCTCTTCCCGGGTCTCTTTTCACCTTTCCCCACACATACGGCTCCTGGCAGCACGGTGTCCCTGCGATGCGCCGTGTGCCAAAGAAGACTTCGATTTCGAGGTCTGCTGCTTTTAAACCGGTGCGGGTGGTGGTCTTTTCTTTTTGATGCAGGGCGAGTGGCGCCCGATCCTTTTGCAGATCTGCACCTGGCTGTCACTACAGACTGACTATGCTATATGACCTAGTTGAACACCATTTTGAAGGGGCGTAAACAACTGGCGTAATAGACAAGCGAAATCTGGAAGGCGCCTTCGCGCGCTTTTCCACGCAGGGGCGTCAGGTGACTCCTCGCCTTCGTGCGCTTTTCCACACAGGGGTGTCAAGACTCCAGTCATCACCTTCGCGCGCAGGGGCATCAAAGACCCCTCGCCTTCGCGCGCTTTTCCACGCAGGGGGATGAGGTGACTCCTTGCACCGCAAGGGCCCCATATCGCCTTGAATGAGTGAGAGAGCAGAGTCCTCTGTACGCGGCAGCCGCTGATGTGGGGCTGGTATGGTGTGAATGAGAGGGTGTCTTCTACACACGGCAGACCGCTGTTGGGGGGCTGGTATCGTGTGAATTAGAGAGCAGTGTCTTCCAAACCCGGCAGCCGCTAATGAGGGGCTGGTATCGTGTGAATGAGTGAGGAGCCCAGTGATTGTGCTTTGCACATGGCAGAACGCCGCTCTGAGGCGAGGGGGTTGCATGCTTAGTGAGTTTTTCCATGCGGCATCTGCGGCGACATGAGAATCCTTAGCTCCTGTATCTACCCTCGGCTCTCCGCTCCGCCATGGAAGGGAGACGTGAGAAGCCGGGCTGATGTCCTGTCCTGCCGTTTTGATGGGTGAGAAGAATGTGGACATTTAGTCGGCATGAGCTCATCACCTGAGTCCTTAAGGTCCATCACTGATCGAGGGCAGACGGACTCATCCTTAAGAAAATGTCATACTCACCTGAACGCTGCAGACGAGCGGCCATCCAGGCCCGCCCTCGAATGAGCGAACCACAACTGTGAGCTGTAATTTAGTTTAAGCCATAATCTAGGTTGTCCAGCAAAGTGAAGGAAAAGATTCTGACAATTGTCGCGGGCACCGTATTTATACTGCCTCTCAGCTTGTCAGTATTTGCATGCACTTGCATACTTCATGACAATTGGCCAGTCATTGACTGGCGTGAGCCAATAGGACTTCAGAGAGGTTGGAAGGGAAGGAGTTCCCATAACGGAGAATTCTCCGTGATGTCTCGTGAAAGCTTGAGAGGGAACGAATGCACAAACTCAACTGCTGCTCTAGGCAAAACCCTGCCGTGCTGCCCCCACTTCACTCATAATTAAATAGGATTTTAAAGATGCACCTGAAAGACTGGATCATTTGTTTATTGATACAACTGCATGAAAATAAAAGCAGACATGGGCATGCTTTCTGATTATAATTTTTTTCCCCTACTGCAACGAAAAATATATAAATAGGCCTAAATAATAATAATACATAACCACTATTAAAGCTGCAAACTCAGCGCAAAACAGCTGGTGTAGTCAGGGCTTAATCTGAACAAACCCGGTCCGTATAGGCACCTCCGAATTCTGATCATCTCATTTGACGGATCCTCTTCCTCCGATGAAAGACGTTCGTTTCAGGGTTATTATAGTTTTGCATTTTTAAATTCCCTTTTATTTTAATAATGCTTTCAATTTTCACTATAAATTTCAGTTTCGTTTTTATTTTTTGATAATTTGGTTGATTTTAGTTTAGTTTTTATATTGTGAACAGTTTTCTACCCTATACAGGTTAGTTTGCGTTTTAATTTGAGTTTTAGTAATTAAAGTTTAGCAGAATTAAAATAACACTTCCAGAGCACAGACCAAAGACATTTTAATTTAAGCTTATTGACGCAAACCACTAACGACACTAAATGAAAGCATGCTGAGATTGATTCGAAAATGAATATTTATTTTTTATTCTTTTATTTAGTTGCTGCTGGTTTCGTTTTGTTTTAGTTTTTCATTTATTTTGACATTTTTTTAATTCCCTTTCTTGCCTAAATGCCTTTATTTTCGTCAAATAAAGTTATTAATATGACATATTTTACAGTTTAAACATGTATACAACATTTCTTATATTTAAACTCGTTTTTAAACTAAGCATTTTTAGAAGCAAAAATAAAACATTTCATAGTCGGAAAAAGACAGACGCGGCTCGTTTAGGTGACTTGGTTTGCTTTGCATTAAATACAATGGGTTTATAGATTAAATTAAACAAGCCTATATTTGATCAAAACAAAGGCTATAATCTTACCTTTCAGAAGCGTGTGTCTGGCTTTAAAACCCATCGTACCTCACCAGCAGCGAAAGTCATTCATTTCTGGATAGTTTTAATCGTTATGATGACATTTATGAATGTACATTATGATGATTTTTCGTAAATGTACACTATAGGTCAGCACAAACGTCTTTCGTTGGCGCGTGAGGAGGGGGAAACGGTTGTTTTCCTGCATATTTCGGTCGTTTGCATTTTATATTCGCTATAAAATGGGTAGGTTTAGGTTTGGGGGTAAGTTAAGGGGCCTAAAAATATAAATCGCTTATTGATAAAATGATAAAAATACAGTTCGCTGTAAAATGGGTAAGTTTAGGTTTGGGGGTAGGTTAAGGGACCGATAAATCTAAATCGCTTATTGATAAAATGATAAAAATGCATTGATATGAATATCTTAATGATGTAAAAGATACATAAATATGTTTACGTTTTTTTTAGCTAAAAATACGTATCGATTTGTACGTTTTAAACGTTGAAATACGTCTAAATTGTATGTTTTAGCATCAATAAAAACCTACAAAAATGTACGTTTTGTGCTTGTAAATGTTACGTATTAATACCTACGTATAAACATGAGACCAGGCTGGAGGATCACAGGCTCCACAAGAAGAGCACAAATCAATATTATAATTAAATGTAGTTGTTGTTTGGTACTCTCTCTAATGATATGGCTTTCCTTTCCTGAATGGAGGTTCATTTCCTATAATAATGATTCCAAGTGTTCATGAGCCTCTTCCTCAGGGCCACTGGATGCTATCTGACTAATAACAGGATTCTTATCAGTCAGTTATTTTTCTTCTTTATTTGCCCTCTCAACTTATTCAATATTTCTGATCAGGTCACCAGTGCAGAGGTTAGAGTGAATCAAGACAGGTGTCTATATACTTATCTGTTTAAGATATTTAGATATGTAGCCATAAAGGGATTTTTAGCACACGCTCTATCATTTTTGGGCCAATGATACATTTTATAGTGCAAATTTGTGGGGAGACATATGGAAGCGGCCTTGAACACCCTTTATCAGCAGATGTGCCGTAATTGGTTTTGCTGAGATAGGAGACTTGACCTATCAAGGGACTTTGGGGAGTTTTAGAGCCACATGGGAGCAGTCAAATCCTGTGGATTGTTTAATTGAAACCAATTGCTGTATTGCCCAGGTGTGTCACCAGTGCTGGTAGGATACAACTGGTTTGTTTGTTTTTTCTCTACACTTCTTTTCTCTCTCACCCACATTGGATTCTGAGTGCGATTTTACGTTCTGTGGCTCAAAGTAAATTTGTTGGAGTAATGCATCAAGGTATTTTCTCATCACTTTTGCCTTCACAATTTCTACATGTCCAAGTTGAGCCTTGACTTGAGGAAATGCCAGGGAGATTTGTAGTATCTGGTTGGTTTAATATGCTGATTACATGCAACGTAAGCATACGAAAAGAGGTTATTATGCATTCAGAGGCGAAACATTTTTATATAACCCCAGCAGTTTGTCTTGCCAAATTTTCCCACACATCACCATCAATCCTTTGAATATTCACACTCTTTATAGATGCGCAAACATACAAATGCAAACTTGAAAACATGATGTGCTTCTGTTTTCAAACCAATGTTTTTTTTTTTTTATACAAATATTTAACTGCACATTTATTTAGACAACCAGTCTCATTTTAAAATAAATGTATAGGAGAATTGACTAAACAGTTTTGCCATTATACTGTGTGGTGTTTCATAGCAAACCTGCATCCTTTTCCCTAACTACAAAACGTCCAGTTTTACCAAGTGCTCTTTATTTATGACAATTATATTTTTTATAGAATGCAAATGCAAACAAAATAAAATTTCCTTTCCTGGTTTATATCTGATCAGTACATTTCAATCTAGCTATGTTTATCCTCTACCACCAAATATGTCACTCTGGTGTCGTATTGGCTCATTTCAGAGTAATCGATTCGTTTACCGTTGGATAAACTTTTTTAGGGGGATTTATCATTAGCCAAGAATAAACTTTTAGGGTTTATCATTTGCTCACCCTCATGTTGGTTGAAACTCTGTCTTCTGTAAGACAAAAGCTCTATTAAAACTACTGCATTTGTGTACTGCATTCGTGCATACTGCATTACAAGAATTACCAAGCCATACGGAAGCTTTGTAAAAGTCACTATTCTTCAAAAAAAGGTTCCTATCTTTCCTAACGTACAAATCTCTTTCACACTCAAAACCTGGCACCAGGTTTGGTGTTAATAATGTCATATTCCAATTGAGGCCAATTGTGACACTTTGACAAGTTAAAATGTACTTTAAGTGTGCCTTCTAAATAATGACATATATTTGGCTGGAGTGCAATGGATTACTTTTACTTTGATGTTTTAATCATTATTGGAGTAATTAATGACAATTTATGTTAATCTAAATTTTACATTTTGTATTTGTACAGTGGTTAGAGGCTGAAAAGCCTATATAATTGGTGGAAACATTACCATCGCAGTGTTTTGGTGGTGCACAGATAGACGTCATGGGTATTTGTCCAGTGGCTTTCAAATTGTCAACCAATAACATTCTTTAAAATAATGTGAGTTAACAGCGACTTGTTATTTTTTTAAGTATTACCACTTTTCTGCTTTAAAAGATAGGTTGTTTTTTTTTTTTAAATCAGTTGTCGACCCTCAATATTCAGTTTGAGATGTGTAAGACATATTTGTGAGACATTCTTTAACTTTGTTGTACAAATGCACTGCATGTAACCCTGAGAAAACTTCCCTAACTCATCCACATCCCCTCCTCTCTATCTCACCTGCCAGCAGACGACAGAGGTCACCGAAACCAACAGTACAACCATCTGTTCTGGTTTTGAATTTGAAGAGAACGCAAGCACTCGCAGGCAAATAGACAAGCAGACATGCAGACTTTTCTAAACACAAACAGCCGTAAACACATTCACACTAGCATTTTCACTGACTGCATCAACGTGCGTCCCAACAACATCCATTTCTGTGATCAGTGAAGGGAACATAAACACGACTTTCACCACTGGATGAATAATAGTCAACATAGCTGGAACGTTTATCCTTGATTTTCATGCTGACGTCATACTATTGATTCGATTTACACGTAGAGGATGATTGATATGACACACAGACCCCCGAGGCGTCCCTCTAGAATAAATACAACGATTCACTTTTTTCTAGTATTGTTATGGTTCACCATCTCTGTTTTCCTTTGGAGATACGTAGGTCTGTTTCAGGAACTTCTGAATCTGTTGCTACTGCTCGTTCCCCATAACCTCAGGCTTAATCGGATCATTAGCATTCACCCACCTCTGACTCTCTCTCATTCCTCTCAGGAATAAGTGGGCGGCATTTTACAGGTTTTTTTTGCAGAAAAGAGGTGAAACAGAAGTAACTTTTCCTTTTTATGTTCTCGATGAGACAGCATCCCACACATTTTGTTATACGTTCAATCTCTATTTCTCTGTCTATATGTAATACATTTACCTATAGTAAATGATAACACGAGAGGCTCAAATTGGTTCAATGGCTGCTTCGGAGATAATGGGATTTTTGCAGACTAATTTTGCTGTGTGGCTGGGGCTTATTGACAAGATGTTTTAAGTCTCAGTCTGATAAATATTTAGATCTTTTATATAGACCTACAGTGTATTTCAAATCCGTTTACCCCAAAAAAGAACTAGTCTGCAACCTTTTGACTTTTCCAAACCCATGTGATCTTTCTTCTGTAAAGCACAAATGGAGTTACATGAATGCAAATAATATTTGAAATGTTAGAATTTTTCCTGAATGTCAATTTAACTTATTGGCAAGTGACTGAAATTGTGAAACAAGCTTTCTCTAATGGGCTCAGCATGTTTATGCAGTTTTCTTAATATGTACTGCAGTTTGTGCTTTCATTTGCCTCACACATTGTTTTTAATCATCATCAGGTGGAAACGATTCATCCAGCATGTGCTGTGGTGGCTGAGCATATGAAGGCTCGAGAGCAATGCAGTAACACTCAAAGACAAGAGGCTCGCAACAGCAACAATATCACTGGTGAGCTCGCCCATCTTAATTATAATCCGTATTAATTAACATGTCCTTAATGTCTTTCCATTTGCTGATTGGTAATGGGCAGGATTTTTTTGAGAGATTCTTGATTGGCATGATTCTCAAACTGAGAGTGTTTCTGATTGACTGGTGAGCTGAAAAGTTTACAATTTTAAGCAGTACACTTTCCTATATAGCCCAAGTCCAGCAAAGTAAATAATGCAATTACGTGTAGATTTAAGAGATTAAAGGCAGTTATTAAAGGCAGAATGCAAAACATAATGAGTTTACTAAGATTATATGCAGTCAATAAGCTGAAATGTGGCTGTTAAAAAAGAACATCACCTACAGCTCAACTTGGCAAAGACTGAGCTTCTTGTCTTCCCTTCCACTCCAACTCTACAGCATGACTTTACAATTCAGTTAGGTTCATCAACAATTACCCCATCAACTTCGGTCAGAAATCTTGGTGTAATCTTTGATGATCAGCTGACCTTCAAAGAGCACATTGCAAAGACTGCTCGATCTTGCAGTTTTGCACTACACAACATCAGAAAGATCAGGCCCTTTCTGACAGAGCATGCTGCACAACTTCTTGTCCAGGCCCTTGTCATTTCTAGACTGGACTACTGCAATGCTCTTCTGGCTGGACTTCCATCAAACACAATCAAACCTCTACAAATGATTCAGAATGCAGCGGCACGACTGGTCTTCAACGAGCCCAAAAGAGCCCATGTTACACCTCTCTTTATCTCCTTGCACTGGCTACCAGTTGCAGCTCGCATCAAGTTCAAGACACTGATGCTTGCATATAGAACAACCACAGGCTCAGCACCCTCCTACTTCCACTCACTATTACAAATCTACATCCCCTCCAGAAGTCTGAGATCTGCTAGTGAGCGACGCCTCGTGGTACCATCACAGAGAGGCTCAAAATCACTCTCCAGAACATTCTCGTTCACCATTCCTGGCTGGTGGAATGATCTTCCCACCCCCATCCGGAATGCTGGATCCCTGTCAATCTTCAAGCAACAACTGAAAACTCATCTATCTCAACACTACTTGACTTCATCCTAAACTAAAAAAAATACCTTCTTTCTCTTTCTCTCATTCCCTTGCTAGCTCGTACTTATTTGAACAATGTCTGAGACTTGGTGTCACAAGCACTTCCTCTGTCTGTTTGCCTCTTCAAGATGAATCGCTTTATGTATTCCCCAATTGTAAGTCGCTTTGGATAAAAGCATCTACAAAATGACTAAATGTAAATGTATTCAAACATAAGTTCAATTTTGGCTGCTGATGAAGAGTGAGGATCAGTAGAAAGGATCAATACAACTCCTTGCGCTGTGCTTTCATTGTCAGTGATTAAAGGGTAATGAATCATATTTTAGGCATGATTCTGTTCACTAAGGTTTTAAGATGCATTAAATGTAATTTTTGTAGACCGAGGTTTACTGCTTTTCAGGGATATTGATTTTTTGTCTTTTCATAACAGCCTACTCGACTTTAGAAATAATCTGTAAAGCACTTTAAGGAAAAACATGTACATTTATGTTGTCTTTTAAAAAAGTATAAATATATTTCTGATTTAGGTAAATTAATGGGCAATTTATTTAACTATTCCAGTTATTCCAGTATGTGGTTTTCCCTTTTTACTTTTGTTGGTTATATTTATATTCGACAAAATGATAAAATATAATTTTAGGCATATTAAATACAATAAAATATACAAGTTAGACAAACAACAGTATAGATAGACAGTTAGTTAGTTCTTGGTCACATCTCGGTCTAGTGTTAAAAGGAGATTACCTTTTAATACCTAAAAAGGCAGGATCTTTGTATAAAAATATCTATGGAAAACGTTTTATTAAATTTACCTCTTGATTCATTGTACCTCCCATTGTTGAACAAAACTGAGTACACAGAATATGTATTCCATTTCTGAACTGAGGCCTTTTGAGTTGTTCCATATGGACTTCCTTGAAGACTCCAGAGTAGTATATTGTTTTCCATGAAATCAATGGTGACCTCTGTACCACCCTTAGTAAGCTAATTCAATTATTTCCATAAACAGGTTTGGACACCCAAGTGTTCTCAACACACATCACAGCAGCAGGAAAGATGAAGCACATGCATATTCACTGCTGTTTAATATTCAGATTTGTTTATTAAATATACACACTCTTAACACATAGGACACAGCCTTCTTTTATATGTAAATTAAACTCTTTTTAGCTTAGCTGCCTTCAAACTCTGGAAGGATTTGAGAATGACAGTAACTTTTTGCACTTAACCTCATACTAAAGCTCATATTAGCTGTAATTGTGTAGACTTTGAGCAGAATTTCATTATCATTGGTCACTGTTGGCATTTAAACTGTATTTAGCAGAGTTTAAACTGATAAAAGAGATTATGAATTACACTGAAAACCGATGCTCCTGCATAGCGAATGTCTTTCCAGTAATTTTCACGACCACAAACGGTCCATAAAGTGAATCTGTCTTTGTAATGTAGCTAAATTATATTTCAAAACTCTCAACCGTGTATCTTCCAGTTTCTCAAGAGACTCTAGCACTGTCTCATACCTGCAAATAGAAGTGTACAAATAAGAAAGCAGCCTCTGTGGGCATGACAAATGTTGATGAGACAAATTGATTTCATAATGTTAGTGGAGCAAACATCATTTAAAAATGTAGAAGGCAAAACAGTTTCACTAAGTTTATATGCAGTCAATAAGCTGAAATGTGGCTGTTAAAAAATATTTATAATAATTTATAATAACTGAGCACAAAATCAGCATATTAGAATCATTTCTGAAGGATTTTATGAAACTGAAGATTGGAGCAATGGCCTTGCCGTCACAGGAAGAACATTAGATTTTAAAATATTACAAATTAAAAAAAATATTATATTAAATATAAATAAAATCTGTTATTTTAAATAGTAATAAATTGTAAGTGTATTATTTTGTCTAATTAAATAAATAATTTACATGTAATTAGTTTTAAAATGTTCATTTTCATTATATATTTTAATATTAACATTGCTTTTTATAATATTTTTAAGTACCCAATTTGTTTTTAGAGGACTCTTAAAAGTGTCAAATTGACATTTTGTATATTATTCCGGTCTCCTGCCAGACTGCGCACTTTCTTGTGACATACTTTCCTTCAGCTTTAGAGTAATTTAACACATTTATGCCTCAGGCAATTGTCTCAAAGCAAGCTGAGAACTAATCCAGGATTAAGATAAATGAGAATTTTTCCAGGTATTAGGCCTCCCTGGGCTGATATGCCGGTATAGGTGTCTCGTTTCCATCTTTCTAGAGGACTAGCGAGTGTGGTTCAGACATACTCAGAGGTTTTTAGAAGTCGGTATACCAGAATCAGTACAGGTGTAAGTGCTGTCCTTGACTTCTTAATTGAAACCCACGTTTCTCTGCTTGTTGTACCACATAGACTTTAATTAACACTGATCTTACGGAGGGGAGGAGGGCAGGCGCCATGTCCCTCTTTTGATGTATTACAGAGCGGCCTGGGCTTGACACTAAGTTAGAGAGGAAAGATACAGTGTAGGACTCAGTGGCCACTTCTTAACTGTCAGCCAATCAGGTGGGCGTTCGGTACAACATGTTCTCCTGCATGAAATTATTGAGAATAATTACTCCAATATTATGGAGAATAATAGGATATATTAAAAATAATGAGAAAATTATATCATGAAAATGTTGAGAAACTGATTGAGAGAGAACCCATTCAGAGAGAAAAGAAAATAGGAAAGATCAGTTCAGGTAACTGTAATATCTGTGATAAGCAGAAATCACATATGTCCTCTATTGTGTGGACCTTTCTGCCCCTCAACAGATTAAGTTAACAAAAAATAATGACCTCAATTCTACTATTTATAACATGTCAAGTTCTACAGGAAATGATTGAAGAGCCCCTCTGTGAATTTACAATTAAATTATATTTATTCAGCAACAGGAAAAAAGATTGGATGGTTTTGCATCTTGCCCTTGCATGCCACATTACACACAATGCATCTCATTCTCTTGCCCTTTCCTCCCTTCCATCATCACTGGGAGAGGCATCATTTTCTATAGGGTGAAAATAAAATGGATATTTCATGTGTTATCAAATACCAAAAAACAGTAGCTTCTGTGATAGTGATGGGTTCAATGATTTTCTGTTATATATTTCTCCAAATATCTTTATTTGAATAAAAATGACTTGAAAGCATGTAGAATGCCATGTTCATTGCCGATATCAGTCTGTCAAGCTCTTAAAAGCAATTGGGAATATTTTTTAAATATTTTTTTCTATATACTAATTTCAAAATGATAATATCAATAAAAGTGTATCTGCAATACTTATATCCAAATGGCAACAAACAAGCTGACTTGAATTATTATATTTTTTAATATGAATGTTGTTTTAGGGTATTATGTTCAAGCGGTGAATTAGATGTTTGGTGTTAGATTATGGCACATTGGTACATATTCATAGTAACCTAACAGATTATTTATAATAACGTAGAGCGTCCCTAAAGGCAAATACGGTTGTAAAATATATTAAAGGAAAGGAATCTAAGACAGAAAAAATTGAAAGACTTCTGATAAATAGCTATGAAATAACATATTTCATATCAGGATTAATACATACTATCATATTAGTATAATACATTATGTTTTTACTTAGTGTCTGTGTCAATGCACTGAATGAATACACAGAGAAGGCACAGCCATTTAGCTATTTGAGTGAAATACACTACTGAGAACTCAGTGCCATTATCAGTTTCAGTGTGTTAAGTTGAATTTTGTGTGAGATTATGTTGATTCACAGTTCTGCTGCACGACTAAGATTGATTCAGTTCCATTAATACCATTAATTTATCCAATCCGTACCTGTTAGAGCTTCAGTTATACAGAATAGATAACTAGAAGCTTCTGCAACAGCAGATTCTTAAAGATGTTTTTGAGATTACATCTTAAAGAATCTTAAAGAGTGTTCCTGTGGCTCAGTGGTAGAGCATTGCGTTTGCAGCGCAAAAGGTTGTGGGTTCAATTCCCGGGGAACACACATAATGATGAAAAAAATGTATAGCCTGAATGCAATGTAAGTCGCTTTGGATAAAAGCGTCTCCTAAATGTAAATGTTTTTTTCAAAAATAATCTTCAAACACTTAATCATTTTACAACTGTACTCAAAAAGCCTTTAAGTAACATGTTCATATTTCATGAATCGTATTTATAAAATTCTGCTTGTCCTGTCAGAGACAACACAGGCAGTCAGATGGCCTGGCCATAAAAAAATAATTAAATGCATAGCTTTTTTTCAGTAGTGCATTGCTAATACTTACATTAATGAGGTGGCATCAGGCCTTCAAAGTCTTTCTCATTCCTGTGGGGAGCAGCCCAGGCTTCCATAGATGTCTGTGCATTCCAGAGAGTTACACACTTGTTCTCATTTACTTTTCCAGCTCTCCCTATGATGTTCAGTCCTATTTCTCTCTCTCTCAAATATGTCTCTATTACTGCAAAGGCTGTTGTTGATGTCAAGTGTTGTTGTGGTTCTATATGATCAATGAATAAATCATTTTAATAACATTATTATTATTATTATGTGCATTAAGTGAGAATATGGTGAAGAGAGATAATTAGCTGTAAGAAGCAAGTGTCAGCAGATAGACAGGACACAGAGGTAAGTGCAATACAAACCAGGTTTATTGAGTAGCAGCAGAGTGGAATGAGATGAGCATAATGTCCAGGTAGGCAGGCGGGGAATGGGAAAACTCTAGGGCTTATCTGAGTGATAATGTCTTTTCCAGGGAATAGGGATAGACAGGGATAGGAATACTGGAGCAACTGGTAAGTAGACAAAAGGTAAGTGGGTCAGGTAAGTCAACATGGAATGTTTGAAACCAGACAGTGAGGGAACGGGAAACAGTGAGGGAACGGGAGGAGTGCAGGGATATAGTGCTGTTGATGAGTGCTGACAGGTGGCAGTGATTAGAAATCAGGGGATTGGGATCTGGTGAGTGTCTTTAGTGGAGACTGCAGTGACTGTGGTGACACTCTAGGCGCGTTCGACTTTAAGCGGCGCTGTGCAGAATGGTCAGTGTATGACATCAAAGTACTGCGAGAGCGATAAGAGAGCAGATGGATCCCATTCTTCTGAATGGCTCTCGCGGTAATTTGATGTCATACACTGACCATTCTATGCAGCGCCGCATAAAGTCGAACGTAAAATGTAAAAAGTATAAATTACAAAAATTAAATTTAAGCAATCAATTAAGATCAAATTAATATAGTTTTGTGATTTTGAAGCCCCCTACAGTTAAGTGAGTGGAAATCACTGCCGTAATTACTGCGGATAGCTGTACATGTGCATTTGTTGCTGCTGTAAAGCAATTTTGTACTCAACAAACTTACAGAGGCTGCATCTGAGATCTCATACTCTCTTGAGTAGGTACTTTTTTGAATAAGTAATCACTTCCACAAAAGAGTATGTTCTATATGGCATGAATGTGTGTAGTGTGAATGTAATCTGGACGTACTATATTTGCTATATTGTGATTGTCACGTAACCTACCATATAGTACTATAGAGTAGGGAAGTATGCGATTTCATATGCAGAACAGACGTTTTGGAGGACTGTTGGAAAGAAACAGCATCTGTGCCATTAGAATGATTTTGAAACAGATTTTTCAAGGTTGAAAAAAAATTATAGTGGTTTTAAATCAAAAAATGGTTTGAAAACATAAAGCAGACTTTATTTTTATATTATGCATTATTGTGGAACTGCTAGAAGTGGGCAACAGTTTTTCAGTGAAGATGAATCTGTTCTCAAATTAAATGACTATTTAGTTTGTCAGTGTTTAGATATGAGTGTTAGGCCTATTTCAGTATTATTCTATTATATAATTTATTATTATTATTATCATTAATATTATTTTTTAACTTTTTATTTTAATTAGTTTGAATACTTTTGCTATGTGTTTTTTTTTGTAAGTTTTTCAGCAAATAAAATGTAAAACAAAATATTCTATTTAGCTAATTTATTTTTGTTTCAGTTTTAGTTTTTAAAACATTTGTAATTCAATTGAATTTCAGTTAGTTGTCATGGCAACATTTCTAATTTTTTTATTAATTTTATATAATATTTATAGTTATTTTATTTCAGCTTTATTTTAAATAGTGGAAATAATTTTTACAGTTTTAGTTAACAATAACAACATTAGTATTTTGTACTGTACTTTATATGTGTGTATAATATACTGTAAAATAAATATTTAATTAAATATAAAACCTCAAGTAAATGATATAGATCATAAGATAAGATGCATGTTAGCAGTCGAAATAAGATCGGTTGCTTATGTTTGAATATTATTGCTCAAAAAAAATGTGGCAACTCTGGTGAGGTAGAATTTCATATTTATGTAGTTATGACCAAATATGATCCCTGTGGCTCTCATTATGCTCAGACTCTTCTTCATTCATCCAGCTTCGGTTTCCACAGTTCTCTTATATTCCTCAGACAGATGCTCACCCGTGAAGAGTGGAGATGCCTGGCTTATCTAAACCTTTTTATCAATTCTATGTGCGAGTGTGTCTATGCCCTTTATCATTCTCCTTTGCCATCTTAATGTTCATTGTCTGCTATCTGTCTGTCTGTCTGTCTGTCTGTCTGTCTGTCTGTCTGTCTGTCTGTCTGTCTGTCTGTCTGTCTGATGAGAACGGGGCCTTAAAATAAAGTGTGACCGATCTGTTTATTAGTTATGTATTTGTTTTGTGTATTTCAGGATGTCGTACCGAGTGGGATGATTTTTGGTGTTGGTACAGGGCAGAGGTCGGACAGGTTGTCAATGTCTCCTGTTATGAAGTGTCACAGTTCTTCGCGATTAATCATGGTAAGCTCTGCTACCCCATGCAGCTTTTTTTAATACAATGTTTTTTTGTTTTTTTTACTGTGGCTGTTATCAAATAGCAGTGAGAACAAAGCTCATTTTTAAGACTGAATTTATCGGCTGAATAAAATGACATGGATTAGATGAGTTGGTTGATTCTCACAGTGGTGGTCCAGGAGCTTTTTGTCTGTACAAGCCAATATTATGAGTACCCTAAGAAAGCTATCATCATACCACTTTAAACCACTTCCAAAAATTACATGCATTCATCTTTTACAGCACATTCTATGCCAGATCATACACTTTGGTTGGTCTCTTGTGCATTCAGGCACAGTGATTGGAGACACAAACTGCTTAACAGTCTTTTCTGATGCCCCAACCCAGGGCAATAAAAGTGTCAAGGCAAACACACACAGAGAAACATCATAAGTGCTCTGTAAATTCATAACTAGAGCTCTGAATATCCGGATATCCTAAACTCTGTTAATAGTTGCTAAGGGACACTGAGTTTATTTGTTTTCACAGGTTGAGTAAATATTACAGCTATTTCTCAATGTTTTTTCTAGCATGCGAGCAAGCAAATTGTACTCATGATGGATTTTAAGTGTTGTCTACAGGAAATTGGCAGCACATTTTACAGACTACGGTCACTGTACATGTCAGAGGTCCTAATCTGTTACAAGATGACAGTCTAAGCAATTTTACCATCTTGAATGCAAAACTGCTGTACGACTTGACATATTAGTCACCACCATTCTAGATGTTGGATGGGTTATTGTTATTATGAGGAGTAGGATTTGGGGCCAATGAGATTTAATGCTGGGCAGAGCAGCCAAGAGGACAATAAAGTTAGCTTTTGTACTTTATTGTGTTGCATTAGGACACACTGAAAACAAGTGAAGCAACGGTGGCATATATTTAAAGTGCGTTTTTATATTTGTCTAATGGAAAATATGATGCATATTTTGTAGAAGTTGTCATTAATTATAGTAAACTAAATGAAACATTGTAAAAATAACAGTAAAATTTCTTAGTTTTATCTCAATTGAAAATGTTGTTTTCATATAGCTTATTTAGCTTTTGTTTACGGTGATATCAGGTTGTAAAAAGCAAAAAACATAAATTTTAGCTCATGTCTGGAGAAAATATTTTAAGTATGGCACACTGAAAAAATGTGAATACACAGATTGTCTGATTAACTTGTCTGTTATTATATTATTTGTGATTTACAAAATTGTGTTTCTAAACTATATTTGCTTTAAATTAATATAATTCTCTATGTTCAGTCAAGAGTTGGCTGTAACAAATTAGATTTTTTTTTCGGTGCACCATGGGAAATAGGAGATACACATAAGTTACGTACATTGGCATTGAAAAACATTTAAAAATCGTGAACCCAGCATATCTGCTCCAGGGCTTTTTTAGAAATCAATACAAAGGTTGTAGAGGCTAAGAAAAATCAACACACTCATGGCAACTGCTCTCTGCATCATGCTGTTCTTCCACCCCCCCACACACCTCGATGAATACGTAAAGTACACAATGGACCTGCAGATTTCTACATCTCTCCGTTCCAAATCTTGCTGAAAATGTGCCTAGGAAATAATACAAATATTAAAAATCAAAGCAGGTTAAAGCAGGCATTATAGCGGTGGCTGTTAGCGCTGGTTATTCCATCTCTTCAATCCCCCTAGTCCAATGCCTGACGTCTCCAGCACAGAAAGCATCAGCGGTCAGGACCTCACAACTCTCTCTTCCCCCACTGTGGCTTCAGGGAGATAGACTTACAGTACATTATGAACTCCGCATTCTCCGTACATTATGGTAATGCTAGAAACAGCGGATGGAAAGGACTCCCATTGGCAAGTTGGCATTGAACCACCCACTTAGCAGTCCTTCAGAATGGCCAAGATAAGTGTAGGTGAGGAGAAAGAAGGTTATAGGTTAGCTGTGATATCAAGCCTTACAGTGTTAACTCATGCATAGTGCAAATGAAGTGTGCTACCCTTACGAAAAATAAGTTAATTCAAGTGTGCTATTAGTATACTTTTTTTTAAACAAAAACAATAAGAAATTAGACTTTTAGTTTACGTTTCATGTATTTCTCAGAAATTGGCTTTTTTTTTTTACTTCTCGGAAATATACTTAAAATTACATTTAAGTTGACTTGAATTATACTTTGAAAGAGTCTAAATATATTTGAGCTATACTTGTGCTCCTAGAATCTGTGTTTTCGTTGTTATATGGTAGGGGGAGCTAGTACACATCTTCTGTACAGAATTTCCACACAAAAAAACACAAGTGAAGAAGAAACCGAAACAATGGATGCTTCCACGTGTAATCTGACACAATCATCAGATATAAAACCGCATCAAAACGGTGTAATGTTATGGAATGAAATGTCAACCAATGAAGAGGTAATGATGACTGTCAAGCTTTGGGGTGGTGATCTGTTTTGCTTATCATTCTGAATCCAACTAATAGTCCTTTTCAGCTTTTTGTTCAAAATGTTGTTTTTCTTTTTTTATTTATGACACTTACCCACATTCGTGTTTAAAAAAAGAATGCACGAAGCTAGAATAAAATGTTTTAAAATGAGACCCTGCTCTTTCTTTTGATGTTTTGTTTGTTCAGATATTCATAAAACACAATATATACAAATTGATACCTAAAAAGGGACATGGTAATATACTTAAAGTATGATGTAAAGTTCACTTAAAAAAAATGCTTACGAGCATACTTTTAGTATAAAACTAGTAGTATACTGAGACTATACTTCAAAGGGGACTAAAATACTACAAGTATTTAATTAGTAAACTATCAGTATACATATGAGTTCACGTTTAGTATAGTTGCAGTCCAAGCTAAAAACTTTAATGTAAACTAGTTGTTTCCTCAAAGTTTACTATTGTTATACTTAAAGTATACTTAAATGTATACTGTTATATACTAGAAAGTGGGCCAATTTAGTCCCAATGAGTATTGAATTTGTACACTTACAAGTATACTACTAGTACATTGATATTTGTATACTTACTACATTAAGTATACTTAAAATATACTTGAACTTTACTTAAGTATACTTAATAAAATAAACTTGAAGTATACTACTTTTTGGTAAAGGTATGCAAATACATTCAAAAGCATGAGCTTATTTTAGGCGAGTTCATTCCTCATACCTTTTTCTTTTTTCTTGCTAAACATTTTTAAGAGTGACTGGAGATTTTTTTTAAGAGTTCATTTATTCAAAATTAGATAAATGTCTTACAGGACAGTTGATGTTTATCGTATAGGATCATATTTTAAATTTTCTATTTTTAGAAGCATAGTATAATGTAGCTGGCAGTAGGAGCCAACAAACATTCATATGAACTAAATTCTAGATGTAAAACAAATAATTTAAAATAACACGACAGCTTAACGTATGATCAATACATGACTAGGACATGTGGCAAACATGATGGCTTAAATATAAGACTGAGATAATGACATGACATACACAACAAGAGTCTAGACATGAAACATGAATTAAACTGAAGTAAAAGACATGATTAGATATACTTGAACTGGAAACATGAACAAAAATCTTCACTCCTCATGAACTTCATTCCTCTCTCTTAAACTTCCTCGTGTAGTTTCCCTAAATTTTGAATAGAAATAAATGCTATATATATGTGTGTGTGTATGTATGTATGTATATAAATTGTACTTTGAAGTTGAATTGTATTTACAGATAAAATACTGTACAACACATTTCATTAAATACCATGCAGGTCCCAAGGTTTTCAGGTTAAACATATATTTATTATTATATATTTTTTTTTTTATAAATGAGAAAAATATTTATATTTAGGTCAGATTAAGGTTCATTTAAAATAAATGTATATCATTTTTTAAAAAAAAAATGTTTTTAAAATCATTTAAGCTCACATATTCTGTTAGTAATCACCTCATTGGGCTGACCCATTGAGCCTTTGCTTTATCTCACTTTATCTCTTTGCAGTTGGACACTGTGCTTACAGAATAAATGAATCAAGGATGACTGGGCATCTTTACAACTTAAACACTGACATAACCCACTTGTACAATAGAATCAGATTTATCCAGTTGATTAAATTTGTATGTGTCCGTGAGTGACAGGTGACCGACTTCTTCAAGTCCTGTTTTAATAGAACACCGTTAATTTAATCAAAAGTCTGGAAGATCAAACTTCTCATGCAAGTTTATTTTGCAATCAGAGAGAGAATAACGGATTCTCGGTACTGCTCAATGCTCAAATGGACCATTTCCTCTCGAGAATGATAAACAATAATAATGGAGAGAGAGGACATTCCTCTTGATCCACTCTCTTGCATGCAGTGTATTAGGGTTTGAATGAATGATGCTTTTATATAGCACTTTAATGTGTATTGTTGTACACCCAAAGTGCTTTACAATCATGTGGGGGGGGGGGCTCTGATTTGGGGTTTGAGTTGCATTATTACCCAAAGGTTATGTTCAAGGGTTGCAAGAGAAAGAGGTCTTTGATTTACTGCTTGCATTGAACCATTGGACCCTTATTGTTTTTGTGTACTACCAAATTCTAGTGCTCCCAAACCAATTCAGGTTTAAGAGGTTTGGTCAAAGAGAGTGCAGTTTTTCAGGGCTGAGGTTCAGGTAGACCAACAGCAGAACTTTCAATGTTATGCTGCTTTTTTAAGAACAATATATCAGGAAATATTCAATAACATCTTGTTTTGTTTGAAACAAAACTGCAAGGTAATTTGTGTATTCTTCTTCTGAAACAGAACAAAGAATAAACTGCATTTCTGAGCAACACACAGTAGTGGTTTTATTCCTGAATGAATAAATATATACAGGTGCATCTCAATAAATTAGAATAGTCTTTGGTTCTTAAGACCAAAAAAAAAAAAAACTATCTCAACTAATTAAAACTCCATAAGACCAATTAAAATATATTTTTTTGTGAATTGTTGGCCTTCTGGAAAGTATGTTCATTTACTGTATATGTACTCAATACTTGGTAGGGCTCATTTTGCTTTAATTGCTGCCTCAATGCGGCGTGGCATGGAGGTGATCAGTTTGTGGCACTGCTGAGGTGGTATGGAAGCCCAGATTTATTTGACAGTGGCCTTCAGCTCATCTGCATTTTTTGGTCTCTTGTTTCTCATTTTCCTCTTGACAATACCCATAGATTCTCTATGGGGTTGGTCTGGTGAGTTTCAGTCAAGCACACCAACACCATGGTAATTTAACCAACTTTTGCTGCTTTTGGCAGTGTGGGCAGGTGCCAAATCCTGCTGGAAAATGAAATCAGCATCTTTAAAAAGCTGTCAGCAGAAGGAAGCATGAAGTGCTCCAAAATTTATTGGTAAACGGGTGCAGTGATGTTGGTTTTCAAAAAACACAATGGACCAACACCAGCAGATGACATTGCACCCCAATCATCACAGACTGTGGAAACTTAACACTGTACTTCAAGCAATTTGGGCTATGAGCTTCTCCACCCTTCCTTCAGACTCTAGGACCTTGGTTTCCAAATGAAATGCAAAACTTGCTCTCATCTGAAAAGAGGACTTTGGACCACTGGGCAACAGTCCAGTTCTTCTTCTCCTTAGCCCAGGTAAGACGTCTCTGACGACAACTGTAGCCAAATTCCTTGACACATCTGTGTGTGGTGGCTCTTGATGCCTTGACCCCAGCCTAAGTCAATTCCTTGTGAAGTTCACCAAATTCTTGAATCGATTTTGCTTGACAATCCTCATAAGGCTGCGGTTCTCTCGTTTGGTTGTGCATCTTTTTCTTCAACACTTTTTCCTTCCACTCAACTTCCTGTTAACATGCTTGGATACAGCACTTTGTGAACAGCCAGCTTATTTGGCAATGAATGTTTGTGGCTTACCCTCCTTGTGAAGGGTGTCAATGATTGTCTTCTGGACAACTGTCAGATCAGCAGTCTTCCCCATGATTGTGTAGCCTAGTGAACCAAACTGAGAGACCATTTTGAAGGCTCTGGAAACCTTTGCAGGTGTTTTGAGTTGATTAGGTGATTGGCATGTCACCATATTCTAATTTGTTGAGATAGTGAATTGGTGGGTTTTTGTTAAATGTGAGCCAAAATCATCACAATTAAAAGAACCAAAGACTTAGACTACTTCAGTCTAAGTGCATTGCATTTATTTAATACACAAGTTTCATAATTTGAGTTGAATTACTGAAATAAATTAACGTTTTCATGACATTCTAATTTATTGAGATGCACTTGTCTATGTTTTTTAATGAATCGGTTGAGTGAATGATTAATTGACTTTAACAAAATAAAAAACAGCAACTTGTTACGTTGCTGAATTAATCAATGTTTCGATCTTAACTTGATTTTTGTATTTTCAAAGAAAACCTCTATAGCTTGTGTTTCAAAGAAAAAAGCACCTTTTAGATTCCCCACATTTCAGATTCCTCAATCTAGATTAACAATTTCAGACTCCTATTGCAATTTCACATACTCTTTAAGATTCTGTCTGTGATATTATAACCATATGGAGCAAAATCTCATTATACTGTGACATGCAGGACATACAGTAAGTCATATAATGGAGAACGCATAAAAGCTGTGTATAAATCTAATTGGATCGATCCATCTGAGCTCTCTATCCACATACTGTATCTAAATCATGAAATGCAAAAAAAGGTATAAGCAGGCTTATAAAAACAGTCCTTTACTGTCAAACTTTAATGAGAGGAAGGATTACTGTAGAAGAGAGTGTCATCCTTAGTAATTAATATTTAAAGCTATTGAGCTTATACAGTAGTTTCATAGAGCATTTTACAATGTGGTATAAATTCTAGAACAAGTGAAACATCTGCTTCATTTTTGTGTCCAATTAAAGGGAAAAAGTACTTAATGTATCTGTTACAGGCAATGTAATGAGCAGCTGCTGCAGTCTGGTGTTTTACTAGTTTCTCCTTACCAAATGATTTATCAAAATGTGACCAATACCACGTTCCATGCTGATTATAATGTTCAACATTATTTTAATGCAGGTTTCATAATTAGGAATTGCACCAAAAGTGGCTGGACAAAAATCTACCCATCCTATGAGAATGCTTGTGAGATTGTTGGGGACGTGGAACCAGAAACCGAGGTGAAAACTTTACTACATGCAATATTGTACATATCCTCAGAGAATCTTACAGCAAAGTAACAGTGATATGCCAAGTTCTGTCATGAAACTAATGATATTCACAGCGTTACACTATACTTGGCTCAAGCTGATTGGTTCATGTTGTATACGCAGCCAATGAGCTTGCTAATTTACATTTAAAAGGCTGGTTAGCATTAACTAGAGCAGTTCCTGTCATGCTTTTAGAGTTCCCCTGAAACCCTTCTCCTTCCCCAGCTCCACCTGTATAGATCTGCTATGGGTTATTACAACCCAAATTCCGGAAATGTTGGGATGTTTTTTAAATTTGAATAAAATTAAAAATCACATGAGCCAATATGTTATTCACAAGAGAACATAGATAACATAACAATGTTTTAACTGAGAAATGTTAAAATTTGATGCACAAAATGAACTCATTTCAAATTTGATGCCTGCTACAGGTCTCAAAATAGATGGGACGGGGGGAATGTTTACCATGTTGTAGCATCTCCTCTTCTTTTCAAAACAGTTTTAAAATGTCTGGGCATCGAGGTTATGAGTTTTTGTGTTGGAATTTGGTCCTATTCTTGCCTGATATAGGTTTCCAGCTACTGAAGAGTTTGTGGTGTGTCTTTGATGTATTTTTCATTTAATGATGCGCCAAATGTTCTCTATAGGTGAAAGATTTGGACTGCAGGCAGGCCAATTCAACACCCGGACTCTTCAACTATGAAAACATACTGTTGTAATAGCTGCAGAATGTGGCTTTGCATTGTCCTGCTTAAATACACAAGTCCTTCCCTGAAATAGACATTGTCTGGAGGGGAGCATATGCTGCTCTAAAACCTTTATATACTTTTCAGCATTCATAGTGCCTTCAAAAATATGCAAGCTACCCATACCGTATGCACTTATGCACGCCCATACCATCAGAGACGCTGGCTTTTGAACTGAACGCTGATAACTCGCTGGTAGGTCTCCCTCCTCTTTAGCCCAGAGGCCACGGCGTCTGTGATTTCCAACAAGAATGTCAAGTTTGGACTCGTCTGACCATAGAACACATTTCCACTTTGAAACAGTCCATTTTAAACGAGCCGTGACAGGACACAACCGCACTTCTGGACCATGTTCACATATGGCTTCCTTATTGCATGATAAAGCTTTAGTTGGCATCTGCAGATGGCATGGCAGACTGTGTTTATTGACAGTGGTTTCTGGCAGTATTCCTGGCCCATTTAGTAATGTGATGACAGAATCATGCCGATGAGTTATGTAGTGTCGTCTGAGCTTTTCTTGCTTTTTCAGCCCTTTGTTGCCCCCTTGCCAACTTTTTTGAGACCTGTAGCAGGCATTACATTTGAAATGAGCTAATTTAGTTGATAAAAGTGTAAAATTTATCCGTTTAAACATTTGTTATGTTCTCTGTGTTCTATTGTGAATAAAATATTGGCTCCTGTGATTTGAAAGTCTATTAGTTTTCATTTTATTCAAATTTAAAAAACGTCCCAACATTTCCAGAATTCGGGTTGTATATATGCTACTTGTGCAGCAGCAGTACTGTATATCTTAAGTTAAATACTCACAGCCCCATATCGACAGGGTACGGTGCAGGGTACATTGGTATGGTGTATGTATTGGCAGTAGCAAATTCATGCAAGGTCATGTACTTGCTTTGCAGCAGCAGAAGCAATAATCTACAACAACAGCCATAACCAATAGCAGCTGCAATTCAGCAGAAGCAATCCTGATCAGCTCCCTTCACCTCAAAGCTGCCGTTCAGTTTATTTATTTATTTTATTTTTTTTGCCTCTTATTTTCATAAAGTTGAGCATTTCTCAACTTTTTAAACACTGTCCAGACGGACTTTGCACTGTTGCTTTCTTTGCTCCGGTGTCAGGCCACATCTGCCACAAACGCTTATGGTCAAGCTCATTTGTTGTTCTTTTTGCACTCTTACTTTTTTGTACTCTGGGTTAAGACCACTTTGCTTTGGTTGATGGGAGCATATCGTATTCATATTACCAATAAAAAATAGCTTACCCACTTCAAAGTTTTAAAAAAAACTTTCCTCTTACCTGCAGTTCCCTTATATTATCTCTTTTTCTTTACTTTTTCTTTTGTCATTCAATGGTAATTAGAAAAGAGACACTACTTTAAATGAAAAATTAGAGATGATATGATAATGTTCAGCACACACAAACAAGCAATCCAAGTTAATAGATGAGCATGTTCCTAATGTGAACAAGTCAATTACCGGTAGTTGAATCAGTCATACAAGAACATCAATACTCTCTCATGAGTGCTAAATTTAATCTCTACCACTAAACTCTATTTTCATAATGACTTTCACCTGTGCCTGCATCAGGGGAAGTAGCTATGTGGTTATATATGCATCTGAAATGTAGTTAATTCAATATGCTGTAATCCCAGAATAAGATGACGTGCTTTTAATATCAGCTATATCCAAATAATCTGCATTCATAGGGATCTCTCAATCTAATGTTTGTATTTCATCCTGTCTATTAAGAGCCATTTTTACATTGTACACAGTCATTCCTAGCCTACAATATCCCTCAATCATTTGCATGCAGTTCACCAGGTGGTGGGCAATGGCCTCTATTGGAGTTACAGTTTTTCATGAAAATTTAAAAATAATAAAAATACATTTAAAATTTGTATACATTTTATAAAAGTTTTTTAACATGACTATTTTATATTTGCTTGGTTTTGGGCATTTCTCATTACTGCACTTGAGGTTGTGGGCACAAACAACGGAATGAAGAAATGTTATTTCATCATACATTTTTAATTCATTTTTCAGCACACTATCATTGGTTATATATACAATCTGTTTATCCATTATATTTCAGACCGGTAAGACTATCTTGTCTCCATCCAGCCTTATACTCTCATACATGATTCATGAAATCTGCAGGTTTAGAATTATGAAAAACCAAAGATCCATAAAGCCTGTTAATAAGAGTATTAGTTTTATTCTTTTTATTTTTTAAAGAATGTAATATGTGACCCTGGACCAACAAACCAGTCTTAAGTCGCTGGGGGTATATTTGTAGCAATAGCCAAAAATACATTGTATGGGTCAACATTATCGATTTTTTTTAATGCCAAAAATCATTAGGATATTAAGTAAAGATCATGTTCCATGAAGATATTTTGTAAATTATACCGTAAATTATAACCAAAAATGACATTTTTGACATTACATTTTTTATTAGTAATATGCATTGCTAAGAAACTTCATTTGGACAACTTTAAAGGTGATTTTCTCAATATTTAGATTTTTTTTTCCCTCAGATTCAGATTTTTATAACGGCGGCCAAAATTGTCCGATCCTAACAATCCATACATCAATGGAAAGCTTATTTATTCAGCTTTCAGACCTGGTTTTGTGGTCCAGGGTCAAACATACAGGTGTTTTGAGTTGATTAGCTGATTGGCATGTCACCATATTCTAATTTGTTGAGATAGTGAATTGGTGGGTTTTTGTTAATGTGAGCCAAAATCATCACAATAAAAGAACCAAAGACTTAAACTACTTCAGTATGTGTGCACTGAATTTATTTAATACACAAGTTTCACAATTTGAATTGAATTACTGAACTGAAAAAATAAACTTTTCCACGACATTCCAATTTATTGAGATGCACCTTTATATGACTTATTTGTGTTTCCAGCTTTTTAATGTAAAATTATTGCAAAAAGTCAAAGCACCTTTGTGCAAACAACAAGCTAAATACATATCTGAGTGAACTGTTCGCAAAGTCAAATCGTCACATTCAGTTCAATGTGACAATTTATTTAAGAATAGATTTATGAACAATCTACACATAAATGTGTGCTTGTGCATAAGGAATAAACCTCAAGGACAACAAAAAATGTGTTGAAGTGCGCAAATCAAAATGAAAAGACTTGCCATTTAATTGTAAAATATCTTGATAAAAGACTGATATTTCTCTGGAAATGATTCTATAACGTTTTTCTTTATTTTGTCCCCCTATATTTTAGACATCATATTACTCCACTTTCAGGCAGGTGTACACTGCAGGTTACTCTACCTCTCTGATTTCCCTCATCTCTGCCATCTTTGTGTTTACAGCATTCAGGTACAATGAGAATCCTCACAAAGCTCATGCAACCAAACACATTTTAAGAGGTTTGTGACAATGTGTTGAATAATTTGACGTTATATTTTACTCTTCAAACAGGAAGTTCCACTGCACAAGAAACTACATTCACATCAATCTCTTTGCCTCCTTCATCCTGCGAGCCATTGCGGTCTTCGTCAAAGATGCGGTTCTCTTTGCCGATGAGAATCTGGACCACTGCTTCATGTCAACAGTAAGCTCACCAGCTGTCCAGGCTCATGCAGAATTTGTTTTTATAGACGTTATTCAGTAGCTAATGCATGCTATTCAACATGACAGAGCTCATGTTCCCAATCAGCCTTGTGGTCAGTAAACGTATTAGGTAACAATGTATAACCCTGCGCATCTATCTGAATCAGTAAAGACATTTCTAAGCTTTACGCCAGTTTCTGTCAGCATAGTTACACTAGCTTCACATTTTCTGCATCCACTTTTCCGCCCTTCTCAGTATCAGTCGACTCATCTGTGCCTTAAAGGCACACTTTTCAAGATCTGCCTCCGCTAGAACTCACAAACACCTTCTTTGAAGTACAAAAAATACTTCTTACATAGCTAACACTCTTCTTCCCACTTCTCTGTGATGGTATTTGTGCTGTTTCTTATCATTAGTACTTCATTTATCCACCATAAAATTATACTGTTGAAACGTCTAAGCACTGCAACAATATTATACTTTTATTTGTAATGCATAGGTCTTAAAATTTGCTACATGCCGTGGCAATTGCCACTCAGACAGTATGTGTACTTTTATATCTTCTTTTGTCCTCTAAGAACAGAACAAGTATAGCACTACTAATGAATTCTGGATGTGTTTTTCTTCAGACCTCTTGCAAGGCGGTGGTAGCTTTCTTCCAGTTCAGTATCCTGGCTAACTACTTCTGGCTGCTGGTGGAGGGGATGTATCTACAGACTCTTCTAGCTTTAACTTTTGTCTCACAAAAGAAGTATTTCTGGTGGTACATACTTATTGGCTGGGGTAAGCATGGGTACTATAGAAGATACTTGGGAAGATATTGTTATATAATAAACAATATGATGAAATATTTCTAATTTACACTACAATTATTTTCAAAAGTTTTTAACGTTAAACCATAATATTGCCTTTTTCTACAAACAAACTGAAATCTGATTTCAATAATAATAACTGAACACCAAATCAGTATATTAAAATGATTTCTGAAGGATAATCTGTCTGAATACTGAAGTAATGGCATTACATAAGTGTAGTGTATATGATGGTGTGCCTTATTCTGTATTATGTTCCATTGGTGATACCTGTGGGCATGAGGTGGAAAATAGATCCAATAGATCCAGTAATTATTAAGCTCAGATGAGCTTTATTTGTCATATACACAATTATACAGAGTATAACACCAGCAGTGAAATATGTTCTCTGCATTTAACACATCCAAGTGCACACACACTTGGAGCAGCGGGCAGCCGACACTGCGGCACCCGGGAGCATTTTGGGGTTCGGTGCTTTGCTCAAGGGTCTCACCTCAGTCGTGGACACTTCCTGCCGGAGCCAGATTCGAACCCACAACCTTGGGTTACAAATCCGACACTCTATCCATTAGAGCCACGACTGCCACAATCAAGAATATGATTCATATATGAATTTTCTACACTAGTAAAATGTAGTATATTTAAAATACATAAATTTTATACAAAGTATAGTTAAAATCTATTAACATATTTTTGACATTTTGCTCAAAAAAATCGGCAAATACTTGTAAATATGTGTACATGCTACTGAAGTAAACGTGTTATGTTGAAATTAAGTTGCAAGTAGAGTTTTTTTTATTTACAGCATTACCCTAGTGAAAATAAATATACTCAAATGTATTTAAAAATTTATTTCATGCTAAATATACTACAAATACATTTACATATTTATGTGCTTAATAAAAATACCCTCCTATTGTACTTTTGGGGTACTGAACTGGTATAATTAAAATCTGCTAAATTTCTACCAACTAATTGTGAACTTAATGCCCTTAAATTGTGAGGAAGTAGTGCTGAAGTCCAACTAAAGATATACTGAAGAATATTTGAAATATCTAGCATTTCATGACTGATATTATTCAAAGATCATACAATCCTCATTCAGTACTGACATTAAAAACACATTTTATTCTTAATATAAGAAATGTGCATTGTGCACAAGTAGTACTCCAAATAATGTTTAATCATATGTTTTATATCTGTAAGTCTTGAGCAAAATTTCAATAAATATGTTAACATATTTGAACTATACTTTGTATAAAATGTATGTATTTTACATATATTACATTTTACTAGTGTAGAAATTAATATATGAGTCATATTCTTGATTTAACAAACATGTTTTACAATTTGATGAAATTGTATTTATTCAGTTCTGCTTTCTGTGTCCTGTAGGTCTTCCAGCGTTGATACTGACCATCTGGGTTCTAGCCAGGAATATGTTGGATAACAGGGGGTAAGTCCAGAGGGATCTAAACTCTTTAAGCTATTGTGTGACACTTTGATATATAGTGATGAATACTGAAAAAATACATTTGTCACTGTTTGCGAAAGTGCAGTTACTGGTCTTCTCACAAATAATCCTAAACTCATGTTGCAGGTGCTGGGATGACACGGATGTTGCTTACTTTTGGTGGATTATCAAAGGACCGATCACCGTGTCTCTCCTGGTAAAGTACAGCTGATTTGATCAAATATATAACACTACATCTTGAATATAATGTAAAACATTGGTTGCAATAGAATTGTGCATAAATATATACAGTATTATGAATTTTTCACGTGCCATGGATGTGCAATATCAAAATGACATTTTCTAACATGAAAGTAAAGTTATAAGTAATGTAAGATGGCATGTAACGCTCTTAAATACTTACATTTTTATTTTTCCCTAGTCATTTTGATTGTTTCTTATATCTTATATCCACAGTATGTTGATGTGTAGTGTACAGTATATGAGTTGTTTCCTTCATCTATTATACAGAGACACTTTTTTTATAGATCAATTTCTTCATCTTCATAAATGTGATCCGGATTCTTGTGCTGAAGCTGAAGTCTCCAGGAATCGGTGGCGGTGATAGCAACCACTTCATGTAAGGAATATAAAGCACAGTCAAAACAAAGGCAGCAATTAATCTAAAAATGTTTGATTCACAGACAATCGGCAAATACTTGTAAATCTGTGCACATGCTACTGAAGTAATGTGTTATGTTGCAAGTAGAGTTTTATTTATTTACAGCATGAACAAATGTTTACTCCCACACACAGCATGCTCTTTTAGGCTAATTTAATTTGCAGCCATCACAGTTGCTCATTACTCCTTCATGGAAAAATGCCCTCGAAAATGTACTTTCGTTGTTTGTTATTAATCTGAAGCAATGCTGAACTTCATGTATATTTGTAGGAGACTGGCCAAGTCGACCCTTTTCCTGATCCCTCTGTTTGGCATGCACTACATGGTTTTTGTCTTCCTGCCGGAGAGCACCGGAGAAAACGCTCGCCACTTTCTTGAACTTGGCCTGGGCCCCTTTCAGGTGTGTACAGCCCAGCATCTATGAAATTCACAGAATACTAATGCTCATATGTACAATATTTTGTGATATCACATTATATATATGACCATTTGTGTCATATATATGGCAAATATGTAAATATACAATATTGAGTAAATGTAAAATATATATGTGGCTGAGGAGATTCCCCCCTCTATGTAAAGCGCTTTGAGTACCCAGAAAAGTGCTATATAAATGTAACAAATTATATGTAATGTGTATATATAATTTCAAATGTAATACCATTTATGTCAACTAATAGATGCATATGTGACCCTCTCTGTGAAATCCAGGCTAAAGTAAAAAAAATCTAGTTATGAGAAAACAAGCATCAAAGTTTGATTTCTACCATTAATTCACTATCATTTCAAATTTTGACATGACTATACTCAGTGAATATTAAAGATAGAAAGGTTGAATTTTCAGAGAATGTTCTTTACCATATGAAGGATGATTTTTTGTAGAAAAAAGCAAATCACAAAAAAATGACTTTAGCTGGGTTTTCACAGAGAGGGTCACATATGTTTACTCAATTGAGCTGTACTGTAATTAATGCACCATACTGTGTTTCTGTTTATCTCAGGGTTTTTTTGTGGCTCTGTTATACTGTTTTCTCAATGGAGAGGTAAGTCACAAGTGTTTCCTAATAGTAAATAAATATACCAGTGGTCAAACGTTTAGAAAAATTATGTTTTTAATGCTTCTGAGTCAGTTACAGTTTATTAAGATCATGTGAATGAATGAATGTGTAACGGGGCAAACGAGATGTGAGACATGTGGATCCATGTGCAAAGCTTTATTCAAAGACGTGGTCACAAACAGGTAAGGTTCGGTTAACAGCAAACAGACATAATGAGGCAATGACAGAGTATTCCTAGGACGAGCGGGGGTCTTCGATCGGCGAACACTATTCAACAGGGCAAGGCAGAGAGATAATAGGTAAACAAGGCAAGACTAAGATAACTAAGTGGGCTCCGTAGAGTAGCTATCGCTAAGAGAGTACTAATGGCTATACAATACTCTGCGATCTGACCATGGTTTAAGTAAGCTGTGTGGTCAGTGCAATTAGCTGTGTGTGTGTGTGTGTGTGTGTGTGTGTGTGTGTGTGTGTGTGTGTGTGTGTGTGTGTGTGTGTGTGTGTGTGTGTGTGTGTGTGTGTGTGTGTGTGTGTGTGTGTGTGTGTGTGTGTGTGTGTGTGTGTGTGTGTGTGTGTGTGTCGTCAGTGCAGTGGATGATGGGAATTGTAGTCCGTGGGTGACGTGCAACAGTAGTGTAGTGCAAGAGTCAATTCGATGTAAGGATGACCTCTGGTGGCTATCGGGCGGAAGGCCAAAGACCGGGTTTGTGACAGCTTCTGAGTCAGTTACAGTTACAGTTTATTAAGATCATGTGAATGAATGAATGAATGAATGAATGAATGATGCATTTATATAGTGACATGTGACATTGAAGACTGGAGTAATCAGCTTTGCCGTCACAGGAATAAATAACATTTTAAAATGTATTAAAATTGAAAACAGTTGTTTTAATTTGTAATAGTTATAACGATGATACTGTTTTAACATAATTTTTCATCAAACATATATGCAGCCTTGGTGAGCACAAGAAACTTCTTTCAAAACATAACAAAATCGAATCTAAACTTTTGACTGGTAGTGTATGTGTAAAACAGGAAATACATTCTGCTTTCAAAAATGCACATGCGTTTGTTTGTGTTTTCAGGTCCAAGCAGAACTGAAGAAGAGACTGTGGAAGTGGCAGACGCAAAATAATTTGAGATGCCATAAGAGAAGACGATCCCTCTTTACTGAGAGCAGCACAGTCACACAAATCTCAGTTTTAGAGAAGTCCAGCCCTAAGGAGCTGCCCTTAACGGCGTCCCACAACAGTGTGTCATCCATCTGAAATCTCTACAATTCATTTCATTCCCGGTTTCTCTTCCTCTCTTTCTCTTTCTTGAAACCTCTGATCCTTCAGCGAGGTTCACTGTCCTCTTTAACCCTGATTAAACTCACCTGCCTGTAATTAGTCAGATTTGATTGCCTGGTAGGGTGTGTTTCTTTAAGGTTGGAGTTCAAGGACACGAAGGGCAGTTTTGAAGAACCCTGCTCTAAAAGATTAAATTCATAATTTTTTTTAAAGTTCATGCATTGTGATAAAGTTATAAAATGGTTGCTAGAACAATTCAAAGATGTTCTTTTTTTCTACACATTACTTAAACAAGCTTTCAACTTAATGCTGATAAGAAATTGCTCTCTAATTATTCATAATGCAGAAGCACAAATCGTGTTGTTTTGTTTTATTTAAATTAGATGGACTGACTATTTAGAGACCAAACTAAAGCAACAGTTCACCCCTTTAACTCATCAAAAAAGAGCAGCTTGCCCTTTTTAGCAAACGATGATCATAAAACCGATTTCTTCGTAATTTGTATTTGTCACTCCGTAGCATAGTCTGCTTGGCTTCAAAGTTGTGATTGCATCGATGTTGAACACCGCTAATTGCCTTGCCGTAAACAGAGACCTCATTTTAGATTCTCCACATAAAATAGCTAACAATTAAAGGTATTTACATATTCATAAATGCATATGCTTATTTTGTAAATTGTGTTTCAAGGCAACATATTGCACAGTGCACTGGCCCTGTATGTATAAAGAAATATAACTTTCTATAGGGCATCCAAAGTTATTTTTCTTAAATATTGGGTATTTTCAAGATATTTTATTCTTTATAAACCCTGTTTCAATTAAAAAAATCATTAGGATTGAGTGATAATGAAAACAAATTATTAGAAAATGCTTGAAAACACAATCAGTCTTATAAAAAGAGGCCTACTTGCAAAGACGATAAATATATATATAGATGATTAATCATATTGATACAAGTATTTTGAGTAGTAATGAGTATTATAATGAATAATGCTGTTTTGAAAATAGCCTATTTAAGAATTATTTTGCAGTGCACATATCTGGAGCACTAGCCTGTAAAGTTTCTTGTTTGGTAGAAATGTTATCTTGTTTTATTGTTGCTAAATGTGTTTGTAAATATTTGCTTGCTGTAGCCTATATATTTTACTTGATGTACTATGTGTGCCAACATTTGTGCTCTGTTATTTGGTCTTTAAAAAAAAAATCATAAATGAACTCATATTAACATCTATTTTCATGAATAATAATTCTAACATTGATTTGGAGGCACACATCAGTATTGATATTTTTTAATAGGTCGAAAATAATTTATCATATGACTCTGAGCAGTTGAGTCTGACTGAACTGATTCTATACGCTTTTTGCATATTTTTTTTATTTTTTTTTTTTAAATAAGTGGGTAGAATATGAATTCGGGCCATGAATTCGAAAGCGTTCGGTTACAAAAGACTGTGAACTTCTGACATATGGTTACAGCATATGCATATATATATATAAACAAAATTCTCATTTTAATGTTGCTTTGTGAATTGTCTTTTTCAGCTTGTGAAAATGTTACCATTCAGATAACATCTGTTGTCTTGATTGTGTATGTATATTGTGATGTAAGCATTGTTGCTACATTCACCAACCTGCCTTAATGTATTCAGATGTGTATTAGCTTTGTAGAATGTAAATGTATGGAGTAAACATTTTAATGATGTGCTTTGTGATGTTGTATTATTATGGTTATTATTTGTAAATGCACCTACTCTCCTGTATTTAGTATTTTTCACAAGTTGAGTTTTATTTTATAAACTTAAATAATCATCTGCAGTTTTACTGCCTATATTTAGAAAAACTTGATTTTACCAAGTGCGACATGTCCTGGATCACATCTTTGTTTGACCTGGAACAACATTGTTAT
>CM049800.1:11519737-11683515 GCA_027422405.1 Ptychobarbus kaznakovi | reverse complement strand
CATATCCCAATGAGGCCAATTGTGACACTTGACACGTAAAATGTACTTTAAGTGTCCTTCTAAATAAGACATATTGGCTGGAGTGCAATGGATTACTTTTACTTTGATGTTTTAATCATTATTGGAGTAATTAATGACAATTTATGTTACTTCCCTAAATTTTACATTTGTATTTGTAACAGTGGTTAGAGGCTGAAAAACCTAAATAATTGGTGAAACATTACCCCCATTTGCAGTGTTTTGGTGGTGCACAGATAGACGTCATGGGTATTTGTTCCATGCTTTCAAATTTTCAACCATAACCTTCTTTAAATAATGTGAGTTAACTGCGACTTGGTATTTTTTTTAAGTATTATCAGGTCAAGGTTCAGGTTTCTTTATTTTCACATAATAGTTATAACGGGGCATAACTAGAAGTGAAATGCAATCGAATCAGGTCCGCTCAGTACAGTGCAAAACAATAAGATTACAAATTATATAAGTAACATAACACAAGGGCATACATAAGGTAAGAAAGGAGATATAAGAATAAAATTGCAATGAAATAAAAAAGTGCACAACAAGGAAGTGCAAAAAACAATAAGATTGCCAAAAGACAATGAAAATTCAGAAAAAAACAAAAAAACAACACAACAAGATGTGCAAAAAAAACACCACAAGAGTGCAAAAAAAACAATAAGAATGTACAAAAAAAAAAGAAACAAAAAAACATGTACTGGGACTTAATAAATAGTAATGTGAAAAGAGGGATGTGCAAAGATGGTTGTCATGTATTGTACATAAGAGCAGCAATGATAGAATGTGGATGATATTACATTGCCAAATGGGTCTTGTGTGTTTAATAAACCAGAGTGTGGTTTAGGCGCCTGATGGCCTGAGGGAAGAAGCTCTTCCTCAGTCCTTTCAGTCTTTGCCATCATGCTCCTGAAGCGCCTGCCAGATGCAGTAAAATGAAAAGACGGTTACCTGGGTGAGTAGAATCTTGAGGATTTTTGCAGCACTCTGCTTCCTGCAGCGTTTGGGTAGATGTGTTTTGCAGAGAGGGAGAGCAAACCTGTGATGCGCTCTGCTAAGAGCGCAAACTACTCTCTGAGAGCTTTTGCAAGTCCTGGTTTGTGGCATTATTAAACCACATGAGATGCACTGAGTCAGAACACTTTTCTATGGCCCCTGAATAAGAAAAGTTTTCAGGATAGCTGGTGAGACCTGAATTTTCCATCCTCAGCAGTCGCAGATGGTAACACCTTTGCCTGGCTTTTCTTAACCTGTGTTTGAATGTGTGTAGTCCAAGTCAGGTCCTCGGTGTTTACACCAGGTACTTGAAGCTACTCACCCTCCCACAGGTCCCACTGAGTCATAAGAGGAGTGTATACCACTTTCTGCTTTAAAAGATAGTTGTTGTTTTTTTTAAATCAGTTTGTCGACCCTCAATATTCAGTTTGAGATGTGTAAGACATTCTTTACATTGTTATACAAATGTACTGCATGTAACCCTGAGAAAACTTCCCTAACTCATCCACATCCCCTCCTCTCTATCTCACCTGCCAGCAGACGACAGAGGTCACCGAAACCAACAGTACAACCATCTGTTCTGGTTTTGAATTTGAAGAGAAAGGCAAGCACTCGCAGGCAAATAGACAAGCAGACATGCAGACTTTTCTAAACACAAACAGCCGTAAACAACATTCACACTAGCATTTTCACTGACTGCATCAACGTGCGTCCCAACAACATCCATTTCTGTGATCAGTGAAGGGAACATAAACACGACTTCACCACTGGATGAATAATAGTCAACATAGCTGGAACGTTTATCCTTGATTTTCATGCTGACGTCATACTATTGATTCGATTTACACGTAGAGGATGATTGATATGACACACAGACCCCCGAGGCGTCTCTCTAGAATAAATACAACGATTCACTTTTTTCTAGTATTGTTATGGTTCACCATCTCTTTTTCCTTTGGAGATACGTAGGTCTGTTTCAGGAACTTCTGAATCTGTTGCTACAGCTCGTTCCCCATAACCTCAGGCTAAATCGGATCATTAGCATTCACCCACCTCTGACTCTCTCTCATTCCCTCTCAGGAATAAGGGCGGCATTTTACAGGTTTTTTTGCAGAAAAGAGGTGAAACAGAAGTAACTTTTCCTTTTTATGTTCTCGATGAGACAGCATCCCACACATTTTGTTATACGTTCAATCTCTATTTCTCTGTCTATATGTAATACATTTACCTATAGTAAATGATAACACGAGAGGCTCAAATTGGTTCAATGGCTGCTTCAAGATAATGGGATTTTGCAGACTAATTTTTCTGTGTGGCTGGGCTTATTGACAAGATGTTTTAAGTCTCAGTCTGATAATATTTAGATCTTTTATATAGACCTACAGTGTATTTCAAATCCGTTTACCCCAAAAAAGAACTAGTCTGCAACCTTTTGACTTTTCCAAACCCATGTGATCTTTCTTCTGTAAACACAAATGGAGTTGCATGAATACAAATAATGTTTGAAATGTTAGAATTTTTCCTGAATGTCAATTTAACTTATTGCAAGTGACTGAAATTGTGAAACAAGCTTCTTTCTCTAATGGGCTCAGCATGTTATGCAGTTTTCTTAATATGCACTGCAGTTTGTGCTTTCATTTGCCTCACACATGTTTTTAATCATCATCAGGTGGAAACGATTCATCCAGCCTGTGCCGTGGTGGCTGAGCATATGAAGGCTCGAGAGCAATGCAGTAACACTCAAAGACAAGAGGCTCGCAACAGCAACAATATCACTGGTGAGCTCGCCCATCTTAATTATAATCCGTATTAATTAACATGTCCTTAATGTCTTTCCATTTGCTGATTGTAATGGGCAGGATTTTTTTGAGAGATTCTTGATTGGCATGATTCTCAAACTGAGATTGTTTCTGATTGACTGGTGAGCTGAAAGTTTACAATTTTAAGCAGTACCTTTCCTATATAGCCAAGTCAAGCAAAGTAAATAATGCAATTACGTGTAGATTTAGGAGATTAAAGGCAGTTATTAAAGGCAGAATGCAAAACATAATGAGTTTTTACTAAGATTATATGCAGTCAATAAGCTGAAATGTGGCTGTTAAAAAAGAACATCACCTACAGCTCAACTTGGCAAAGACTGAGCTTCTCGTCTTCCCTTCCACTCCAACTCTACAGCTTACTTTACAATTCAGTTAGGTTCATCAACAATTACCCCATCACTTCGGTCAGAAATCTTGGTGTAATCTTTGATGATCAGCTGACCTTCAAAGAGCACATTGCAAAGACTGCTCGATCTTGCAGGCTTGCACTACACAACTTCAGAAAGATCAGGCCCTTTCTGACAGAGCATGCTGCACAACTTCTTGTCCAGGCCCTTGTCATTTCTAGGCTGGACTACTGCAATGCTCTTCTGGCTGGACTTCCATCAAACACAATCAAACCTCTACAAATGATTCAGAATGCAGCGGCACGACTGGTCTTCAACAAGCCCAAAAGAGCCCATGTTACACCTCTCTTTGTCTCCTTGCACTGGCTACCAGTTGCAGCTCGCATCAAGTTCAAGACAAACCGATGCTAGCATATAGAACAACCACAGGCTCAGCACCCTCATACTTCCACTCACTATTAAGAATCTACATCCCCTCCAGAAGTCTGAGATCTGCTAGTGAGCGACGCCTCATGGTACCATACAGAGAGGCTCAAAATCACTTTCCAGAACATTCTTGTTTACCATTCCTGGCTGGTGGAATGATCTTCCCACCCCCATCCGAATGCTGGATTCCCTGTCAATGTTCAAGCAACAACTGAAAACTCCTCTCTTTCGACACTACTTGACTTCATCCTAAACTAAAAAAAAATACCTTCTCTTTCCTCTCATTCCCTTGCTAGCTCGTACTTATTTGAACAATGTCTGAGACTTGGCGTCACAAGCACTTCCTCTGTCTGTTTGCCTATTCAAGATGAATCGCTTATGTATTCCCCAATTGAAAGTCGCTTTGGATAAAAGCATCTACAAAATTACTAAATGTAAATGTATTCAAACATAAGTTCAATTTGTGGTGCTGATGAAGAGTGAGGATCAGTAGAAAGGATCAATACAACTCCTTGCGCTGTGCTTTCATTGTCAGTGATTAAAGGGTAATGAATCAAATTTTAGGCATGATTCTGTTCACTAAGGTTTTAAGATGCATTCAATTTAATTTTTGTAGACCGAGGTTTACTGCTTTTCAGGATATTGATTTTTTGTCTTTTCGTAACAGCCTACTCGACTTTAGAAATAATCTGTAAAGCACTTTAAGAAAACATATACATTTATGTTGTCTTTTAAAAAGTATAAATATATTTCTGATTTAGGTAAATTAATGGGCAATTTATTTAACTATTCCAGTTATTCCAGTATGTGGTTTTCCCTTTTTACTTTTGTTGGTTATATTTATATTCGACAAAATGATAAAATATAATTTTAGGCATATTAAATACAATAAAATATACAAGTTAGACAAACAACAGTATAGATAGACATTTAGTTAGTTCTTGTCACATCACTCTCGGTCTAGTGTTAAAAGGAGATGACCTTTTAATACCTAAAAAGGCAGGATCTTTGTACAAAAAATCTATGGAAAAACGTTTTATTAAATTTCCTCTTGATTCATTGTACCTCCCATTGTTGAACAAAACTGAGTACACAGAAATGTATTCCATTTCTGAACTGAGGCCTTTTGAGTTGTTCCATATGGACTTCCTGAAGACTCCAGAGTAGTATATTGTTTTCCATGAAATCAATGGTGACCTCTGTACCACCCTTAGTAAGCTAATTCAATTATTTCCATAAACAGGTTTGGACACCCAAGTGTTCTCAACACAAATCACAGCAGCAGGAAAGATGAAGCACATGCATATTCACTGCTGTTTAATATTCAGACTTGTTTAATAATATACACACTCTTAACACATAGTACACAGCCTGTTTTATATGTAAATTAAACTCTTTTTAGCTTAGCTGCCTTCAAACTCTGGAAGGATTTGAGAATGACAGTAACTTTTTGCACTTAACCTCATACTAAAGCTCATATTAGCTGTAATTGTGTAGACTTTGAGCAGAATTTCATTATCATTGGTCACTGTTGGCATTTAAACTGTATTTAGCAGAGTTTAAACTGATAAAAGAGATTATGAATTACACTGAAAACCGATGCTCCCATAGCAAATGTCTTTCCAGTAATTTTCCACGACCACAAACGGCCCATAAAGTGAATCTGTCTTTGTAATGTAGCTAAATTATATTTCAAAACTCTCAACGTGTATCTTCCAGTTTCTCAAGAGACTCTAGCACTGTCTCATACCTGCAAATAGAAGTGTGCAAATAAGAAAGCAGCCTCTGTCGGCATGACAAATGTTGATGAGACAAATTGATTTCATAATGTTAGTGGAGCAAACATCATTTAAAAATGTAGAAGGCAAAACAGTTCACTAAGTTTATATGCAGTCAATAAGCTGAAATGTGGCTGTTAAAAATATTTATAATAATTTATAAGAACACAGAGAATCAGCATATTAGAATCATTTCTGAAGGATTTTATGAAACTGAAGATTGGAGCAATGGCCTTGCCGTCACAGGAAGAACATTAGATTTTAAAATATTACAAATAAAAAAAAATATATATTAAATATAAATAAAATCTGTTATTTTAAATAGTAATAAATTGTAAGTGTATTATTTTGTCTAATTAAATAAATAATACAAATAAGTTTTAAATGTTCATTTTCATTATATATTTTAATATTACATTGTTTTTATTTTATAATAATATTTTTAAGTACCCAATTTGTTTTTAGAGGACTCTTAAAAGTGTCAAATTGAATATTTTGTATATTATTCCGGTCTCCTGCCAGACTGCGCACTTTCTTGTGACATACTTTCCTTCAGCTTTAGAGTAATTTAACACATTTATGCCTCAGCAATTGTCTCAAAGCAAGCTGAGAACTAATCCAGGATTAAGATAAATGAGAATTTTTCCAGGTATTAGGCCTCCCTGGGCTGATATGCCGGTATAGGTGTCTCGTTTCCATCTTTCAAGGACTAGCGAGTGTGGTTCAGACATACTCAGAGGTTTTTAGAAGTCGGTATACCCAGAAACAGTACAGGTGTAAGTACTGTCCTTGACTTCTTAATTTAAACCCACGTTTCTCTGCTTGTTGCACCACATAGACTTTAATTAACACTGATCTTACGGAGGGAGGAGGGCAGGCGCCATGTCCCTCTTTTGATGTATTACAGAGCGGCCTGGGCTTGACACTAAGTTAGAGAGGAAAGATAAAGTGTAGGACTCAGTGGCCACTTCTTAACTGTCAGCCAATCAGGTGGGCATTCGGTACAACATGTTCTCCTGCATGAAATTGAGAATAATTACTCCAATATTATGGAGAATAATAGGATATATTAAAAATATAGATCATGAAAATGTTGAGAAACTGATTGAGAGAGAACCCATTTAGAAAGAAAAGAAAATAGGAAAGATCAGTTCAGGTAACTGTAATATATGTGATAAGCAGAAATCACATACTGTATGTCCTCTATTGTGTGGACCTTTCTGCCCTCAACAGATTAAGCTAAAAAAATGACCTCAATTCTACTATTTATAACATTCAAGTTCTACAGGAAATGATTGAAGAGCCCCTCTGTGAATTTACAATTAAATTATATTTATTCAGCAACAGGAAAAAAAGATTGGATGGTTTTGCATCTTGCCCTTGCATGCCACATTACACACAATGCACAATAAAATGGATATTTCATGTGTTATTAAATACCAAAAAACAGTAGCTTCTGTTATAGTGATGGTTCAATGATTTTCTGTTATATATTTCTCCAAATATCTTTATTTGAATAAAAATGACTTGAAAGCATGTAGAATGCCATGTTCATTGCCAATATCAGTCTGTCAAGCTCTTAAAAGCAATTTTTCTATATACTAATTTATATTAATTTCAAAATGATAATATCAATAGAAGTGTATCTGCAATACTTATATCCAAATGGCAACAAACAAGCTGACTTGAATTATTATATTTTTTTATATGAATGTTGTTTTAGGGTATTATGTTCAAGCGGTGAATTAGATGTTTGGTGTTAGATTATGGCACATTGGTACATATTCATAGTAACCTAACAGATTATTTATAATAACGTAGAGCATCCCTAAAGGCAAATACGGTTGTAAAATATATTAAAGGAAATGAATCTAAGACAGAAAAAATTGAAGACTTCTGATAAATAGCTATGAAATAACATATTTCATATCAGGATTAATACATACTATCATATTAGTATAATACATTATGTTTTTACTTAGTGTCTGTGTCAATGCACTGAATGAATACACAGAGAAGGCACAGCCATTTAGCTATTTCAGTGAAATACACTACTGAGGACTCAGTGCCATTATCAGTTTCAGTGTGTTAAGTTAATTTTGTGTGAGATTATGTTGATTCACAGTTCTGCTGCACGACTAAGATTGATTCAGTTCCATTAATACCATTAATTTATCCAATCCGTACCTGTTAGAGCTTCAGTTATACAGAATAGATAACTAGAAGCTTCTGCAACAGCAGAATCTTAAATATGTTTTTGAGATTACATCTTAAAGAATCATAAAGAGTGTTCCTCTGGCTCAGTGGTAGAGCATTGCGTTTGCAGCGCAAAAGGTTGTGGGTTCAATTTCCAGGAACACACATACTGATGAAAAAATTGTATAGCCTGAATGCACTGTAAGTCGCTCTGGATAAAAGCGTCTGATAATGTAAATGTTTATTTCAAAAATAATCTTCAAACACTTAATCATTTTACAACTGTACTCAAAAAGCCTTTAAGTAACATGTTCATATTTCATGAATCGTATTTATACAATTCTGCTTGTCCTGTCAGAGACAACACAGGCAGTCAGATGGCCTGGCCATAAATAAATAATTAAATGCATAGCTTTTTTTCAGTAGTGCATTGCTAATACTTACATTAATGAGGTGGCATCAGGCCTTCAAAGTCTTTCTCATTCCTGTGGGGAGCAGCCCAGGCTTCCATAGATGTCTGTGCATTCCAGAGAGTTACACACTTGTTCTCATTTACTTTTCCAGCTCTCCCTATGATGTTCAGTCCTATTTCTCTCTCTCTCAAATATGTCTCTATTACTGCAAAGGCTGTTGTTGATGTCAAGTGTTGTTGTGGTTCTATATGATCAATGAATAAATCATTTTAATAACATTAATTATTATTATTATGTGCATTAAGTGAGAATATGGTGAAGAGAGATAATTAGCTGTAAGAAGCAAGTGTCAGCAGATAGACAGGACACAGAGGTAAGTGCAATACAAACAACAGGTTTATTGAGTAGCAGCAGAGTGGAATGAGATGAGCATAATGTCCAGGTAAGCAGGCGGGGAATGGGAAAATCTCTAGGGGCTTATCTGAGTGATAATGTCCTTTTCCAGGGGATCCAAAGGGAATAGCGAAGCATGGATAACAGGGATAGGAACACTGGAGCAACTGGTAAGTAGACAAAAGGTAAGTGGGTCAGGTAAGTCAACATGGAATGTTTGAAACCAGACAGTGAGGGAACGGGAGGAGTGCAGGGATATAGTGCTGTTGATGAGTGCTGACAGGTGGCATTGATTAGAAATCAGGGGATTGGGATCTAGTGAGTGTCTTTAGTGGAGACTGCAGTGACTGTGGTGACACTCTAGGCGTGTTCTACTTTAAGCGGCGCTGCGCAGAATGGTCAGTGTATGACATCAAAGTACTGCGAGAGCGATAAGAGAGCAGATGGATCCCATTCTTCTGAATGGCTCTCGCGGTAATTTGATGTCATATACTGACCATTCTATGCAGCGCCGCGTAAAGTCGAACGTAAAATGTAAAAAGTATAAATTAAAAAAATCAATTTAAGCAATCAATTAAGATCAAATTAATATAGTTTTTTGTGATTTTGAAGCCCCCTACAGTTAAGTGAGTGGAAATCACTGCCGTAATTAGTGCGGATAGCTGTACATGTGCATTTGTTGCTGCTGTAAAGCAATTTTGTACTCAACAAACTTACAGAGGCTGCATCTGAGATCTCATACTCTCTTGAGTAGGTACTTTTTGAATAAGTAATCACTTCCACAAAAGAGTATGTTCTATATGGCATGAATGTGTGTAGTGGTATGTAATCTGGACGTACTATATTCGCTAAATTGTGATTGTCACGTAACCTACCATATAGTACTATAGAGTAGGGAAGTATGCGATTTCATATGCAGAACAGACGTTTTGGAGGACTGTTGGAAAGAAAACAGCATCTGTACCATTAGAATGATTTTGAAACAGATTTTTCAAGGTTGAAAAAAAATGATAGTGGTTTTAAAGCAAAAAAGGTTTGAAAACCTGAAGCAGACTTCAGGAATTTTTATATTATGCATTATTGTGGAACTGCTAGAAGTGGGCAACAGTTTTTCAGTGAAGATGAATCTGTTCTCAAATTAAATGCCTATTTAGTTTGTCAGTGTTTAGATATGAGTGTTAGGCCTATTTCGGTATTATTCTATTATATAATTTATTATTATTATTATCATTAATATTATTTTTTAACTTTTTATTTTAATTAGTTTGAATAATTTTGCTATGTGTTTTTTTTTGTTAAGTTTTTCAGCAAATAAAATGTAAAACAAAATATTCTATTGAGCTAAATATTTTAGTTTCAGTTTTAGTTTTTAAAACATTTGTAATTCAATTGAATTTCAGTTAGTTGTCGTGGCAACATTTCTATTTTTTAAATTAAAATTTATATAATATTTATACTTATTTTATTTCAGCTTTGTTTTAAATAGTGGAAATAATTTTTACAGTTTTAGTTAACAATAACAACATTAGTGTACTGTATGTGTGTATAATATACTGAGGATATAGATCTGCGAGCAGTCGAAATAAGATCGGTTGCTTAGACGTGGCAGTCATATTTATGTAGTTATGACCAAATATGATCCCTGTGGCTCTCATTATGCTCAGACTCTTCTTCATTCATCCAGCTTCGGTTTCCACAGTTCTCTTATATTCCTCAGACAGATGCTCACCCGTGAAGAGTGGAGATGCCTGGCTTATCTAAACCTTTTTATCAATTCTATGTGCAAGTGTGTCTATGCCCTTTATCATTCTCCTTTGCCATCTTAATGTTCATCGTCTGCTACTCTATCGATCGATCGAATCGATCGGTCGGTTGGTCCGTCCGTCCGTCCGTCCGTCCGTCCGTCTGTCCTCGTCTGTCCGTCTGTCCGTCTAATGAGAACGGGGCCTTAAAATAAAGTGTGACCGATCTGTTTATTAGTTATGTATTTCTTTTGTGTATTTCAGGATGTCGTACCGAGTGGGATAATTTTTGGTGTTGGTACAGGGCAGAGGTCGGACAGGTTGTCAATGTCTCCTGTTATGAAGTGTCACAGTTCTTCGCGATTAATCATGGTAAGCTCTGCTACCCCATGCAGCTTTTTTTAATACAATGTTTTTTTACTGTGGCTGTTATCAAATAGCAGTGAGAACAAAGCTCATTTTTAAGACTGAATTTATCGGCTGAATAAAATGACATGGATTAGATGAGTTGGTTGATTCTCACAGTGGTGGTCCAGGAGCTTTTTGTCTGTACAAGCCAATATTATGAGTACCCTAAGAAACTATCATCATACCACTTCCAAAAATGACATGCATTCATCTTTTACAGCATATTATATGCCAGATCATACACTTTGGTTGGTCTCTTGTGCATTCAGGCACAGTGATTGGAGACACAAACTGCTTAACAGTATTTTCTGATGCCCAACCCAGGGCAATAAAAGTGTCAAGGCAAACACACACAGAGAAACATCATAAGTGCTCTGTAAATTCATAACTAGAGCTCTGAATATCCGGATATCCTAAACTCTGTTAATAGTTGCTAAGGGACTCTGAGTTTATTTGTTTTCACGGGTTGAGTAAATATTACAGCTATTTCTCAATGTTTTTTCTAGCATGCGAGCAAGCAAATTGTACTCATGATGGATTTTAAGTGTTGTCTACAGGAAATTGGCAGCACATTTTACAGACTACGGTCACTGTACATGTCAGAGGTCCTAATCTGTTACAAGATGACAGTCTAAGCAATTTTACCATCTTGAATGCAAAACTGCTGTACGACTTGACATATTAGTCACCACCATTCTAGATGTTGGATGGGTTCTTTTTATTATGAGGAGTAGGATTTGGGGCCAATGAGATTTAATGCTGGGCAGAGCAGCCCAGAAGACAATAAAGATTGCTTTTTTAACTTTATTGTGTTGCATTAAGACACACTGAAAAAAGTGAAACAACGGTGGCATATATTTAAAGTGCGTTTTTATATTTTGTCTAATGGAAAATCATTAGCTTTATTCATTTTTTTTTTACATCAGCTTTGTCTACTCCCCATAGAAAAAAATGTAAGAAACATTTTGTTTAAATCGTATTTTGGGAGTGTTATACGGACTATACAGGCTATTTTCATATAGCTTATTTAGCTTTTGTTTACGGTGATATCAGGTTGTAAAAAGCAAAAAACATACATTTTAGCTCATCTCTGGAGAAAATATTTTAAGTATGGCACACTGAAAAAATGTGAATACACAGATTGTCTGATTAACTTGTCTGTTATTATATTATTTGTGATTTACAAAATTGTGTTTCTTAACTATATTTGCTTTAAATTAATATAATTCTCTATGTTCAGTCAAGAGTTGGCTGTAACAAATTAGATTTTTTTTTTTTCGGTGCACCATGGGAAATAGGAGATACACATAAGTTACGTACATTGGCATTGAAAAACATTTAAAAATCGTGAACCCAGCATATCTGCTCCAGGGCTTTTTTTAGAAATCAATACAAAGGTTGTGGAGGCTAAGAAAAATCAACACACTCATGGCAACTGCTCTCTGCATCATGCTGTTCTTCCACCCCCCCACACACCTCGATGAATACGTAAGTACACAATGGACCTGCAGATTTCTACATCTCTCCGTTCCAAATCTTGCTGAAAATGTGCCTAGGAAATAATACAAATATTAAAAATCAAAGCAGGTTAAAGCAGGGCATTAAGCGGTGGCTGTTAGCGCTGGTTATTCCATCTCTTCAATCCCCCCAGTCCAATGCCTGACGTCTCCAGCACAGAAAGCATCAGCGGTCAGGACCTCACAACTCTCTCTTCCCCCACTGTGGCTTCAGGGAGATAGACTTACGGTACATTATGAACTCCGCATTCTCCGTACATTATGGTAATGCTAGAAACAGCGGATGGAAAGGACTCCCATTGGCAAGTTGGCATTGAACCACCCACTTAGCAGTCCTTCAGAATGGCCAAGATAAGTGTAGGTGAGGAGAAAGAAGGTTATAGGTTAGCTGTGATATCAAGCCTTACAGTGTTAACTCATGCATAGTGCAAATGAAGTGTGCTACCCTTACGAAAAATAAGTTAATTCAAGTGTGCTATTAGTATACTTTTTTTTAAACAAAAAAAATAAGAAATTAGACTTTTAGTTTACGTTTCATGTATTTCTCAGAAATGGGCTTTTTTTTTTTACTTCTCGGAAATATACTTACAATTACATTTAAGATGACTTGAATTATACTTGATATATAATTTGTTTTATATTTGAGCTATACTTGTGCTCCTAGAATCTGTGTTTTCGTTGTTATATGGTAGGGGGAGCTAGTACACATCTTCTGTACAGAATTTCCACACAAAAAAACACAAGTGAAGAAGAAACCGAAACAACGGATAATCTGACACAATCATCAGATATAAAACCGCATCAAAACTGTGTAATGTTATGGAATGAAATGTCAACCAATGAAGAGGTAATAATGACTGTCAAGCTTTGGGGTGGTGATCTGTTTTGCTTATCATTCTGAATCCAACTAATAGTCCTTTTTGCAGCTTTTTGTTCAAAAGTTGTTTTTTTTATGACACTTGCCCACATTCGTGTATATAAAAAAAGAATGCATGAAGCTAGAATAAAATGTTTTAAAATGATACCCTGCTCTTTCTTTTGATGTTTTGTTTGTTCAGATATCCATAAAACACAATATATACAAATTAATACCTAAAAAGGGACATGGTAATATACTTAAAGTATGATGTAAAGTTCACTTAAAAAATAAAAAAACCTTACGAGCATACTTTTCGTATAAAACTAGTAGTTTACTGAGACTATACTTCAAAGGGGACTAAAAATGCTACAAGTATTTAATTAGTAAACTATCAGTATACCTATGAGTTCACGTTTAGTATAGTTGCAGTCCAAGCTAAAAACTTTGATGTAAACTAGTTGTTTACTACTGTTATACTTAAATGTATACTGTTATATAGTAGAAAGTGGGCCAATTTAGTCCCAATGAGTATTGAAAGTGTACACTTACAAGTATACTACTAGTACATTGATATTTGTATACTTACCAAATAGTATACTTCAAGTTTATTTTATTAAGTATACTTAAGTAAAGTTTAAGTATATTTTAAGTATACTTAATGTAAATACATTCAAAAGCATGAGCTTATTTTAGGCGAGTTCATTCCTCATACCTTTTTCTTTTTTCTTGCTAAACATTTTTAAGCGTGACTGGAGATTTTTTTAAAGAGTTTATTTAATCAAAATAAGATAATTGTCTTACAGCACAGTTGATGTTCATTGTATAGTATCATATTTTAAATTTAATATTAGAAGCGTATTATGTAGCTGGCAGTAGGAGCCAACAAACATTCATATGAACTAAATTCTAGATGTAAAACAAATAATTTAAAATAACACGACAGCTTAAAGTATGATCAATACATGACTAGGACATGTGGCAAACATGATGGCTTAAATATAAGACTGAGATAATGACATGACATACACAACAAGAGCCTAGACATGAAACATGAATTAAACTGAAGTACAAGACATGATTAGATATACTTGAACTGGAACCATGAACAAAAACCTTCACTCCTCATGAACTTCATTCCTCTCTCTTAAACTTTCTACATTTTGAATATAAATAAATGCTATATAAATGTGTGTGTGTGTATGTATGTATATAAATTGTACTTTGAAGTTGAATTGTATTTACAGATAAAATACTTTACAACACATTTCATTAAATACCATGCAGGTCCCAAGTTTTCAGGTTAAATATATATTTATTGTTATAATTTTTTTTTTATAAATGAGAAAAATATTTATATTTAGGTCATATTAAAATAAATGTATATCATAAAAAATAAAAAAAAAATCATTTAAGCTCACATATTCTGTTAGTAATCACCTCATTGGGCTGACCCATTGAGCCTTTGCTTTATCTCCCTTTATCTCTTTGCAATTGGACACTGTGCTTACAGAATAAATGAATCAAGGATGACTGGGCATCTTTACAACTTAAACACTGACATAACCCACTTGTACAATAGAATCAGATTTATCCAGTTGATTCAATTTGTATGTGTCCGTGAGTGGCAGGTGACCGACTTCTTCAAGTCCTGTTTTATAGAACACCGTTAATTTATTCAAAAGTCTGGAAGATCAAACTTCTCATGCAAGTTTATTTTGCAATCAGAGAGAGAATAACGGATCTCGGTACTGCTCAATGCTCAAATGGACCATTTCCTCTCGAGAATGATAAACAATAATAATGGAGAGAGAGGACATTCCTCTTGATCCACTCTCTTGCATGCAGTGTATTAGGGTTTGAATGAATGATGCTTTTATATAGCACTTTAATGTGTATTGTTGTACACCCAAAGTGCTTTACAATCGTGGGGGGGGGGAGATCTGATTTGGGTTTGAGTTGCATTCTTACCCAAAGGTTATGTTCAAGGGTTGCAAGAGAAAGAGGTCTTTGATTTACTGCTTGCATTGAACCATTGGACCCTTATTGTTTTTGTGTACTACCAAATTCTAGTGCTCCCAAACCAATTCAGGTTAAGAGGTTGGTCAAAGAGAGTGCAGTTTTTCAGGGCTGAGGTTCAGGTAGGCCAACAGCAGAACTTTCAATGTTATGCTGCTTTTTTAAGAACAATATATCAGGAAATATTCAATAACATCTTGTTTTGTTTAAACAAAACTGCAAGGTAATTTGTGTATTCTTCTTCTGAGAACAGAACAAAGATATAAACTGCATATCTGAGCAACACACAGTAGTGGTTTTATTCCTGAATGAATTAAATATTTACAGTGCATCTCAATAATTTTGAATACTTCTTAAGACCAATAAAAATTCAAATCTCAAAAAAAATACGTGTGAATTGTTGGCCTTCTGGAAAGTATGTTAATTTACTGTATATGAACTCAATACTTCGTTAGGGGCTCATTTTGCTTTAATTACTGCCTCAATTCTGCGTTGGCGTGGCATGGAGGTGATCAGTTTATGGCACTGCTGAGGTGGTATGGAAGCCCAGATTTATTTGACAGTGGCCTTCAGCTCATCTGCATGTTTTTGGTCTCTTGTTTCTCATTTTCCTCTTGACAATACTCCATAGATTCTCTATGGGGTTCAGGTCTGTGAGTTTGTATGGCCAGTCAAGCACACCAACACCATGGTCATTTAACCAACTTTTGGTGCTTTTGGCAGTGTGGGCAGGTGCCAAATCCTGCTGGAAAATGAAATCAGCATCTTTAAAAAGCTGTTCAGCAGAAGGAAGCATGAAGTGCTCCAAAATTTCTTGGTAAACGGGTGCAGTGATGTTGGTTTTCAAAAAACACAATGGACCAACACCAGCAGATGACATTGCACTTCAATCATCACAGACTGTGGAAACTTAACACTGGACTTCAAGCAAATTGGGCTATGAGCTTCTCCACCCTTCCTCCAGACTCTAGGACCTTGGTTTCCAAATGAAATGCAAAACTTGCTCTCATCTGAAAAGAGGACTTTGGACCACTGGGCAACAGTCCCGTTCTTCTTCTCCTTAGCCCAGGTAAGACGCCTCTGACGACAACTGTAGCCAAATTCCTTGACACGTCTGTGTGTGGTGGCTCTTGATGCCTTGACCCCAGCCTCAGTCCATTCCTTGTGAAGTTCACCCAAATTCTTGAATCGATTTTGCTTGACAATCCTCATAAGGCTGCGGTTCTCTCATTTGGTTGTGCATCTTTTTCTTCAACACTTTTTCCTTCCACTCAACTTCCTGTTAACATGCTTGGATACAGCACTTTGTGAACAGCCAGCTTCTTTGGCAATGAATGTTTGTGGCTTACCCTCCTTGTGAAGGGTGTCAATGATTGTCTTCTGGACAACTGTCAGATCAGCAGTCTTCCCCATGATTGTGTAGCCTAGTGAACCAAACTGAGAGACCATTTTGAAGGCTCAGGAAACCTTTGCAGGTGTTTTGAGTTGATTAGCTGATTGGCATGTCACCATATTCTAATTTGTTGAGATAGTGAATTGGTGGGTTTTTGTTAAATGTGAGCCAAAATCATCACAATTAAAAGAACCAAAGACTTAGACTACTTCAGTCTAAGTGCATTGCATTTATTTAATACACGAGTTTCATAATTTGAGTTGAATTACTGAAATAAATTAACTTTTCCATGACATTCTAATTTATTGAGATGCACTTGTCTATGTTTTTTAATGAATCGGTTGAGTGAATGATTAATTGACTTTAACAAAATAAAAAACAGCAACTTGTTACGTTGCTGAATTAATCAATGTTTCGATCTTAACTTGATTTTTGTATTTTCAAAGAAAACCTCTATAGCTTGTGTTTCAAAGAAAAAAGCACCTTTTAGATTCCCCACATTTCAGATTCCTCAATCTAGATTAACAATTTCAGACTCCTATTGCAATTTCACATACTCTTTAAGATTCTGTCTGTGATATTATAACCATATGGGGCACAATCTCATTATACTGTGACATGCAGGACATACAGTAAGTCATATAATGGAGAACGCATAAAAGCTGTGTATAAATCTAATTGGATCGATCCATCTGAGCTCTCTATCCACATACTGTATCTAAATATCATGAAATGCAACAAAAGGTATAAGCAGGCTTATAAAAACAGTCCTTTACTGTCAAACTTTAATGAGAGGAAGGATTACTGTAGAAGAGAGTGTCATCCTTAGTAATTAATATTTAAAGTTATTGAGCTTATACAGTAGTTTCATAGAGCATTTTACAATGTGGTATAAATTCTAGAACAAGTGAAACATCTGCTTCATTTTTGTGTCCAATTAAAGGGAAAAAGTACTTAATGTATCTGTTACAGGCAATGTAATGAGCAGCTGCTGCAGTCTGGTGTTTTACTAGTTTCTCCTTACCAAATGATTTATCAAAATGTGACCAATACCACGTTCCATGCTGATTATAATGTTCAACATTATTTTAATGCAGGTTTCATAATTAGGAATTGCACCAAAAGTGGCTGGACAAAAATCTACCCATCCTATGAGAATGCTTGTGAGATTGTTGGGGACGTGGAACCAGAAACCGAGGTGAAAACTTTACTACATGCAATATTGTACATATCCTCAGAGAATCTTACAGCAAAGTAACAGTATATGCCAAGTTCTGTCATGAAACTAATGATATTCACAGCGTTACACTATACTTGGCACAAGCTGATTGGTTCATATTGCTTACGCAGCCAATGAGCTTGCTAATTTAAATTTAAAAGGCTGGTTAGCATTAACTAGAGCAGTTCCTGTCGTGCTTTTAGAGTTCCCCTGAAACCCTTCTCCTTCCCCAGCTCCACCTGTATAGATCTGCTATGGGTTATTACAACCCGAATTCCGGAAATGTTGAGATGTTTTTTAAACTTGAATAAAATTAAAAATCACATGAGCCAATATGTTATTCACAATAGAACATAGATAACATAACAAATGTTTTAACTGAGAAATGTTAACAATTTTATGCACAAAATGAAGCTCATTTCAAATTTGATGCCTGCTACAGGTCTCAAAATAGATGGGACGGGGGGGAATGTTTACCATGTTGTAGCATCTCCTCTTCTTTTCAAAACAGTTTTAAAATGTCTGGGCATCGAGGTTATGAGTTTTGAGTTTTGGTGTTGGAATTTGGTCCCATTCTTGCCTGATATAGGTTTCTTGCCTGTACTGGAGGTTCTGGTGCTGTTTGATGTTTGTGGTTATGTGTCTTTGATGTATTTTTCATTTAATGATGCGCCAAATGTTCTCTATAGGTGAAAGATTTGGACTGCAGGCAGGCCAATTCAACACCCGGACTCTTCAACTATGAAAACATACTGTTGTAATAGCTGCAGAATGTGGCTTTGCATTGTCCTGCTTAAATACACAAGTCCTTCCCTGAAATAGACATTGTCTGGAGGGGAGCATATGCTGCTCTAAAACCTTTATATACTTTTCAGCATTCATAGTGCCTTCAAAAATATGCAAGCTGCCAATACCGTATGCACTTATGCACGCCCATACCATCAGAGACGCTGGCTTTTGAACTGAACGCTGATAACTCGCTGGTAGGTCTCCCTCTCTGCTGACCCAGAGGCCACGGCATCTGTGATTTCCAACAAGAATGTCAAGTTTGGACTCGTCTGACCATAGAACACATTTCCACTTTGAAACAGTCCATTTTAAACGAGCCGTGACAGGACACAACCGCACTTCTGGACCATGTTCACATATGGCTTCCTTATTGCATGATAAAGCTTTAGTTGGCATCTGCAGATGGCATGGCAGACTGTGTTTATTGACAGTGGTTTCTGGCAGTATTCCTGGGCCCATTTAGTAATGTGAATGACAGAATCATGCCGATGAGTTATGTAGTGTCGTCTGAGCTTTTCTTGCTTTTTCAGCCCTTTGTTGCCCCCTTGCCAACTTTTTTGAGACCTGTAGCAGGCATTACATTTGAAATGAGCTAATTTAGTTGATAAAAGTGTAAAATTATCCGTTTAAACATTTGTTATGTTCTCTGTGTTCTATTGTGAATAAAATATTGGCTCCTGTGATTTGAAAGTCTATTAGTTTTCATTTTATTCAAATTTAAAAAATGTCCCAACATTTCCATTGTTGTATATATGCTACTTGTGCATGCTACTGTATATCTTAAGTTATATCTTGTTATCTCAGTAGCCCCATATCGTAGGGTGGTGTATGTATTGGCAGGTGTCATGCAAGGCATGTACAAATTGCATGCAGCAGGTCAGAATTGCTTAATGCAGCACAACAAATGCCAACAAAGCCAACCCAGCCAAGCAGATCCTGCAATCTCTCAGCTCACCTCAAAGCTGCCGTTCAGTTTATTTTTAATGTTATTTTTTTTGCCTCTTATTTTCATAAAGTTGAGCATTTCTCAACTTTTTAAACACTGTCCAGACGGACTTTGCACTGTTGCTTTCTTTGCTCCGGTGTCAGGCCAACAATCTGCCACAAACGCTTATGGTCAAGCTCATTTGTTGATCTCTTTTGCACTCTTACTTTTTTGTACTCTGGGTTAAGACCACTTTGCTTTTGTTGATGGGAGCATATCGTATTCATATTACCAATAAAAAATAGCTTACCCACTTCAAAGTTTAAAAAAAAACTTTCCTCTACCTGGCAGTTCCCTTATATTATCTCTTTTTCTTTACTTTTTCTTTTGTCATTCATATGGTAATTAGAAAAGAGACAATACTTTAAATGAAAAATTAGAGATGATATGATAATGTTCAGCACACACAAACAAGCAATCCAAGGTTAATAGATGAGCATGTTCCTAATGTGAACAAGTCAATTACCGGTAGTTGAATCAGTCATACAAGAACATAATACTCTCTCATGAGTGCTAAATTTAATCTCTACCACTTAAACTCTATTTTCATAATGACTTTCACCTGTGCCTGCATCAGGGGAAGTAGCTATGTGGTTATATATGCATCTGAAATGTAGTTAATTCAATATGCTGTAATCCCAGAATAAGATGACGTGCTTTTAATATCAGCTATATCCAAATAATCTGCATTCATAGGGATCTCTCAATCTAATGTTTGTATTTCATCCTGTCTATTAAGAGCCATTTTTACATTGTACGCAGTCATTCCTAGCCTACAATATCCCTCAATCATTTGCATGCAGTTCACCAGGTGGTGGCAATGGCCTCTATTGGAGTTACAGTTTTTCATGAATAATTTAAAATAATAAAAATACATTTAAAATTTGTATACATTTTATAAAAGTTTTTTTAACATGACTATTTATATTTGCTTGGTTTTGGGCATTTCTCATTTACTGCACTTGAGGTTGTGGCACAAACAACGGAATGAAGAAATGTTATTTCATCATACATTTTTTATTCATTTTTCAGCACACTATCATTGGTTATATATACAATCTGTTTATCCATTATATTTCAGACCGGTAAGACTATTCTTGTCTCCATCCAGCCTTATACTCTCATACATGATTCATGAAATCTGCAGGTTTAGAATTATGAAGAAACCAAAGATCCATAAAGCCTGTTAATAAGAGTATTAGTTTTATTCTTTTTATTTTTTAAATAATGTAATATGTGACCCTGGACCACAAAACCAGTCTTAAGTCGCTGGGGGTATATTTGTAGCAATAGCCAAAAATACATTGTATGGGTCAACATTATCGATTTTTTTTAATGCCAAAAATCATTAGGATATTAAGTAAAGATCATGTTCCATGAAGATATTTTGTAAATTTATTACCGTAAATTATAACAAAACTTGACATTTTTGACATTACATTTTTTATTAGTAATATGCATTGCTAAGAACTTCATTTGGACAACTTTAAAGGTGATTTTCTCAATATTTAGATTTTTTTTGCTCCCTCAGATTCCAGATTTTTAAATCGGCCAAATATTGTCCGATCCTAACAATCCATACATCAATGGAAAGCTTATTTATTCAGCTTTCAGACCTGGTTTTGTGGTCCAGGGTCACATACAGGTGTTTTGAGTTGATTAGCTGATTGGCATGTCACCATATTCTAATTTGTTGAGATAGTGAATTGGTGGGTTTTTGTTAAATGTGAGCCAAAATCATCACAATTAAAAGAACCAAAGACTTAAACTACTTCAGTATGTGTGCACTGAATTTATTTAATACACAAGTTTCACAATTTGAATTGAATTACTGAACTGAAATAAATTAACTTTTCCACGACATTCCAATTTATTGATATGCACCTTTATATGACTTCTTTGTGTTCCAGCTTTTTAATGTAAAATTATTGCAAAAAGTCAAAGCACCTTTGTGCAACAACAAGCTAAATACATATCTGAGTGAACTGTTCGCAAAGTCAAATCGTCACATTCAGTTCAATGGGACAATTTATTTAAGAATAAATTTATGAACAATCTACACAGAAATGTGTGCTTGTGCATAAAGAATAAACCTCAAGGACAACAAAAAATGTGTTGAAGTGCACAAATCAAAATGAAAAGACTTGCCATTTCATTGTAAAATCTCTTGATAAAAGACTGATATTTCTCTGGAAATGATTCTATAACGTTTTTCTTTATTTTTTTCCCTATATTCTAGACATCATATTACTCCACTTTCAGGCAGGTGTACACTGCAGGTTACTCTACCTCTCTGATTTCCCTCATCTCTGCCATCTTTGTGTTTACAGCCTTCAGGTACAATGAGAATCCTCACAAAGCTCATGCAACCAAACACATTTTAAGAGGTTTGTGACAATGTGTTGAATAATTTGACGTTATATTTTACTCTTCCCAAAACAGGAAGTTCCACTGCACAAGAAACTACATTCACATCAATCTCTTTGCCTCCTTCATCCTGCGAGCCATTGCGGTCTTCGTCAAAGATGCGGTTCTCTTTGCCGATGAGAATCTGGACCACTGCTTCATGTCAACAGTAAAGCTCACCAGCTGTCACAGGCTCATGCAGAATTTGTTTTTTATAGACGTTATTCAGTAAGCTAATGCATGCTATTCAACATGACAGAGCTCATGTTCCCAATCAGCCTTGTGGTCAGTAAACGCATTAGGTAACAATGTATAACCCTGCAGCATCTATCTGAATCAGTAAAGACATTTCTAAGCTTTACGCCAGTTTCTGTCAGCATAGTTACACTAGCTTCACATTTTCTGCATCCACTTTTCCACCCTTCTTAGTATCAGTCGACTCATCTGTGCCTTAAAGGCACACTTTTCAAGATCTGCCTCCGCTAGAACTCACAAACACTTTGAAGTACAAAAAATACTTCTTACATAGCTTCTTCCCACTTCTCTGTGATGGTATTTGTGCTGTTTCTTATCATTAGTACTTCATTTATCCACCATAAAATTATACTGTTGAAACGTTTAAGCACTGCAACAATATTATACTTTTATTTGTTATGCATAGGTCTTAAAATTTGCTACATGCCGTGGCAATTGCCACTTAGACAGTATGTGTACTTTTATATCTTCTTTTGTCCTCTAAGAAAGTATAGTACATCTTGACAGAACAAGTATAGCACTACTTATGAATTCTGGATGTGTTTTTCTTCAGACCTCTTGCAAGGCGGTGGTAGCTTTCTTCCAGTTCAGTATCCTGGCTAACTACTTCTGGCTGCTGGTGGAGGGGATGTATCTACAGACTCTTCTAGCTCTAACTTTTGTCTCACAAAAGAAGTATTTCTGGTGGTACATACTTATTGGCTGGGGTAAGCATGGGTACTATAGAAGATACTTGGGAAGATATTGTTATATAATAAACAATATGATGAAATATTTCTAATTTACACTACAATTATTTTCAAAAGTTTTTAACGTTAAACCATAATATTGCCTTTTTTCTACAAACAAACTGAAATCTGATTTCAATAATAATAATTGAACACCAAATCAGTATATTAAAATGATTTCTGAAGGATAATCTGTCTGAATACTGAAGTAATGGCATTACATAAGTGTAGTGTATATGATGGTGTGGCCTTATTCTGTATTATGTTCCATTGGTGACACCTGTGGGCATGAGGTGGAAAATAGATTCCAATAGATCCCAGTAATTATTAAGCTCAAATTAGCTTTATTTGTCATATACACAATTATACAGAGTATAACCAGCAGTGAAATATGTTCTCTGCATTTAACACATCCAAGTGCACACACACTTGGAGCAGCGGGCAGCCGACACTGCGGCGCCCGGGGAGCAGTTTGGGGTTCGGTGCTTTGCTCAAGGGTCTCACCTCAGTCGTGGACACTTCCTGCCGGAGCCGAGATTCGAACCCACAACCTCGGGTTACAAGTCCGACACTCTATCCATTAGAGCCACGACTGCCACAATCAAGAATATGATTCATATATTAATTTCTACACTAGTAAAATGTAATATATTTAAAATTCATACATTTTATACAAAGTATAGTTCAAATCTATTAACATATTTATTGACATTTTGCTCAAAAAATCGGCAAATACTTGTAAATCTGTGCACATGCTACTGAAGTAACGTGTTATGTTGAAATTAAGTTGCAAGTAGAGTTTTATTTATTTACAGCATTACCCTAGTGAAAATAAATATACTCAAATGTATTTAAAATCTATTTATTTCATGCTAAATATACTACAAATACATTTACATATTTATGTGCTTAATAAAAATACCCTCCTATTGTACTTTTGGGGTACTGAACTGGTATAATTAAAATCTGCTAAATTCTACCAACTAATTGTGAACTTAATGCACTTAAATTGTGAGGAAGTAATGCTGAAGTCCAACTAAAGATATACTGGAGTATATTTGAAATATCTAGCATTTCATGACTGATATTATTCAAAGATCATACAATCCTCATCAGTAGTGACATTAAAACACATTTTATGCTTAATATTAAGAAATGTGCATTGTGCACAAGTAGTACTCCAAATAATGTTTAATAATATTTTTTTATATCAGTAAGTCTTGAGCAAAATGTCAATAAATATGTTAATATATTTGAACTATACTTTGTATAAAATGTATGTATTTTACATATATTACATTTTACTAGTGTATAAATTAATATATGAGTCATATTCTTGATTTAACAAACATGTTTTACAATTTGATGAAATTGTATTTATTCAGTTCTGCTTTCTGTGTCCTGTAGGTCTTCCAGCGTTGATACTGACCATCTGGGTTCTAGCCAGGAATTTGTTGGATAACAGGGGGTAAGTCCAGAGGGATCTAAACTCTTTAAGCTATTGTGTGACACTTTGATACATAGCGATGAATACTGAAAAAAAATCACTGTTTGCGAAAGTGCAGTTACTGGTCTTCTCACAAATAATCCTACACTCATGTTGCAGGTGCTGGGATGACACAGATGTTGCTTACTTTTGGTGGATTATCAAAGGACCGATCACCGTGTCTCTCCTGGTAAAGTACAGCTGATTTGATCAAATATATAACACTACATCTTGAATATAATGTAAAACATTGGTTGCAATAGAATTGTGCATAAATATATACAGTATTATGAATTTTTCACGTGCCATGGATGTGCAATATCAAAATTACATTTTCTAACATGAAAGTAAAGTTATAAGTAATGTAAGATGGCATGTAACGCTCTTAAATACTTACATTTTTCTTTTTCCCTAGTCATTTTGATTGTTTCTTATATCTTATATCCACAGTATGTTGATGTGTAGTGTACAGTATATGAGTTGTTTCCTTCATCTATTATACAGAGACACTTTTTTTATAGATCAATTTCTTCATCTTCATAAATGTGATCCGGATTCTTGTGCTGAAGCTGAAGTCTCCAGGAATCGGTGGCGGTGATAGCAACCACTTCATGTAAGGAATATAAAGCACACTCAAAACAAAGGCAGCAATTAATCTAAAAATGTTTGATTCACAGACAATCGGCAAATACTTGTAAATCTGTGCACATGCTACTGAAGTAATGTGTTATGTTGAAATTAAGTTGCAAGTAGAGTTTTATTTATTTACAGCATGAACAAATGTTTACTCCCACACACAGCATGCTGTTTTAGGCTAATTTAATTTGCAGCCATCACAGTTGCTCATTACTCCCTCATGGAAAAAATGCCCTCGAAAATGTACTTTCGTTGTTTGTTATTAATCTGAAGCAATGCTGAACTTCATGTATATTTGTAGGAGACTGGCCAAGTCGACCCTTTTCCTGATCCCTCTGTTTGGCATGCACTACATGGTTTTTGTCTTCCTGCCGGAGAACACCGGAGAAAACGCTCGCCACTTTCTTGAACTTGGCCTGGGCCCCTTTCAGGTGTGTACAGCCCAGCATCTATGAAATTCACAGAATACTAATGCTCATATGTACAATATTTTGTGATATCACATTATATATATGACCATTTGTGTCATATATATGGCAAATATGTAAATATACAATATTGAGTAAATGTAAAATATATATGTGGCTGAGGAGATTCCCCCCTTCTATGTAAAGCGCTTTGAGTACCCAGAAAAGTGCTATATAAATGTAACAAATTATATGTAATGTGTATATATAATTTCAAATGTAATACCATTTATGTCAACTAATAGATGCATATGTGACCCTCTCTGTGAAATCCAGGCTAAAGTCAAAAAAATCTAATTATGAGAAAACAAGCATCAAAGTTTGATTTCTACCATTAATTTCACTATCATTTCAAATTTTGACATGACTATACTCAGTGAATATTAAAGATATAAAGGTTGAATTTTCAGAGAATGTTCTTTACCATATGAAGGATGATTTTTTGTAGAAAAAAGCAAATCACACAAAAATGACTTTAGCTGGGTTTTCACAGAGAGGGTCACATATGTTTTACTCAATTGAGCTGTACTGTAATTAATGCATCCATACTGTGTTTCTGTTTATCTCAGGGTTTTTTTGTGGCTCTGTTATACTGTTTTCTCAATGGAGAGGTAAGTCACAAGTGTTTCCTAATAGTAAATAAATATACCAGTGGTCAAACGTTTAGAAAAATTATGTTTTTAATGCTTCTGAGTCAGTTACAGTTTATTAAGATCATGTGAATGAATGAATGAATGAATGTGTAACGGGGCGAACGAGACATGCGGATCCATGTGCAAAGCTTTATTCAAAGACGTGGTCACAAACAGGTAAGGTTCGGTTAACAGCAAACAGACATGAATGAGGCAAGACAGAGTATTCCTAGGACAAGCGTGGGTCTTCGATCGGCGAACACTATTCAACAGGGCAAGGCAGAGAGATAATCCAGGTAAACAAACAGTAGTCCAAGAGAGGTGCAAACAGAGTCCGAATGGCAAGGCAAAGGGTTAATCCAGGAAACACAAGGCAGTTATCAAAACACTCAAGGCAAGACTATGATAACTAAGTGGGCTCCGTAGAGTAGCTATCGCTAAGAGAGTAATAATGGCTATACAATACTCTGCGATCTGACCATGGTTTAAGTAAGCTGTGTGGTCAGTGCAATCAGCTGTGTGTGTGTGTGTGTCGTCAGTGCAGTGGATGATGGGAATTGTAGTCCGTGGGTGACGTGCAACAGTAGTGTAGTGCAAGAGTCAATTTGATGTAAGGATGACCTCTGGTGGCTATCGGGCGGAAGGCCAAAGACCGGGTTTGTGACAGCTTCTGAGTCAGTTACAGTTACAGTTTATTAAGATGTGTGTGTGTGTGTGTGAATGAATGAATGATGAAGTCCGTGGGTGACGTGAATAGTGTAGTGCAAGAGTCAATTCGATGTAAGGATGACCTCTGTGGCTATCGGGCGGAGGAATATGATGACAGTTGAAGAATGAATGAATGATGAATGAATGAATATAGTGACATGTGACATTGAAGACTGGAGTAATCAGCTTTGCCGTCACAGGAATAAATAACATTTTAAAATGTATTAAAATTGAAAACAGTTGTTTTAATTTGTAATAGTTATAACGATGATACTGTTTTAACATAATTTTTCATCAAACATATATGCAGCCTTGGTGAGCACAAGAAACTTCTTTCAAAACATAACAAAATCGAATCTAAACTTTTGACTGGTAGTGTATGTGTAAAACAGGAAATACCTCCTGCGTTCAAAAATGCACATGCGTTTGTTTGTGTTTTCAGGTCCAAGCAGAACTGAAGAAGAGACTGTGGAAGTGGCAGACGCAAAATAATTTGAGATGCCGTAAGAGAAGACGAACCCTCTTTACTGAGAGCAGCACAGTCACACAAATCTCAGTTTTAGAGAAGTCCAGCCCTAAGGAGCTGCCCTTAACGGCGTCCCACAACAGTGTGTCATCCATCTGAAATCTTTACAATTCATTTCATTCCCGGTTTCTCTTCCTCTCTTTCTCTTTCTTGAAACCTCTGATCCTTCAGCGAGGTTCACTGTCCTCTTTAACCCTGATTAAACTCACCTGCCTGTAATTAGTCAGATCTTGATTGCCTGGTTTAGGTGTGTTTCTTTAAGGTTGGAGTTCAAGGACACGAAGGCCAGTTTTGAAGAACCCTGCTCTAAAAGATTGTGATAAAGTTATAAAATGGTTGCTAGAACAATTCAAAGATGTTCTTTTTTTCTACACATTACTTAAACAAGCTTTCAACTTAATGCTGATAAGAAATTGCTCTCTAATTATTCATAATGCAGAAGCACAAATCGTGTTGTTTTGTTTTATTTAAATTAGATGGACTGACTATTTAGAGACCAAACTAAAGTAACAGTTCACCCCTTTAACTCATCAAAAAAAGAGCAGCTTGCCCTTTTTAGCAAACGATGATCATAAAACCGATTTCTTCCGTAATTTGTATTTGTCACTCCGTAGCATAGTCTGCTTGGCTTCAAAGTTGTGATTGCATCGATGTTGAACACCGCTAATTGCCTTGTCGTAAACAGAGACCTCATTTTAGATTCTCCACATAAAATAGCTAACAATTAAAGGTATTTACATATTCATAAATGCATATGCTTATTTTGTAAATTGTGTTTCAAGGCAACATATTGCACAGTGCACTGGCCCTGTATGTATAAAGAAATATAACTTTCTATAGGGCATCCAAAGTATTTTTCTTAAATATTGGGTATTTTCAAGATATTTTATTCTGTATAAACCATGTTTCAATTTAAAAAATCATTAGGATTGAGTGATAATGAAAACAAATTATTAGAAAATGCTTGAAAACACAATCAGTCTTATAAAAAGAGGCCTACTTGCAAAGACGATAAATATAATATAGATGATTAATCATATTGATACGAGTATTTTGAGTAGTAATGAGTATTATAATGAATAATGCTGTTTTGAAAATTGCCTATTTAAGAATTATTTTGCAGTGCACATATCTGGAGCACTAGACTGTAAAGTTTCTTGTTTGGTAGAAATGTTATCTTGTTTTATTGTTGCTAAATGTGTTTGTAAATATTTGCTTGCTGTAGCCTATATATTTTACTTGATGTACTATATGTGCCAACATTTGTGCTCTGTTATTTGGTCTTTTAATTTTAAATAAAAAAAAATCATAAATGAACTCATATTAACATCTATTTTCATGAATAATAATTATAACATTGATTTGGAGGCACACATCAGTATTGATATATTTTAATAGGTGAAAATAATTTATCATATGACTCTGAGCAGTTGAGTCTGACTGAACTGATTCTATACGCTTTTTGCATATTTTATTTTTTTTTTTTTTTTTTAAATAAGTGGGTAGAATATGAATTCGGGACCATGAATTCGAAAGCGTTCGGTTACAAAAGACTGTGAACTTTCTGACATATGGTTACAGCATATGCATATATAAAATGTATTTTTTCTCATTTTAATGTTGCTTTGTGAATTGTCTTTTTCAGCTTGTGAAAATGTTACCATTCAGATAACATCTGTTGTCTTGATTGTGTATGTATATTGTGATGTAAGCGTTGTTGCTACATTCACCAACCTGCCTTAACGTATTCAGATGTGTATTAGCTTTGTAGAATGTAAAATGTATGGAGTAAACATTTTAATTATGTGCTTTGTGATGTTGTATTATTATGGTATATATGTAAATGCACCTACTCTTACTGTATTTAGTATTTTTCACAAAGTTGACGTTATATATAAACTTAAATAATCATCTGCAGTTTTACAGCCTTTATTAGCAGAACCTGATTTTACCAAGTGCGACATGTCCCTGGATCAACATCTGTGTTGACCCTGGAACAACATTGTTATTAACCAATCAGATTTGAAGAACAAGTTTATAATTTTTATGAAGTTTAGGCTTACAATCAGTGTTTGTTGCTTTTACATCAGTGTCATTCATCTATTATTTCCTCTGATTTTAGGGATTACTCATGGATAAGGTTAGGTTTAGGTGTAGGGAAATGGTCAAGATTTAATTTTTGGATTAAAATGTTGTTCCATGGTCAACAATATATGTTGCCCCAGGAACACATCTAACTCAGCAAAAATAGTATTATTAGTAAAGTTCAACTTCATATTCACTTGTCAAAAACATTTAATGATGTTTCAAAATTAAGTCTATAATGTGCAACAAATATTTACCATACATCCAACAAAAAATAATTTCACATCACAGTCAGTGTCATAAATATGCACAAAGAAAAAAAAAGCCAGCAACTCTCCACAAAAGCAAGTTTATCTGCAGTTAACATCATCTAGAACATTCAAATGAATCTAGTCATTACAAGTCTGTCAAACCACTGTATTCTAAATACTATATTCTTTTTTTTGTGTGATATGTTAGTTTAAAATCAGAAACAAAGAGTTGAGGTGACATTAAGTGTATCACGATACTCCTCCACACAAAAGATTCTTCAATAAAGCAACGTTTCATATATTACATCTAAAGCCATAGCTTATTCTACAGTATTAGTTATGATACATTTTCACTTACAGGGGAAAAAAACACAAATATGTGAAATATAAAACCCTACACATTTGCATCTCCATACCCGTGTAACGCCGACAGTTTACTTTGCTTCCCATCAGCCCATTTTTATGTTTATTCAGCAGTTGTGATTGCAGGCTCATGTGCTGAAAGTTCAGTCATTTCTGTTGAATGTTGTATGAGGTATAAAATGTGCAAGTTTTTTAGTTCTGGGTAAGTTTGTGGGTAGAATCTGTGGCAGCACTGCAATCCCACTACTTTAAATGAGAGGTAATAGAGAGGTGTTTGTTAGACCAAAATATGTCGTTTAAAATGTTCTCAACCTACAAAAAGCTCTGTAATAATTCCCGGGATATAATAAAAATAGTCTTGATGTGTTTTCAAGAAAGTGCACATGCTTGTTGGCCCTATGGGTAATACTCACTTATTTTTTGTCACTGTGGTAGTTTTCTCGTAAAACAACAACAATATTGCTGTACATCAATATAATAAGCCACCCACTTTCTTTGTGTGCTTTAGCACAGGAAATGCATGCATCGTTTAAGAGGAATAGCCAGTGATGCTGAGAACTACACATTTAAACAACGTTTTCACCAAGAGCTCTTAAATCACAATGACTTCAAATTCTCATTTTGAAAATAAAACCCCAGCTTAGGATGTGTGATACGTCTGCAGTTACACACTAGCTTTTTGTGTTACATTTACACTAAAAAGTATTACTACTTGTTTCTCTGCACACAATCTGTCCACGACGTATTGCTAAAGCTTGTTTACTCAGAGAGTAACATGAACGCACACTGATCGTGTCACTGAATTAGAGACAGGTTTTACAGAAGTAACATCTCTTGAAAAGACAATGTTTTAATTGAATATACTGTACAGAATATTCAACAGTTATTAGTCAACTGCTTATTACTTACTAATCACAATTCTTTGTCATATGCTAAAATTACATTTATTGAAATAAAGTTAATTTCACATCTTGAAAAGATGATGTGTCCTACATGGATCATAATAACTGATCCCATCTAGATCAAAATGACGTCAGGCTATGAATCATTTTTTTTTTTTTTTTTTACAAAATGTACACACTAAACATTCCACCTAAAGTGAAATTAAAATAATCAACAATTACTCAAAAAAATCTATAATACAGTGTAGTTTTACATATAAATAAATATTGATCATATAAAAACATAAACATTTTTGACCTTGTGTGCATCTTCATTTTGCAGTTGTTGTTTGAAAAACTAGGCATTTGTTGATATAATATAAATATGAAATAACTATATATAAACTAAATTGGGGAGAAAAATTATAAAGCATACCGATTATATAAATTTAAATGTAAAACAATTATTCTCCAAATTCCCAAAATAAGCTTTTTTTCAGTTTTTGGAATTGGTATTTTATATCAAATTACATAATGCACAAACTTTTTCTTTCTTTCTTCAGCATTACTGAAAGAAAATTAAAGGCCTGAAGAAAGATATGTCAAAAAAAAGAACTAGCTTGAATTCTCTGAAGGCCTCTTGGTTTGCTGAAGCATAATAAAAGCACTTTCACAGAGGGATGCAGTTATGTGTTGCAGTTTGTCTTTGTAAAACCAAACAGTTGTCTCTTTTGTGCTAAAAAAGGCACTTTGAAGAAGAAAAAAACATCTTCGTATGCAGTGACATCAGTTTCAAAGACTTGTTAACTTGTACGGCAAATGACGTCTTAAGGGGTCAAATATTCAAAAAATCTTCTTTGGAATATTAAAAGTGCTCTGTTTGTAAATGCTTTTATGACATTAAATTACAAAATGAGCAAAATATCAAATATTATGAGTCAGAAAAGCTATAAGAAAATGCTCAGCCTTTAAACAGAATTTTTTTTTTGCTTAAGAATAATTAGTTTCATAATTCTTTGCTGTAAATTCACTTTATGACAGCTAGTAGTAACATAGTTGTGTGGGGGAGGAATCAACATGCATATTACAAATCCCATATTACCCAGTTATATATTAATATGCCAAACATTGTGACAAGAACTTTGTTGCATTGTTGTATCCTAACTGACATTTTCCGTACTAGCGGCTGTTTAAAAAAATAGGAGCACATGTACAAGTACAAGACGAAGTCCACTCATGAAAACAAATTGACGAGTTAAGTTACTCACTGTTTTAACGAGGTTTCAAATGCTAGTTTTCTTTGCTAATATTAGTTGACTGTGTAAAAGATTCCAACACTGTGCCCAAGAAGCATCCACACTGTGGACCCTTAAACTTCATAGTCCTTAAACTTGATTTTCCTTCAGTCCTTCATTCTACAGTTACAACATATACAAAATATTTACATATTAAATTGGTATTAGGAACTGGAGATCAGTTATTCATTAAGCTCCTGTGTGAAATAGGTGGTTTCGTCTCCTTCAAAAATGACTTTCCATGTCCCACATCCCACTACGGTGAGGTCGGCTGCTGTCTTTAGTTTTGAGAGAGAATCTCAAACTGTTACAAATCTCCCCAGACGGAGAAACAAAAACATGACAAACTCTTGTGATGTTGATATGTACAATACTAGCCACCTTGTACACGAACTAAAGCTTTCTGGATGAAAACATCCTGAATACTGGATTACTATGGATTTATTATTTCCCCTCGGCCTGTAATTCCTTTCAGTTCAGATCAAATCTGATTCATCCGTAAGTCCGCACAAAAGGTATCCATGTTTGCTTGGCACACAAGAGACCATTGGTTGTGAGAATTTTTACTCCTCAGAGTTCCATAGCGAAAGTCTGTCATCTATGGACGGTTGACAGATATTACAGCTTCAACCGACACTATACAGACTCAAAAGATGAAACAGGACTTGGATGTTGACGTAGGTTATTTTGTAGCTATAGTTCTAAGGAGTTTGGTCTCTGAGCGCTCATGTGGCCAGTGTTTCAGCCTGCAGGCTGGACATACGGATCTGTGAGCTGCTCTTGCTGAGGATGGAGAGCTGTGTTCCCCCATTCACACCACTGCTGGCCAGGGACGGATGTCTGTGCTTCATATCCACAGCAAAGTACCGGTTCACCGTCCAGCTGCGCCATTTTCGTTTGATTTCTGATTGCACCTTTGGGGAGAAACTTCAGTGGGTTATCAAGCTGATTGGGTCCTACAGGAGGATATCTGGAGATCCCTTTCCATGCTGCTCATAGACAATCTTGAATTTTAAATCCAGATGGTTAATAATTTACATGTAAGGCCAGTGTAATGAGCACTGCAATGAGAAAGGCCCTCCAGAGACACTGCTTTATGCAAATACAATGCAATTTGGATAGGAACTAGGTAGAATTTATAATAATAAAAGTATAATAAACTGTATTTATATTAAAATTAACATGCTTTTATACGTTACTGAAATAACATAATAGTGTTTAGTGTTTTAAGTGTTTTTAGTGTTTTTAATAGCATAAAAGTGTTTTAAGCCAAATGTATTTTTCTTTTCAATAGCACTTAAAGGACTTACTTCTCCATTAAGAAAGCAGTAAAGGACAGATACTACAAAACCCTGAGAAGAAAAAATGCAAATTGTTGAATAAAACAAATGGTTAAGCAGTGGCAATTATTATAATCTTGTTAAAGATATAAATGATTAGTAATGTATTGGATAAATGAAGGTGGAAGAAATAGTATATTTTTTCAGTTCAGATGGACAATGACCTCAAAATAATACAGTACATATCTAATAATAACAAATAGACTATACATTACAGTGCACAAAATACACATGAAATCTAAACAAATAAATACAATTAAATCATGTTGTCTCTTTGTACAAATATGAGAAGACAAAAAGGGGGCTTCTACCTGAAAAGAACCAAGACCAAGTTCAAACACGAGTCGTTCTCTTTTGCTGACATCTTCTGGAGTGAAAGCAAACACGGTGTAGTGAACTCCAAACAGAGGAATGAGGAGAAGAGTGGAGCGAGCCAGACGCCTGCCAATCACACAACACACCAATCAAGTCAGAAAAAGACTCCACATCCGATTGTAATGATGTTCTACTTAGAAATGGGAATATATAAAGATATTGTGGTATGTATATGTATATGACTAACAGATAAATGCTGGACTCATTCCCTCCAATATCTGGAGACTGCAACTTCTGCACCAGGATTATAATAATGCCAATAAAGAGTACAAAGTTGATCTGAGGGCAAAAAAGACAAGATATATGGTGTATAATTATGTTTGCCCTTCTGAATGAATACATACAATAATGCAATAGTTTACAGCCAAAAGTCTTTTGCGATGGAATATGTACTATCCGTACCATGATAGAGGCAAGAACGGGACCCTTGATCACCCACCAGATGGCAGCATTGTCATTAATATCCCAGCAACTGCAGGCAATGTCAGACATGAATCCAATTTGATTGGTTTTTCATTTTATTTTTAAGTTTTTCATTACATAACATTTAGTTATAGATATTATAAATAAATCCTTTATCTTACCCAATGTTATCAAAATGAGCTCTTAAGACTGCCCAGACAGCCACACAGATTGTTGGAGTACCTGGAAAAACACGAGTAATATAAATAAATATCATTCATTTCAGATTTTCACATATGTTAATTACAAACATATTTTACTTCATATATACAAAATATATGTATGAAATACATAAAATGTATTTTTATATTTTACACATATATATATATATATATACACACACACACACACACACACACACACACACACACACACACACACACACACACACACACACACACACACACACACACACACACACACACACACACACACACACACACACACACACACACACACACACACACACACACACACACACACACACCACACACACACACACACACACACACACACACACACACACACACACACACACACACACACACACACACACACACACACACACACACACACACACACACACACACACACACACACACACACACACATATATATATAATCATGTGTATTTTATTTTTTACACATACATATTTTATATTTATACAAATTGTAATTTATTTTATACATTAATATACTTATATGTGTGTATTTTACTGTTACGTTTTTTTTAAGTAACTTTTTATGGTTTTAGTTATAGTAATTATACAAGCTACAATAACCCTGGTCTTACCCCATCCAATAATGGTGTACCAGTAGAAGTATCTTTTCTCCGGAAAGAATGTCTCAACAAGCAGCGTAAAAAGATACAAGCCCTCGATAAACAGCCAGAAGTAGTTTGACAAAACACAATAATGAAAAAATACCACCACTGCTTTACACTCCAGCTGCAAAAAGAACAACACAGAGTGAATACCACATTATCAAAATATTTATTAGATTTTTATTAACTAAAGCATAATTTACATTTACATAATCTCACTGGAAAATGTGTTAAAAGTAATCCAGGTTTGGAAAGACATGAGGGTGAGTAAATGTAAACATAATGTACATTTTTGAGTCAACTATCCCTTTAAAAACAGAAGAGTCACACTGTTGCACAGGGAAACATTCGAAGCACATTTAGCTAGCTGGCCAAGCAAAAAGCATCTGTGAGGTGACTACAGAGACCTCATTATCTCAAGCAAATTAAAGCACATAACGGCAACACAAACGTGTCATTCTGAGACTAATTCCTTCCTCAAAGAAATGACATGGGCAACCCGGGATGTTAATGGGCCCGTCACCATGACTGCCTGGGTATTTGTGTGCAATGTGATGAGAGAAAGACTGAGACTCACGGTGTGTATAAAGCAATGGTTGCTGTCCTCCTCTGCATATAAAATGCCGTCTTTAATGAAGACTGAGATGGCCCTCAGGATGAAGGACACAAACAAGTTCATATGAATGAAATTCCTGGTGCAATGCAGCTTCCTGAGGGCCAAACACGATACAGAAATATTATGTAAAACGTAACAAAAATGCATCATATATGTACAATGCTATTCAAACGTTTAGGGGCGTTTTTTTTTTACTTTTATTTAATTTATCCAAAAATATATTCGAAAATAAAACATTACAATTGTTTTCTATTTTAATATATTTTGTTTTTTATTCCTGCATATTTGTAATTTACTCTTGTGATGGCAAAGCTGAATTTTTCGCTGCCAATGCTCCACTTTTCTTCAGTGTCACGAAATACTTCAGAAATGGAATTTTGGAGGCTGAGTTTATGAGCTGATAAGTTCTCTAAATAAACAGAAAGTTTAACAGAACAGCATTTTTATAATATAGATCTTTAGTAACAATATGTCTTTGCAATCACGATTAAACTATTTTATATATCCATGAAACAAGAAACAACGATAAGTGCTTTTTTGTACATCTTCTTTTGAACATCTTGGTGTATTAGTTCAGCATGTCAAAAATATACATACTAATTCAATTTGACTAATTTCAGGGGCTTAACTTAAATAATTATGCTCCAAATATAATTTACAATGTGTATAAAAATGCCTGTTATTGAAAGCTCTTTAATACCTATGTACAGGTATTTTTCTAAACAATTTACTAAGACAAATGTGTCCATAGTTTCCTCTGAAGCTTAAAGGGTTACTCCACCCCAAAATGTCAATTTTGCCATTAATCACTTACCCCATGTCATTCCAAACCCATAAAAACTTCTTCTTCCAAACCCATAAAAGTCTTCGGAACACAATTTAAGATATTTTGGATGAGAACCGGGAGTCTTGTGACTGTCCCATACCATTGACCGCCAAGCAATTTGCATTGTCAAGGTCCAGAAAAGCATGAAAAAACATTGTCACGCAGAAAAAAAAAAGACTTTATTCAACAATTCGTCTCCATATAGCGTCAGCGTATAGCGTAATTTTGTATAAAAGGCACGGATGACACAGAACAGCGAACGTAGTTTGCGTCCAGCGGATACCATTGAACCACTGATGGCAGATGGAGTATCTTGATGATGCTTTTCATACTTTTCTGGTCCTTGACAGTGTAATTTACTTGGCAGTCAATGGGACAGTCACAAGCCTCCCGGTTTACATCCAAAATATCTTAAATTGTGTCCTGAAGACGAACAAAGCTTTTACGGGTTTGGAACGACATGGGGGTAAGTGATCAATGACAACATTTTAATTTTGGGATGGAGTAACCCTTTAAGAAGAGAATGAACCTCTCATGTCCTCTTTCTTGACCTGGGTTGACCTCTCACCTGAACCTGCAGAGAATGCCCATGGCAGTGGCGAGAGACACCAGTGAGGTGCTGTAGCCCACAGTATACAGAGCCTTTACTGACACATAGTACATGTCCTGCAAACAAAGAGAAGAAACGCTATTTCATGTCAAGCTTATTTAATACAATAAATACATTTCTTTAGACATTTTGGAGCCTGAAAGGGATTTGAAATCTTCTCAGGAGATACAGAAAGAACAGAAAGCAGAAAATGTGAAGGACACTTACTGGACTTGTTCCATTTTCATTAAAAGGGCAAACATCAACGTAGTGAGGTAACATCTCTGACCAGCCATCCTCGGTGCAGTTACGACTGACCTTTCCAAACTCTACAAAAGGTGCAAAAAAATGATTCATTTCATGAAAAAAAAGAAATAATGAGGAGCCAAACAATAATAAATCAAATTATTTTGTGAAATATATAGACTTTTAATAAAATGAACTAAAATTAGAAACTGAAATAGAACTGTTTTAAGGTAAAGTACTAAAATGGCAAAAACTAAAACTGAAATAAAATACATACAGCAAAATAGAAATACAAATAACTAATACAAATGACAAAAACATTTAACAAAATGACTAAAACTTTAAATATAAAATGAAATCTGATAATATAAAAGTATCTAAATGACCTAATTCTAAATATTCTATAAACAGTACTAAAATAACACTGTTACAAACTAATACTTTACATTATTCTGGTCTATAGATAAGGACTGATTCCCAGGCAAAAACCTTTGTCTGATTACTTAATACCATATCTTCTCAATAAGCCTGACAATTTGAGGTATTGTTCATGTACTCACCATCAGCCTCCTCACTCATGACATCAAATAGCTCAGGACAGGGCATCCAGACCACTTGACCAATTTCTGCTGGCTGCCAGCAGGTGAGGTTGTCCCACATCCATCGGCAGACTAGAGGATTACACAGGAAGACATGGAATAGCATAGCTTTAAATCTCTGCCTAACCAACACATATGTACATTTTATGATGTAGCAATCATATATGCCATATGTTCATGTATGACATTGCTCCAATTTCTAATAGATTACATATGGTATATGTTTTTACTTTATATGAAAATGTGCTAAATATATATGAAAATGTCATATCTGTACATATACAGTATATAATATTACAGTTGTGTATGGGGCAACACTTATATATGCTATTGTAATTAAAACTATTTTAATTTAAAATGTCGAACTTCTGGGCTTATAAAATCTCAAGATTAAAGTTATGTCGTAACTCTGCCTCTGAACCAGTTTTTATTGCGGTATTTACGGCACCTGAGAATAGAACAGCCTAGTTTAAGATATATTTAGGTGTGCTACTTGACAGCCATTCTTACGATTCAGTGAAAATCAGCGCAAATGACAAGCAACAAAAATAGGCTTCCATCTGCTTCAATAAGGCAAAAAATTGTAAGAATTCAATCAAAACAAGGTCACAGCATTTTAGAATATAAAAAGAAAATACAATAAATAGTCAATAAATATTAATCAAATGATTTTTCCCACCAAATTTAATATTAAAATAATTAGAAACTTTAACCATGTTGATCTTTGTTATTTTTGTTATCCTCTCTCTTTCTCTGTCTTTCTCTACACATAATCACATGCTGTCAGCATGGCTTTGTGCTATGTTTTTATATTGTGTGTCTGCGTATATGTATATGAGCATGCAGAATATCTTAGCTTATTTATTTATCCCTTTATCTATTTTTATTTTGGCATTGCTCTTCAATAAATCTCTCTAGTGATATATTAAGAGGGAAAAGAGACTTTCACAGTGAACTAACCATGTGATGCTAAAGCATCTTATCATCTCCATCAAGGATTAAGGATTCAAAGAGAAATAGTAAAGAGAGCAAGTGTGTGTGTGTGTGTGTGTGTGTGTGTGTGTGTGTGTGTGTGTGTGTGTGTGTGTGTGTGTGTGTGTGTGTGTGTGTGTGTGTGTGTGTGTGTGTGTGTGTGTGTGTGTGTGTGTGTGTGTGTGTGTGTGTGTGTGTGTGTGTGTGTGTGTGTGTGTGTGTGTGTGTGTGTGTGTGTGTGTCTTGCTGATCTTGATTTGCATGAGTAGAACCGCATCTGCCAGCTGTGTTTTTCCTCTGCTCTCAGCCCCTTCAAATGTTAGAATGTTTTCACAGTGCTTTCAAAATATTACCCAGACATTCTTGCAAAGACTTCATTAAAACAGAAGAACAAACAACATATTTTATCTAGTCGCGTTTTGGAGATTTTCTTTGTCCATTCATTTTGACTTCTTACATTCTTATTAGTAAGCTCACACACAACACTCTTCCCTGCAACCTTATAAATCGCCCAAGTGTACACTTTAAATTACATGCATAAATTCAAACGACGCAAGGTTGACATTTGCTTCTTGGTGGTCTGTGTAAATGTCAAACATGTATAATAACAAAAGGACAGTTTTTTAAATACTCTGCATCTCAAGCCAAGCACTCAAAGCATCTTGTCTCTTGAATTATAACAATCTGCAACAAAGACACAAAGCAATACTGTCAACAATCAGAATTAATTGTTTGGTTTATTTCATTTTGGTTTATGTCCAACATTTTGTGTAGTTTCATAAAATGAACATTCTCGATTGTTTAAGATGGAATTTTCCATTCCAAAGTCTTAAGCACCTTTTCTTTTAAAACAGGGATCGTAAACCTTTTTCAAGCATAGGACCCTTTTTATATTAATAATAACATGTAATTGTATAAGACTTATACACATATTACACATATATAACTTTATTAATGTAATTTCAGAAATGTTCCTCAATGTAACTTCACTTGTGATTTGTGATTACAGTTTTTTTTTTCATTATTCCACACAAATATCCATTTCTACCTAATAAAGTAACATTTAAAGTAAAAAAAATAGTTTTTACATAACCAGAAAGAGCTATATTCATTATAAAAGTGGCCTTTACTTTTTTTAGTATGAAATTTCCATGATGGGATACAAAGATGGAGCAGGGACCCCTGTTATGCAAAACTGTATGTTGCATTTTTAAGCCAGATTTATAATAACATGTTCCTAGTATAATATTAATGATGTCATGCTTACATTCCAAAGCCATTAAAATAATAACTGGGGGTGCACATTTTCTCTTTAGCAACTTTTAGTGTATTTTAGTTTTTGTTTTTTTAACAAAACTTTTGTTTGAGATGAATAATGGATGGACCTCTGGCAGTCCTGTCTCAATAAAGACAAACTGACATGTGTCACTCAAGAGCTGGCACTGAGTAGCTATTAAAGACCGACAACTGTCAAAAACTCTTTATTGTCTGTCATGTTAGGTATTTATATCAATCTCATTTTCTCTGCAGCAGTGCCAAACACAGACCCAAAGGAGGAGCTTGTGCTTGAGCAAGCTCCAGAAACCGGATAAAGTCCATATAAAACAGCTGCATAAAAGGAAATTGAAGGAAAATGGTCCAAAAATAATACCACTTCATATTCCAAAAGCCTTGTTTGTTTAGTTGACCATAAGCTCTGTTATAACACAGACCCAAGGCAGTGTTTTAATGTAAAATACTGCTGGGAGGTTATTCTACAAGCAAATATACTGTATTTATAGATTAAGAAATTAATATAAAGAATATTATATCTATGTGAACACAAACAAGCATAGTTCAATTCTTTGGGGATGCAAAGAGGATTTTTTTCTTCCAGGGATACAGTGCAACGCTCACACAAAACGACAGATTATGATTTCTCTCCTGAGAACAGCTTTAATTACTTGAGTAAATTGGACACAGATGCGTGATTAGATAAAAGACAGGGCTGTTTGTCTTTGTTCTCCAGAATCTTCCTGAAATACTGCACATCACTGCTTTCCATATTGTAGGAGAATTTCTGAGAGCATTAAAATACATAACTTATGAATTATGACTACTTATGAAATAAATAATGATTCAAAGAGCCAATGATCCAATCAGTGCTTATTTTCAGCAGCTAAAAATAGGTAAAGTAAATTAGTAAATTTGGCAAAGTAATGAGATAAAGATGAAGTGATGTAAACAGGCTACTGTAGCCCACACAAACCACAGAAAGTTTACAGTAATCTGGTGTGTTATGTGCTTTCTGCATTTATTTGCTTTAAAGGGACAGTTCACCCCAACATTTTAATTATCTCATTAATTGCTCACCCCCATGTTGTTCCAAAACTATAAACCTATTATCTTCGAATACAAATTTAGATATTTTGGATAAAATCCGAGAGCTTTCTGTCCCTGCATAGACAGCAACACAACGAACACATTCAAGGCCCAGAAAGGCAGTAAAGACATTGTTAAAATAGTCAGTATGACATCATGGCGGTGAAGACTGACATGGAAGAGAAGTAATTGTTTAATACAGTTGTTATTTTAGTTTTCTTTGTGCACAAAAAGTATTTTCGTAGCTTCGTAACATTACGGTTGAACCACTGATGTCTCATGGACTAATTTAACAATGTCCGTTCTGGGCCTTGAACGTGTCAGTTGCGTTGCTGTCTATGCAGGGTCATAAAGCCCTCGGGTTTCATTGAAAATATCTGAATTTGTGTTCCAAAGATGAACGAAGGTCTTATGTGTTTGGAACAACATGAAGGTGAGTAATTAATAACAGATTTTTATTTTTGGGTGAACCTATCCCTTTAATGTACATTTGTACAATGAACATTTAATTTACATGTATTCCTCCAGCTAACAGGTAACGTTCTCAGAGCTAACTTAAACATTTGTTCAAGTTAGCTGGTTTTTAATAATGTGCTCAAAACATTTGCAAAATTTTCTTGGAACCTATTTTTGTTAGCCGGTCCCCTCCCCAAGTTTCAGTTTATAGCCTAAAAGTGTGGGCAGCTCTAGTTTCATGTTAACGCATGAATCCATTCCCTAAGGACAGCTTCTTGTCAAATCAAAATGTCAGCATTTCATTACTGACTGTGATTGTGACTGTCCAAAGGATTATGATCAATGCCACATGCAGACAGCACTAGAGGGGTGTCAGAGTCAGTTCTGGAAAAGCTCTGAGCTCATGATGCCCCCCCCCCCCACTTCCTGTGAACCATCACAAGGTCTTACATTCTCCAGCTTAGTCTGACAGCTTTAAGCTTAATATCATCAGACATTTATTTCAGATTACTTCTAAAATCCATAATCTAAATTGAAACTAATTTTAAAACTTATTTTAAATGTTTCTTATTATAAACATATGCAAGCCTGCTATATTTAGATAACTAAAATATTTAGTCGCTGGTAAGTCTATTGCTAAACTTCACAGTTAAACACTAATAGCTTTGCACTGCATAACAAAACGGTAACATACAGCATTTATTGTATGTGGGGCTCTAAAATTACAACTCAAAAACTGTGTGGATTGAATCAGCAAATATGCATAATGTACTTGCAGTCGGACATAATAAGTACCACAACCACCACATAAACACATCAACGAAACACACACACACTCATTTTTCAAACTCACAGATTTCATTGTTTTTCTATCATGCTGAAGATTGTTTTATTAGAACATGTATGTAAATGTAGTATTATTGTTATTGTTATTATTATTACAAAAGGTTTTCAATTTTTACAATTTTTACAATTAAAAATGTCCCTGGGTGATTTCTTGGGACAAATTTGCCTCTATTACAAACACATCGAGTGTACATAAAAGCAGTTCTTACCCAATTCAGGTTCACTGATAGGGTCATCCATGGCCATCCTTTCCATGCACTTCTCTTTCTCTAACTGAATGACACAGTCTGGGTGCATGCAGTAGATCTGAAAGATACAGTATTTAAAAGAGTGAGGATGTTAGATTTAGACACAGCACTGTTTATGTAGAACATACTTTCTAAAACTCTACTCATAAAATCTGCAGTTTCTGATGGCACCCATTCGCAGCAGAGGATGCTTTAATGAGGTGGTTTTGTAATGCTATTTTTTTCCAAATCTGTTCCGATGACGAAACAAACTCATCTACATCTTGGATGGCCTGAGGGTGAGTACAATTTTAGCAAGATTTCATTTTTCATTTTTTTTTCTTTTTTTCATTTCGATTTTTCTTTAAATAACCGACTTTTGTGTGAACTTAACAGCGTTAAGCTCTTAAATATAGGACTAACCGCCATTTTAAACACTGGCAGAACATAAAGAGATTGATTTCAAATTATTTTTATATTATGAAAATATGAAAGAGCAATCATCTCTAATTCAGGAACGTATTTTTTCAGAAGGTCTTTTTTTCTTCTGTATTTTTTACAAAGCACCGCTTACGGGCCCCGGATCATATTAGATTAATGTCTAAACTTCTAGTAAGCAACACTTTGTCCGTCAAGAGTTCTTATAGCCTGTGATGATACATCTAAACTGACAGAGTACAAGGTTACTACATAAACAATGACAGCAGCCCAACAGCAGCCAAAGACAGTGAGACAGTGAGACTAAAAATTAATTCACTGTAATTATTGCATTCCAAATTACTATATGTGTTTAAACCCGCTTCAAAATTACAGACAATAAACATTATTCCACTCTACATCTCATATGCATTTATGAGACGGCATTCATAATTATAAACACCGTTTAAGTTCTAGATCTTTTAGAAGGGCTAAGTAAGCTTTTTTTATATAATTAGTAATCTTCCATTGCTGCTGTGATGCTTTCTTAAAACCATTCTTTTCTTTTGTGTAAGGAGAAAAAAATATATTCATATAAACTGCTGCCCACTCCTAGCAGGTCTTGAATATCGCTTATCTTAATGTTAAACAGTTTTCAAATAGAGACAATATTACACACACCCACACACAGCACACAAGACATTAAATATCTTCAGCCCAGGGTCGAATGACATTCTGAGCCAATCCAAACGTGTGCTCCTTCGTATCTCTCAGTGTACGCTTTAAACAATCGCTCCTTCCTGCTTCATGCACTACCGGGCCATTCATCTTATATTTTTGTAGAAAAACTAAATTGACTAATGTTCCACAGCACATATGTTTCTTCACACAGAGGGTGGTTCTCCATCCAGTTGAACAGTTGCAATAGAAATCAATTATGTCAATACTGTTATTGTCTGTTATAGAGTACATCTTGATGCTCACATGTATCCAAGCTTTATTAATGGATATGAGCAAAGATTTGTTTGTTGCTGTCAACTAGGTTACAGTTGTGTTCACAATTGTAGTTAAGGGGTTTAATAAACCATACTGGGAAATGTTTATGAATTAGAAGTATTGTTTGAAAATTTTGAGATAACATTGAAGGCCAAAGCAAAATGTGAGAGAAAACTAATTAACATGGACTCATCGATGAATCCCTTGTGCAAATCCATAATTAAGGCATCCATCTTTAAACAGTTGTGTCTGGCCAATTACGAGTCCATAATCTATAATAACGTTTCCTCCGGTGAAAATTCATCTCGTCTGAGAAATTTTTGTTAGTGGATTTCGATGTGAGAGGACAACAGGTGATGGACTTTTTCACTAGAGGAAGTGTTATAATTAGTGCTGTCAAAATTAGCGCATTAACGCAATTATTTTCCAGTTTAACGGCGTTAAAAATATTTAACGCAATTAACACAGGGTCACAACTGCTGCTTCTATCTATTTTTTCTTTAAAGGATTGCGTTTTTGAGACGCAGAACATCTTTACGACCACATCAAATGGAAGACTTTTCAGATGCGCACTCTACTTCTCCTCAGCGCCAGGCATTAGTCAAACGAGCGCGAGGTGGGGAGGGAGCTTCAGTAGAACAACAGTGAACTGCATTCAGATGAGATGTTAGTGAAAATTAATTTTCCTGTCCTGTCGGCTGTTATGCTTGAGCGCTCTTAAACTGCACACACAAATACAGCAGTGCGCGCTGTAGCCTGTATCATTTCATATTAAAGTGCGAATGAAACTACGAGCATGTGTGTCAGATTCACGTCATGTTCAGCAGCGGCAGCTCTTAAAGTAATAGCAGCCAAATAACCTATTAACCCAGCTGCTGTGATGTCTGTTATTCAAAGAACTAAAGAAAAAGAGGAAATCAGTAACTTTTGAAGTGTATAACTTTTTGTTGCTTTCATCTATATTTAAATTAGAATTTAGTGTTTGATAACTTGTTTCAATTTATGTATTTTTCCTACTTGCTGAAGGGCACAGGAAAATATGGCATTTATTAAATGGGTTTAAGTGAAGATTGTCATAAATTCACTTAAATTAAAAGTTGAATGTGAAATTGGTGCTGTATAAAAGTATATTTAAAAACTTTAATGTTAGGTGGAATTCATCGTGATTAATTTCAGGAAAAAAAAAATTTGGTTAATTTTTTTTTACAAAAATGTATCGATTGACAGCAGTTATAATGAATTATGGACTCTTATTTTGGCTAAAAGCAAGAGTTTAATGTTAAAACACCTTGGATTTGTTTCATTAAGACATTAATTGGTGGACTAGGGTCCTGTGGGTTACTTTTGAATTATTGTAATGTTTCTATCACCAGTTTGAACTTATTCTGACGGCACCCATTCACTGCAGAGTATTAATTCGTGGGCAAGTGATGTAAAAGTGACGTGACATACGGCCAAGTATGGTGACCCATACTCGGAATTCGTGCTCTGTATTTAACCCATCCAAAGTGCACACACACACAGCAGTGAACACACACACACACACACACACACACCCGGCAGCCATTTATGCTGCGGCACCTGGGGGTTCGGTGCCTTGCTCAAGGGCACCTCAGTCATGGTATTGAGGGTGGAGAGAGTACTGTACATTCACTCCCCCCACTACAATTCCTGCCAGACCGAGACTCGAACCCTCAACCTTTCGATTACGAGTCCACTCTCTAACCATTAGGCCACGACTTCCCCCTAATGTAATGTAATTATAAAGAAACTAATTAATCTGGGATGGCCTGATGTTTAGTACATTTTCAGCAAATTTTCATTTTTGGTGAGCTATGCCTTTAAACCTGAACAGATTCCCATGTTAAAAGAAAAATCCTTCATCAACAGAACTACTTACAATGCACAATGGATTTAACAGAATATGAAATCACGTTATGAGATAATAATAAACTAATCACTTTTGAAACCCTCCTTAATACTGCTGATGTGAGACCCCTGAGATTGTGGTTACTGCGTTAACTGGTCTCAGAGCACCGCACTCCTTGTGCATTGCCTTCAAAACATGAGCGAAATTTAATAATCATGAGCACCGGCATTAATATTCATGAGGGCTGTGTAAGCTCTCACCCCTCACCCTGGCTGCATCACAAAGCTGATTTCCATCACAAAGAGACTATGCAATTCACTCCTACATAATGACAGCAACACAACAATTCATACAAACTAGCAAATCCATAAAACTAGTTCATTCCCAGTACGTTACTTTCTTTCTTTTTTTCCCCCTCCTGCTTCTTTTGCAGTCAAACTACATTTTTGAATCTACTTTTTTTGTCCCCTATTTCTTTCTACGCCACTATAAAAGTAGAACACATTAATTATTGTGTAATTTAAATTTATTTATACCAGTCTATGTTGACTTATTTTTCTCTGTCTGCTGTCTTCGGTGTGCGTGTGGGAATGTCACATGGTGTTTAAACATGGTGTGAATGGCAAACAAATTATATTTGTCTTAATTAAAGTTTATAGTCTTATTTCAAGTTTTTTCTGCATATTACAATGTGATAGAAGCTGGCAAGAAGCATTTTAAAGTTTAAAAATACATACTTCAGCTTTAATGAAACACACCTCGTCATTTCATGCTGGAAACAGATCGAAATAGGAAAGTAGAGAAGATACTCATTGCAAGCTTCCTTTGTTTTTCTCTTGTAACAATAATCCCATACAGTGTATCACATCAGTAATCCCCAGATTAACTGGAACTGGAAGGAGAAAACCTGAGTGAACTGTGGGATTAGTTGATGTCTGTGGGGAAACTCTTTCTTTTAATCTAATATTACCATGAGCATTAGCATGAAGGGAATCAAAATCAAACATAAACCTTCTAAATCTGTCATTTAGAATTTTGCAACATTATATGTGATGGGGAAAATGTGTATATTATTAATTATGAATTATTATAAATTGCATTTTTACATTATTTATTGCTGATTAGATTTATTTCTAAAATTGTTGCTTATGTGTGGTGATCAGATCAATATGAGAGAATACAAATTGAAAAATCTAGGCCAAAATCTACAGTCGAAATCGGGATTTGGGACTGTATCCATAATGGCCAATAATTTTAGTAATTTCATTGAATTTATAGTTCTACACTACCAACCTCAATTGTTGTTTTATAGCATTTAATTTTTTTTGTTAATAATAATGAAAGTTTATTTATTCTGTAGTTCATACTGTCCCGGTGCACACAACGGGGATGAACGAGGAACACGAAGACGAGGATGTAACTCAAATAAACAGTCTTTAATGTAGACATCAGAGCAAGACAAGGCAAGGCAGACACACAGGAACACGGGGAGTAACGAGTAGACCAGACGACCACTAACTGAACAGACAGGACTATAAATACACAGGATAATCATAGACAATAACTAAAACCTACCTGGTCTCATGGCATTTACGTACCTGGGTGCACTTTTTAGCGAGACACGAAATATGTACCAATAACATATTACTGCAGTTTCCAAAAGAAACAAACACTAGAGACAGTAAAACTCTGACACCTTTTACTCCTTTTCACACATATTTACAGAGTTTTGATTAATAAAGCGTAATTTTCGCACAATTACTTGAAGAATATCATGTTACGACTTCAAAACAATATTAATATGCTGGGAGATTTGAAAACTGATGCTTTTGAACGTTAGCATCGCACATATCCAGCTTCATATCTATGGGTTTTCATAGACAGTAAGTTTGTTCGGTAGCTCACGGAGTACGGAGACGTACTTTAGGAGGCGAGGAGCTCCAGTTCGAATCCCGAGTAATCACAGTTCAAATCTGCATATAAGGAAGATGAAATGGCTCGGTTACATCAACAAATAAGTTTTTATATCAGTTTTGCATTTGTTAACCCTATCGGGTAGGTTTAGGGTTGGGTTTGGTGTAGGGCATATTTCCAACACGATAGAACATTAACTTTTAGGGACAGACCTCGGATATTTTAATTCTGAACCGCCGCAATACGTACCTGTAGCAACGTAATAAAAACGCAGCAATATGTACCTATATCTACGTAATAAAAACGTTCCAGGGTTCACATATTTAACCTGTGTTTTAGCGCCACTCAGTGGACATTTCTCTTTGAAACTGCGGCGAAACGTGCCGTAAAGTACATAAAACGGTGTCGCACAGAAAGTGCACAGAGGTACGTATTTTTATGAGACCAGGATTGACTAAAACACAGCTGGACGGAATTAACTAATAATCACACTCAACGAGGACAGGAAACAAACCAAATAAGGACACAAGAGGCGGGAACACAAGACACACGCGCCAGAGGACTGACACATACATGTTTTTGAACCTGTTATTGACTTTCATTCAACTCTACTAAACACTTGAAAATATTTTTTGTCAGCAGAAGTAACATTGTTCATCCTGTAATGGTCATAATTAAATCTGCTAACTGAGACAGAGCAGAAGTATACGCTTCTGTAAACATTCCATTGCAGTGCCACTGCCAGCTTTTAGTGTTACCTAAAAGTGAAATAAAACAGCATGGCCTTTGTTGCTTGAAGTACTCACTGTACCATAACTGTTTTGGCTCTTTGGCCTGTCTGGTGCCAATGATCATTGGATGCCAGGAACCATCTAAGAGCCAGTGTGTATGTGACGTAAATTGCCCTTGGACATTTGTTTCTCCTCAGCTGGAGGCGCAGACAGTAGACCAAAGAGAGAACGGTTCTTCATGTAAGCAAAGAAGGCACTTCTCCCCTCAGTTATGAGAGGATACCATGTGTATGCAGTCATCCAGGAAACAATAAATGCCTTTACATTTGACCTATTGTATGTGGATTATTAACAGAAAGCAATAACAAGAGAAAGAAGATGAAAAGGGATGTGTGTGGGTCTTTTTTTCTCCCCCAGACCCCACCCGCTACACATTTCTCTCACGCTCTTTCTCTCTCTTCCTCCTCCTTCCGCACGCTCTCGGTCTCATTCAAACCTTTTATTCTCCTCTTCGGAATATTTCTTATCTGAAGCCTTATATATCTACTAGAATGGTCTGGCTCCATTAAAAAAAATAGGAATGTATTGTGCTTTTCAATTCTGTCATGTTTAAATCAGTGGTACTTTTATGTAACTCAAGCCCATTAATCCAATGGATCTGCCTTGTTTATATAAGATAAAATGGGCACATAGCTTACCAAAGGGAGAAGGATGAGTGTTAAAAACAGGTGCTGGCATTTTCTCCCTGTGGAAGCCATTTTGTTTGGAGCGCTGATGCGATTATATCCGCCGATCAGCAGCAGCAGAGGGGAACAGCAAAGTGCTGGATGGTAAACGGGTACGCTGGAAATCTGCTGCAGTTCTTCAAATCACCATCAGATCTGGAAAAAAAAGTTTTAGATGGAAGTGAGATTTTAGTTCCTGCTTAATCCGGTTCATGAGGCATTCAGTCAAACTGAGTCAAAGAATGTCAAACATTAAGAGCGGTGTATTTGCAACCTTGTAGGAATATAAAGGTAACAGTTCACTCATGTGCGGTTTGTCAAAAGTGAGTTCAGACCAACCACACACAGGTAAATTAATGCTATCAAAAAAAGCCTCAGAGACTAATAGATTTGAATTTGAAGGTAATTAAAATGATCTAAAAGGGTCTTGTCCTTTAGTCTCATTTTCAGATGTTTCTTTTTTATGTCTAGGCTATTTACTCTACTTGTATTTCTAGATTTCTAGACACAGACCTTCAAAAGGTGCAATTATCCTGCAAAGATCAAGTAAAATGATTCTACACAATTTCAGTATTACGTGAAAAGGATTTACATTTATTTTTGCATTATTTCCATCAAAATCAACAGTCTTGCCACTAAAACGTAACTTTTTAATTTTTTAATTACCAAATTACCAAGGAGACAACAGCGTCAGTCAAGAAAATGTTTAAAATAAAACATTTACGGAAAAGGTAAACATTGCTTGTTTTGTCAAATTATGGAACAATATTCTTAATATTTTATTTGTATGTTTTTACAAAACATACAATGCTATTAAATAAGTCTTAGCAGGGCATCTGTTATTTTATTTTTAAAAACGAAAAGTAAATAACAAATAAAATAAAAATAAATCACCCATTACCACCACATAATGGCATTACACACATATACATAATTTAAGATGGTGGAAAGGGCATTGTGGTGGAAATCTTCACAATATTCCAGAAAAATAGCAAAAATGACATTTTCTTGTAATGCATGTATGTCCACTGTTGGACATTGTTATAGCATACACACACTCACATAATGATAAAGAAACACACAGTAAAACATAAAAGGGCATCACACTACACTTTTCCCACTCAAACTTATTATTTAAAATTATTAGTTGAAAAAGTCATGTCTTGAGCATGACATCCTATCTTGTTCAATGCAGTGTACAAAGAAATGTCACATGCTCAAATTTGATTATTTTATGTTTTTTTTAAATTGGTAGCTAATTTATATGAATTTTTACAACATTATTCATACATTTTCTTACGATCTGCAGATGCCTAATAGATATTTGGGTTTAATGTTGGGGTTAAGAGTAAACCCTCATGCGTACTTTATTTAAAAAAAAATAATTTAACTGTTTTGTACAGATTACTTCATACAAATTTATATGAAATCACCACCTCGTAAAATAGCTATGTTTTCTCAACATTGATTTGGCAGTACTGTAGATATACAGAATTACACCATACATACATGTGCCACCAACTACACTGACCACATACCGTACACGTGTCTAGCGGAGAATATATGGCATATTATCGTTAAGTTGTTTATCCAAAAGACCCGTATCATAGAGCGCAGCCTTATGACGCAACTCATGTTATTGCTTAGAGATAATTGCTGATTCAATTCTCTTCATCACAAGCACCGATCTCATAAAGGTAGGGGAGGAAGGAGATGTAGGGGAGACTTTGGTACACTCAGATGGGAGAATGAAAGAGATAAAGAGAGCATAAGTGTGATGGATGGATGGATGGATACGTGGCTGGATGGAGGGAGATAGGGAGGAAGGAGTGGAACAGCTGCTCTGGAAACTGTTCTTGCTGTAATTAGAGGGTATAATGAAGCTGACTGGCTGAGAACTCCCCCAGCGATGCCTCAAGATCACACTGAGACATGCTAGACAAGGACGTTCGCAAAAACAAACATGCACGCATGCACAAAAACGTGACATTTACAGCACACAAGCGAAAACAGACCAACCTGTAACCAAATAAGAAAAGCATGCTTGTCAGTGCCAAAGCCGTATAAGGGCAAACTTTGGTTTTCTTTCCCCATTCATTGGGGAAAGTGTTAACAAAATCCAACTAAATGTCAAAACATCCAAAGACATAAGTGGGGAAAAATCTTTTTTTACAATGAATGTTATTTCTAGGAGTGTGTATATTTGAAAATGTATGTCTGCGCTGTGCATGTGTTTCCGCTGCCTTTGAAGTGTGACAATGGGACTCAGTGGCTGATAGTATGGCAGTGTTTGCACATGTGTGTGAGTGTCAACATTCCAGAGTGCAGAGTGTGTGCTCAAGCTATCAGAGGCCACAGAGAGGATGCATGCCTAAACACTTTCCCTTTGCACAGTCCCCAGGGCACATTTACCACAGCAAATCCTCTCCACAAAAGGACATGCCTTTACAATTAGGCACAATTAATTCTACTGACAGAATAACATATGAGAGGTGGGCCGTCCTGTATGAGGGAACTGATAGGCTGGATTGCTTTTACCAAAGCGTTTGAATATATACAGGATATTTTATCTAAATTTGCAAAATATTATGTGGAGGTTGTTCGCATTTGGAGGTCAAACACTGCTACTGACAGCTTGGCTAGCTGAAGGACATACTTCAGGGACAGGTGGCACTTCATAGCCTACAGTATGTGACAGAGTAAGTGCCATGCTTTAAGCATTTTCCTGGCTTTCAGGTCTATGACATCCAATGTAATTTTACTCTGGGCTGAAATGTGATTTATTTTCACATACCATTGCAGAAGTAATGAGATTTTTGTTTTTTATATGTGTTAACAATCTTGAATTTTTTATCTTTTTATGAGTTGTTTTGCAATTGTTTTGCATATACTGTAGCTTATAAATACACTACTATTTAAAAAAAGGGTGTTTGTAAGAATTATAGTAAATATTTTAGTAAATGTTCACCCAGGCGGAATTTACTTGATCAAAAATACATTAAAATAGTAATATTAACATTTTAAATGTTTGAATAGATTTTGAAATGCAATTTATTGCTGTGATGGCAAAGCTAAATGTTCAACATATTAATCCAGTCCTGTCACATGATCCTTCAGAAATCATTTGCTGCCCAAGAAAAAAAATCATATTATTATCAATGTTGAAAAAAAGTTGTGCTGTTTTCCCAGCATTCTTTGATGAATAGAAAGTTTAACAAAACAGCATTGAAATGGAAATATTCTGTAACAATGTAAAAGCCTTTACGTTTACTTTTGGTCAAATCAATACATCCTTGCTGAATATAAGTAATAATTTCTTCTACTGACCCCAGACTTTTAAATGGTAGTGCGCATATGATTTCCATTTGTATTGGAAGTGTAGGTTTGTACTGGTTTTCATTTCAAATAGACTGTCATTGTGTCTAATGCTTTTGCTAAACTTTAAATATAAATGATTAAATCCTGAAACTCAATCACAACAAGAAAAAAACGAAATAGGATGCCGGACGGTGTAAACAAAAACAAGTCATGCCAGCCCTCCCCAACGTCCCGAGGCCAGTGATCCAGCCAAGGTTATTATCACACTCCAAATGACTTTGCAGAGGTAATAAGACATGACAGCCTGACCAGCTGACAACCCTGCCCTGCTCCACTAGCTAGTGGTCATTTGAAGCTAAAGTAATTTGTCACTCCACCACTCACAATATATCCAGACAGGTTTAGTGTGCAGAAAGAAAGAAAGAAAGAAAGAAAGAAAGAAAGAAAGAAAGAAAGAAAGAAAAAGAAAGAAAGAAAGAAAGAAAGAAAGAATATGGGGGGAAAGAAAGGGATATGCAGTGTATGTATCCATTTTTATCCTTAAGGATGGATGATATCTGTCGCACATGCATAAGATGGATCTCTGGCCTCATTCCTCCACTGAATATTCTTCATAAATCTCATTAGTGAGTTAATGCCGAACTAGGCTGACCAATCGTGAACTAAGTCACTAAAGTCTGCACAGCTATATTTAGATTGTCAATTGTTGTATTAAGAGGAAGGAGGGGAATTACCAGACACATTTCTCTATTTAAAACACTGAGCGAATACATAGCGTAAATCAGGAGTCTCTTTCTCGCTTTATCCTTTTCTCTCAGAACAAATCACAAGGGATTGCATGGGGTGACTTCAATTACTGTGCCATGAGCCCCCAGGTAACAGAGTGATTTATTATCAAAGCAGCACTGTAGTGTATGTGATACAAGCACAAATCATTTAAACAGGGTGTCAGCGGCTGACAACAGACAAGCAAAATGGGAATGTAGAATTTATGCCCAATGTCAAAAAATGCTGAACACACGGAAAATAGTGAGGTCATCAGAGATGGTCCGTCACAAAGAAGAGTGAACTAAAAGGTGTGTGTGCAAGTACATTTATGCTCATATCTGTTAGTGTGTTGCTGTATATAAGAATACAATACAAACTAATGGCATGAGACACGCAATCAGCAGACGGTAATCACTACTGGTGTCTTGCTGCTATGTTATACAGGGTTGATTCTATGACCTCCCTTACTTAAAGAAAATACTTGTTTTTTTTAATTGTATTAATATTCAATTAAACTCATATTCAAAATATGCAGAATAACATATTGTGTATATTCAAATAATGAATGAATAATACATGAGGAATTGCACCTTTTTTATATTGAAAAATATGTGACAAATTACTTTTGTGTAATGTATGTAAATTAATGTTCAATAATAAACTTCATAATATAGGTAAATGTGATAGAATATCATACTGTGTGTGTATAAATATATCATAAATATTGAATAACACACACACACACACACACACACACACACACACACACACACACACACACACACACACACACACACACACACACACACACACACACACACACACACACACACACACACACACACACACACACACAGTGAGTAAATACTTTTCTATAATATACCATCACACACATTAGTTTATCATTGCTTCTTAGTGCATGTTAATCATAAAATGTCTTATAAGCAATATAAGCTAAAAGTATGTATGTACATTCTTTCTGATCCATAAAATGTCAAAAACGTCTACAACAGTGATAACAAAAACTGCACTAAATTTTTACATGTAATAGCTTTACTGAACCACTCAAATTAATATTTTTTTCTTTCATGAGTTGTCACATAGGTTTCCATTAAGCTGTACACTTATCTGACTTTATTGTTTGCATAGTTACACATTGCATGAAAATGCATGGAGTGTTTTATAAAGGTATAGGCCTATTTATTGAGGCATACTATATGCAGAAAATATAGACCAACCCTTTATGTATTCTAAAAGTGATGCCATTAACAATTAAAATGTCAAGTTGTCTTCAATGAAATGTGGAAAGGCCTGCAGTACTAATGTCTCACCTCTTTTTAAAATATGATAAACTGGGATCTCAACTCAATGTGGAATACATATAAATCTATTTATCTTCAATTCTTATATCATTAAAGGTCAGTGGTTGTAACCGAACACCTTATGATGTGGTGTAATTTTTAATGGTGCGCTAGCAGAGACCCATAGAACTGAACTGAGTGTGAAATTGTAAAACAGTTCATTTACACATACACATGCAACACAATTGACTTGAGGAGTCTGTTTCAAAGAGAGCAACAACAGACGATATAACAGTTACAGAGGCTCTGCGGTGGATATTTTATACTTTTCAACACAAACAGGGAGAGGAAAGAGGAAGGAAGGAGAGAAAATGATCTCCTATTCACTGCAATCGAATTGAATCAAAGGTTTGTTTATGCAGAGTTCTTTCAAAATAGAGATCAACAAGTAATAATAGCATCATTTTATTAATATGCAATCAGGACTTTTCAAAACCACACCACCAGGGCTAGTAAACAAAACAAAAACAAAGGAAAAACAAGTTGATTTAAGGGTAAAAGGTAACTTCACACATTGGAAGATATGTAAATATATTTAATATAATGTACGGCATAATGTAAATTAAATACATTTCATCTTAAAATAAGGAATACACTACTCAGCAATGGAGTAAGGAAAACGAAAGATGCAAAAATTACATGTGCTGAATTTCCTATATATACAAAATTCAACAAACTGAATGCAATTTTTTTTGTATAGGCTTTTTAAATTTTATGAGTTTCTGCAATAACCGCAATACATTAAACTGATATGAATTAATAGAGATAACTATATATTCCCTTAGAAGTTGGTGCTGCCATTTTGTGGCTTAATCATCGCACTATAGTTTGGGTGTGGCGTGGCTAGCAATAAGGCTTCAACATTTATAATTCATATACAATGAATACAATCAAAATCTTGTAATCCATTGACTATTAATGAAGCAATAACGTGAATAAGAAATCATCATAATACGGTGGTCGAATTCTGTGATCTGCTGAACTGTAGGCTCCATTAAAACATAATAATGCTTTAAGTTATGTTATAGGCTATATCATGCAAGCTCAATTACTAACGTGTTTTAATAAGAACCTGAGCAGCAGCTCCATGACAGTGATATGTCTTTAAAACGGGGCTATGTTGCACGCTGGACATCTATTTTCTTTTTCTTTTTTGCTTTTAAAACATTCGGTTTTATAATAAAAAATACACATTAGCCATAAACGGTCAATGTTAAAATGAATAATTCCTGCAAACCGCACAACTCCCAGCTGGCTACTAGCCTACTACTAAACAACATAGGCTACTACAGTACATCGCAGACCGTCTTCAAACCACTCTCCAACCAAGCACATTAAATAGCATTCCGACCACCAAATCCATAGCAAAATACATAATATAAAAACTAACATGTAAAATGGAAGTATTCGAAGCAACTCATCCATACCAGAGCTATTGATCCGTACTGTACATTGCATTTCATTACAGGCTACACATGCAGCAAAAGGAATGAAATGCGTTTCGATACAGAATTCACTAAATGGTCACTGCGAGAATGAGTAGTAGCCTATACAATGAATCATGAATCTTACTGTCCCAGTAGGCAGAAGGGTGTCGTATCAACACGAAGCAGAATGCAGAGTGTCTCACAGTGACTGTCAGTCACAGGCGTTGTAACTGCTGCGGCGCGCGCTGGTGCACAAACATTCCCTCAAGACGCCCCGAAAAACTTCTGCGGTAAAGTGTGTGTGTGTGTGTGCGTGCGTGCGTGCGTGCGTGTGTGCGTGTGTGTGTGTGTGTGTGTGTGTGTGTGTCTCAATGATGAACGAGGGAACAGACGAATGAAAAAATACACGCACATGAATTCATAGAAAACCCAGGTTTGAAGTAGGGGATGTGGTCTGGATATAAGTATAACTCGCTATTCTCTATATTGTTGTAACACTCCGCTTCTGAGGGTTATCCGCGCAGACTCACAATGATCCCTGATATGCGCTGCGCATTTAGATGAACCCCTTCAAACACCCCCAACTCTCTCTCTCTCTCTCTCTCTCTCTCTCTCTCTCTCTCTCTCTCTCTCTCTCTCTCTCTCTCTCTCTCTCTCTCTCTCTCTCTCTCTCTCTCTCTCTAGTGTTTTAAGGTTGCAGTGAATCCAGTCCAAAAAAAGCTCTATAAAAACACGTAGAAAATCAGAGGTCAGGGGAATTCAAAGGTGTGGGTAGACCAATACTATTTCTTACACACATATGCATGCATAGACCTATATATTTCAACAAGTCAAAAGGCAAGAACAGAACTAGGGTTCGCGTGAAGAACCATAGCAACCATTGCCGATCGTTTCTTTAGGTTTCGTCTCGGGCGGTGGTTTGACCAAACGGTCTGTCATTATTTAGCTATACATTTTTAAATATATTCAGTAGTGCTGTCAAATGATTAATCGTGATCGATTGCATCCAAAATAAAAGTTGTTGCATGATGTATGTGATATATGTGTGTGTACTGTGTATATTTATTATAGAAAAACACACTCATACACTATATATTTTGAAAATGTATATTGTATATTGGGCATTTAAATGTATATATGTTTATATTTATATGATATATTAATATATTTAAAAAACAAATATATTTTTTTTTTCTTAAATGCATGCATGTTTGTATATTTATATATACATAATAGTTATACACAGTAGACACACATATATTATGTCAACAAAAACTTTTATTTTGGATGCGATTAATCGCGATTAATCGTTTGACAGCACAATTGTTACACTTTACATATAGCCTACTTACTATTATAATAAATGATGCATAATTACATGCAAGTAACCCTAAGCCAAACCCTAATCCTAATCTAACTGTATAGTAAGCACATATAGTTAATTGCTCAGTACGTAAATGTAGGCTATAATTACACTGTAACAAGGACACCTTAAAATAAAGTGTAACCAAAACCGCTGGAAAATTTCCATTACAATTACAATTAATTACAAAGCAACAGCAAGTAACACATTGAATTAAACGTGACACTTTTATGTAGAAAGACTAAAATAGTATTCTCTTGTAAGAAAAAAAAGAAAAGAAAAAGTAGGCTAGGATACTCCAGTAATCTGTGTTTTATTTACATTGTCATTTAGTGTATTATGTTTAGCTATGCAAAGGCATCTTGCGTCGCACAAGACGGAACTCAACAATTTGTAGGCTACTCCTAAAATTGATTAGAAATAACTTTAAAAAGTCGACCCTCCAAATGTAATTATATAATTCGTGGATAAGAGTAAAAGAGCGTGACTGTCAGTACACTATCCTTTGTTCTGCGCACGCTGATCAGTGAGTTAAAGGATTTCACTATTCAGCTCATGCTTGACCCATATCCAGAGACAGCTGCGCTGCAGAGACGCATCAGGACCCTGGACAGCGGCCGATGAAACGTTTCATCGATCATGTTATGTCACCCGGCGTTGGAAGAAAGCCCGTGGTTTATAAAAATTCCGAACATTTCAAACATTTTTATGCAGTGTAAAATACAGTCTGCTGCAAGTTGCTGTCAAAGATTTACTGATATAGCTCAAATAAGCTTCAGCTCAACAAGATGCAGTTTTTTTAATATTTTTTTTTATTGTAGAACTTGTAAAAACTTACACAACAAGATACAGATTCCAAATACATGTTTTATAATGACATTAAACATGTAAAAACGTATAGAAGCCACATCTGAAATATGCATGCAGATGTAAAATCTAAACCGTAAACATCTTCCAACTCAGTTTTCTTTAGCAGTTCAATTCAATATAAAAAAATAATAATTTAAACTCATACGGAATATAAAATGAAATGTCTGCTAATGCAAAATGTAAATGTAAGAATTAACAATTTAGTGACTTGGCCATGTGTTATTTACTTATTTAGAAAAAATAACTTTAACTGTGAGCCCTTGGATATATTGACATCAGTATAGAGAACAGCTAGAGAATGAGTCATACAAAAATATATATATTCATCATAAAAAGACAAGAGTAACAGAAAGAGCATTGATTAATTAAGATATTAGTAATAGATGTCATAAGGTGAGAGAAAATGTTGCACTCTCCAAATTGAGCTGTTATGTCACTCTAAAAGAGAGAGACAGCTTTATCTTTGCTCTGAGGTGTCCGTTTGTTTTTTTGCTATGTGCCATGACTTTTTTATTACATACAAATCATGTGTACTAAAGCAAATGTAGGAGATTGACTCATCGCTAGCTGGCTGTGTAGGAGGGAAAGACAGAAGGGGACACATTTTCTCATGAAAAATAGAGATGGAGACAGAAGATGAGGAAGAAAGAATAGAGAAAGGTGTCAAATCTGAGTGCAAGAGTTTGGCTGTTTGTCTTTTCAACTGTTGAGATGTTGTTTGTCTTTCTGTGTCATTTCTGTGACTTATTGGATATCACATTTTTTAATGATCTTTCCTTCTTAACCCTTGTTCTGCACTTAAACTCCTTTACCCAATTTGGTGTTATTTGTTAAAAATGACCAGCTTTTTATTGAATCCAATATCTGGTAATAATATAAGATAACGAGGAATTTATATGCAGGTTTTTGTAGCATGAACATTTTGAAAATTTTAGGAACACCACAAATGTAACAAGGAGGGGACTGAACAGTAAAACTGAAAATTTACATTTATATTTATTACCTATTATTATGTAACAATTTAATACTTCACCTAATCTATGCTGCCAAATTCCCTGCATCAATTACTGTTAGTTAGTGGTGCCTTCTGACATGCCCAATTCTCAATGCTCACCTGAAAGGAATAGTTCACCTGTAAATGAAAAAAAATTGTGAAAATGAAATTGAGTTTGTTTCTCCATTAGAGTAGATTTTGAGAAATGTACCATTACATAATTTGCTCACCAATGGATCCTCTGCAGTGAACGGGTGCCCTCAGAATGAGCAAGGCTTTGAAGGAAGGGTTTACAAACACACAGCTTTTTGCTTTTCAAGATGTTAATAGATGGACTGGAGTCATGACTTTTAGTTGTGAATTATTTAGATGTGGATTATTCCGCTGTTTGAACACTCATTCTGCTGGTACCCAAATTCATATCTGCGATGTGGATATCGCTCTATGATTCCTCATTGAAAGGTGGGAAATATTATGGCACTGTGAGTGGTTACCACGGTAACAGGCATTTTGGATGTGAAGAAGCAGAGATAGCTGAGGAGTGTGGGAAAAAGAAAGGGGGAGACTCAAGTTGTGTGTGTACTGTATGTGTATGTGAGTGTATGAAAGCAATGACAGTAGTCAAAAGAGAGTGCTGCTGGGTTCACAGAAAGCATGTTAAAGGATTTTGCCTTTATAACCCTGAAAAGAATGAGAGGTCCTCTGTGCTAACACAGTGTGTTACATTACTGAGCTTCATGGCTGTTCTTTATCATGTGCGAGGCTGTCCAGCTGCAGCTGTTTGAGTGTAAGTCTCTTCTAGTCTAATAGCTGGTGGCTAGAGTTCCTTCAAGCCCTGTTTCTTGGCTCTCAAACAGCCTTTGATTCATCCAGTATGGCCCCTCAGGCTTTGAAGTTCACTCAGGATCCAAATGGATTTGAAGTGGTATCTTCGTCTGCAGGGCAAACTTAGAGAGGGGCAGTGGCCAAATGGCCTCTCTCTTATTGCTACCTTTTAAGATTTTCTTTCCCTGTTCTTATGTGACCGTTAAACACGGTTGTGCTGTATTTCTGAATTTTGCTTTTAAAAGATTAAATTTAAGCCTTGCAGATTTAAACATATTGCTCAACGGTTTATTTAAGAAATTTAGATGCTTAGATAGCGGATGCCAGTAAATGATGCAAGTAAATGCCAACTGGCAATAATTACTACAGGGTTTATTATCTTAAAACATGAATGTGCTATACAGGTGCATCTTAATAAATTAGAATGTCGTGGAAATGTTAATTTATTTCAGTAATTCAACTCAAATTGTGAAACTTGTGTATTAAATAAATTCAATGCACACAGACTGAAGTAGTTTAAGTCTTTGGTTCTTTTAATTGTGATGATTTTGGCTCACATTTAACAAAAACCCACCAATTCACTATCTCAACAAATTAGAATATGGTGACATGCCAATCAGCTAATCAACTCAAAACACCTGCAAAGGTTTCCTGAGCCTTCAAAATGGTCTCTCAGTTTGGTTCACTAGGCTACACAATCATGGGGAAGACTGCTGATCTGACAGTTGTCCAGAAGACAATCATTGACACCCTTCACAAGGAGGGTAAGCCACAAACATTCATTGCCAAAGAAGCTGGCTGTTCACAGAGTGCTGTATCCAAGCATGTTAACAGAAAGTTGAGTGGAAGGAAAAAGTGTGGAAGAAAAAGATTCACAACCAACCGAGAGAACCACAGCCTTATGAGGATTGTCAAGCAAAATCAATTCAAGATTTTGGTGAACTTCACAAGGAATGGACTGAGGCTGGGATAAAGGCATCAAGAGCCACCACACACAGACGTGTCAAGGGATTTGGCTACAGTTGTCGTCAGAGGCGTCTTACCTGGGCTAAGGAGAATAAGAACTGGACTGTTGCTCAGTGGTCCAAAGTCCTCTTTTCAGATGAGAGCAAGTTTTGTATTTCATTTGGAAACCAAGGTCCTAGAGTCTGGAGGAAGGGTGGAGAAGCTCATAGCCCAAGTTGCTTGAAGTCCAGTGTTAAGTTTCCACAGTCTGTGATGATTTGGGGTGCAATGTCATCTGCTGGTGTTGGTCCATTGTGTTTTTTGAAAACCAGCGTCACTGCACCTGTTTACCAAGAAATTTTGGAGCACTTCATGCTTCCTTCTGCTAACCAGCTTTTTAAAGATGCTGATATCATTTTCCAGCAGGATTTGGCACCTGCCCACAACTGCCAAAAGCAACAAAAGTTGGTTAAATGACCATGGTGTTGGTGTGCTTGACTGGCCAGCAAACTCACCAGACCTGAACCCCATAGAGAATCTATGGGTATTGTCAAGAGGAAAATGAGAAACAAGAGACCAAAAAATGCAGATGAGCTGAAGGCCACTGTCAAAGAAACCTGGGCTTCCATACCACCTCAGCAGTGCCACAAACTGATCACCTCCATGCCACGCCGAATTGAGGCAGTAATTAAAACAAAAGGAGCCCCTACCAAGTATTGAGTACATATACAGTAAATGAACATACTTTCCAGAAGGCCAACAATTCACTAAGAATGTTTTTTTATTGGTCTTATGAAGTATTCTAATTTGCTAACATATTGAATTGGTGGGTTTTTGTTAAATGTGAGCCAAAATCATCACAATGATTGATAAATTAACTTTTCCTCAACATTCTAATTTATTGAGATGCACCTGTATATAATATACTAGAATAAGACATTGTATCATCATTTGCATTGTCATATTTGCATCACCACATGTAAATAATCACTGAAGGACAAAAGGGCTCCTAGTCAGGTAAATGTGTGTAATGAGGGGTATAAAGATAAAGTGAAAGAACTTAACAATAAAATGTATAAGTTAAAGTCATAAATTAACATGCACTTTGCAAAATCTGCAAAATTTTAATAATTTTATAATAATTATAAAATTATGTTTTAAGTAGACTATTTGCAAGGTGATATATTTGCAACTATTTACAAACACGTATGACGGCATCTGTAATTATATTTTATGATGATTATTATTGTAATAATTATAATATTTTATTTTTAGTCTTGTGGGTGATGGCAAGTGACGGTCTTTTATCAGTATGTTTCATCTGTCTTTGATTCATTCACTTATCTATTGACTGGATTTTATGAGTGAATCAATGAATTATTCACTCAAAGGATCAGTTCAACTGCATTGATTCATTCAAGAACTGTGGTTATACAAATAGTAATCAATAACCCTAAAAAACACTTTTACTGTGTTAAAACCATGGATGATTTTTGTAAGGGCAAACAAAAATAGTTTCTTAATGACAACAACCCACAATTTTCAAATAAAATGAAATGTTTGAGAGAATCATTTGTACTGCATTTTGTTCTACAATAGACATATAAGGATACTGAAAATAGGATTGATTGTATTGTGTTCAAAAATAACATGTAAGACTGTTTTAAGTAGCTTTGATGTCAGTCTCCCATTGTCTGTCTTTGCCCCCCTATATATTGACTGATATATAGCCAAGCTGAATTCTGCAGGTTTATAGAGAAACATAAAACATGTCTTTAAATGAATTGATGTGTGTTCCAGAGAGAGAAATCAGGTATCATACACGTCTATGTGTAGACAGAGGTAGCTTAGGTGGAGAACCATATGTTGTAGAGGACAGAGTCTGCTTATGTTTAAGCATGCAAAATGATCAAGTCCTTAGTTCTCTGAGACTATTGGTGTTGTCATGGAAACAGATTCCACCTTAAAGGGATCCCTAGGTATTAAAACTTGTATGGCTTAATATAACGCAATTGATGTATCTTACCAAAATATGTAGTAGAAAACACATGAATGTTTATGTTATTTTTAAAAAATCACATCGTTTTATACATATTTTGGACTATGGGGGGCGCCATTTTTCTGATGGCGTAAAATGGTTGCACTCGGTGAGCTAGAGCGCTACCTGTTGCTATTTTTACCACGATACAACTTGGAATAGACAACTGGGAAAATAAAATATTGATATGATGACCACAGCTACCGAAAGAGCTTACAGGCGGTGATGGATCTAAGTATAGGTTTAAACCAAATGCTGTACAATGGATTTTTTTTTCCCACAAGGAGTCTAAACGCCTCTGATATCGAGTAAGATCCATGCCGAGAAACTCCTCTAGCGGCCGCGGCGTTTTCATCCTAACAGATGGCATCTGACATTTCTTGTCTCAGCCGTTTGTAAGCTCTTTCAGTAGCTGTGCTCTACTAAAAGACTCAAAGGCATCAGGGCTAAAGTGGAGAGAAAAAGAACGGGTCTTTACGTAGCGTCCACAGGCATCTTCCCATTCTTTTGCCTCTTCTTATCACTAGGAAAGTCTTACATTGCTTCTCTCGTTGCCAGAGCCCTTCGACTGCCAGAAATTACCTGCCAACCACGTCTCCGTCGAAAGCCACGTCTCCGTCACAATGTGGTCTCGTATCAGTATTTTACGTTTTCTGCCAGAGTCACCCCAGTTGTGTTTCGGTAAACCCCAACCTGCCAAACGCCTCCGGCTATACGCCTCCGCCGACCTGCCAATAACGCCTCCGCCGCGCCAGTAGCTCACTGCCAGAGTCACCCCACGCCTCCGCCGTGCAGTCGCCTCCGCCGACCATTTGACATCACGCCTCGATGCAGAATGCAACGCCTCCGCTGTGCACATACGCCAAGCGGTCTCATGGCCCCACAATGGCCCTCCATTCCCTCCCCCGTTCCACCCCCCCACCGCCCTCCTAGTCCGTATGTGGGTGAAGCGTCTGGAAGCCGCTCTTTGGGGGGGGGCTATGTTGATTTTTTTAAATAACATACATCTTTCATGGGTTTTCTACTGCACACACATATTCCCGTCCACCATTAAATAAGAGTCACCATTCACATACCCTGATCACCACACCTTACATTATAAAAGCAGCACACAAAATAAACTATACAGCGTTTTTCCCCTGTCTTCTGATTGCTACTTCTGTGTGTGTGACCCGGACTGCCTTCCCTTGGAACTTTAAAGCTGGTTCGACCCCGTGGATTCTTTACGTCTCTGCTCTGCCTCTGAATTCCTGTTTTTGCCCGCTGACCATTGCCTGTCTGATTCTGCCTCTGTCTGAAAAAAATGGTGGAAACCTGATTTTGCTAAGAGAGGTACAAGAATGTTAAAAGTACAAGGATGAAGAAGAGAAAGCAAAGAAGTATATTTTTATAGTGTGATGGACAGCATATAGAGATGCAAAATACTAATTAGTAAGAGAAGTGGAACTGGTTGCTTCAGGCATTTTCTTTCTTTTTCTGTCTTTATAAAACAGCATGAATGTTTATGTTATTTTTAAAAAATCACATCGTTTTATTATTTTGGACTATGGGGGGGGGGGGGCCATTTTCCTCGAAAAACCTCGACCAAGAACTCATCGAACAAACCCTATTTTTGGTCATGTACCAGGTTGGCAGGTTTAGGCCTTATACAAGGACAACAGAATAAAGTTCAAAGTAACCTGAAAATCCTAAAAAGCCTGCCATTCATTCGTGACCTTGCTCTTGTTTATTCTCTTACTTGGAGGAGCATGTTTGCTTGTGTGCTTCTGGAGCAGCTCCAGTCAATGAAAGTCTCTACATGGGGTCCTTGTGCCACTCTGCCCCGTCTCTTCAATTAAGTCTCTAAGCAGCTGCATTGTCATGGAGACCAATGCAAGCAATATAGAGCCTGTCAGATATTCCAGCAGATTCTTCTGAATACAATCAAAGAGCAGAATGCCTTCTGTTTTGTCCATCTAGTCATAATAATGAGATAATGTAGAACCGATAATAATAGAAATGTGTAAATGTTAATGGAAAAAAAATATTACCTTGCATATCCCAGTCCTTTACACAAACTAGCCATCTCTGTGTAAAATAAGCAAATTTTCTGAATAAGGAATTCAAAAAAAACTTTTTGTATGTTTCAGCAAAAAATTTTTTTTTTTGCTATTTAACTTATTTTTCTTTTTTGTTAACCACTTTGTCACTTAGTTTGTATTTTGATGTCTGAATGTAGGATTCTATAGACAAGAATATCCTGACATGGATGAATCCTCTGGCCAGAAATCATTACAAGACCAGAACAGAACTGAGAAAGAAAAATAAAGACTGCAAGTGTGCATTTTAGAGGTGAGCAGGATGCATGTCAGCAGGAAAGAGATTAGACACCTGACATCAGTGTACATAGAAACCTATTTCATTTGTAATATTCCTACCAATATCAACCAAACATATACACATATAACTTTTTAAAGTAATGATTTAGTTTAAAGTATGAGTCTCAACCAAAAAAAATCTATCTATATATATATATATATACAAGTCTTTTTTTCTTAACTCACTCAAATAGATGTTTTAAAAATATCTGTATTGATTGTTACTGAAATGATCTGTTATTTTAGAAGACGGTCGAATTGCATGCACATACTAAACCTGATATGACCATAGTGAATTGTGCATTAAATTATTACTGATGATATATTTAGTGAGTGAGCGATACAAACTATCCCTGCTTACCCAAACCTGTATGCATTTTTGTTTTCTATATAAGACAAAAGAAGATATTTCCAGTGTTGTTTTGGATCGCAAAGACTTTCAATGTACAGAGAAAAACAGTTAGCACTTTATAATAAGTCGGCTATCTATCACTTTAAGAGCATGTACCACGTTTAATATAACATTATTGTAGGTTTCAGTGACTGAAGGAGATATCAAGCCCTTCTTCACACATCCTTAGGAGCTTATTAGTGATTCCACTTCTGACCTACAGTCATTTTCTGCCCTTGAGCCAGCTGCTGAATTCTAGCGTTCTCCAAGACAGTTATTTTACAAACTAATGTAGGCTACCGTATTACACTTAAGGTATTGATGACTCTAAAATACAGGAGAAGTGAAAAAGATGGCTTGTTATAGTTATTAATACTCAAGAAGATCTAAATAGCATAATGCAATTGTCCTTTCGTTCACCCTCATCTGCAACCTTGTTGTCAAAACAGAAAGTTAGTTCAGCCAGACACCCTAAATAGACCATTTCTGACTAATTTAGTCTGCTTTTTATCAAAAATGATGGCATCTACTACCCTTCGTCCTTTGTACAGTTTTGTACTTTATTTTCACTCTCTGTTTATGCATCACATTTCATCAGACTATGACACACAGCTATGAGGATGGCAGCTCACTTGTTCCAAATGGCCTTTGTTGTGACAAGCTGAGGTCTGGTGGGTCAGAGCATTGTTCAATCTGCCAAATTCAAAATATGCCCTGGCATCCCTCCAGGATCATCACCCCATGATCTTTTTTTCCCCCAGGACCACTGAAATAAAATGTACTGTTTTGTAAAGCTGAGTTTCTATGGGGAGGCTGAATTATAATCAAAATGAGGAGTTGGGAGAGAGGAAAACAGGAAGGGGAGGTACAGATGGAAATATATGTCTGTCTTCCTCCCAGAAAGCAATTACTTCTATGTGTGCATGTATGTGACAAGGTCACAGAGGCCTCACTAATGCAATTGGGTGGGTGTGTGTATGGCTGGGCCGGATGGATTACAAGAGAATGAGAAACTGCATCAATTTGGGGTCAGTTAAGCAGGGTCTGTGTGATGATTTCAAGCAATATATTTATTTTTATGTAACCCTTTTTACAGTAATAAAAGCACAAGAAGCAAAACGTACATTGTTCATCATACACAACATTGTAAGCAAATCACAATATAGAGATAAAACAGATGTGTTAGAGTTAATTTTATTTTTATGTTTTTACACAATTTTCTCATTTTACATAGTCATTATAGCTCAGTTTTTAATATTTTAGAAACTACGATCTCTTAGGAAAAAGTTGAGTTTCTATCTTTCTTATATAACTTTTAATATTTTATGTACAGTGTGAGCAGAGTGATTTTTCTTCAGGATGCAGTGCAATAACTGTGCTTTGTGTAGAAATCTAAGACGAAATCCCAGCCTTTATCACAGTATAATCACTGTAATTGTGTTGTAATTGTGTACTGTCAGACTGAGAAATGTGTACAAAGCTATTTTGAATAACAGAGGTCTTTTTCTCCAACATGCTCGGCTCCTCTGGCCACAGCACTGTTATTGCACATTAAACATAAAGTAAAATATGCAAACAAATGCATGAGAAATTTACATTTGGAGTTTTGCAGTCAAGTGGTACAGGCCATGAAAATAATTATCATTCTGGTTTCTTTGAAATGGGAATTGACAGAAAATGTGCCCTGATCGTTTTGATAGATGATCATTCTTTCAAATTGCCAATAACATGCACTGGAGAAGACAGGAAAATATTTCACAGTAAACCAATGCAGCTGTGTCCAATTACTGGCTCATATGTGCTTACAGTAGGTTGTTTATTGTCTTGTACAGTGTTAGGGTCATGTACAGAAATAAAAACTATGTTTTTATTAAGACGTTCATCGGGAGAGACAAAGTTGTGTTTTGGAAGCTTATAAGCTGTTTTCATTAATAATGCACATTTCTGTTGCTTTACTTGGTTTGTTGTGTTTTAATCTAGTCCTGTTGTGATTTTATTATCCAGTTCGTTGAAAACATCACAAAATCAATTTCCTCTCCAGTATTTTGGAGAATTTATTCATAGGTCTCCCCTACAAACAAAAAGGGTCAAATCTGAGGGGAAAACAGTTGCAGATTAGATGTGTAGTTTGGATGTGCACAGATGCTGCAGATGTTTCATTGACTGAAAGTACAGAGAAACAAATCCATCCAATCATGGGGACATCAGGAAGAAATTTCCCTGAGCACTAAAGATCAGCTTTATGAGATTTGCCTTGAGCGCAAGAGAAAATGATAATCAATTTCTCTGTTCAAATCTAAATCGTTATATGGGGATTTCAAAAGCTAAAGCAAGCGTCCAATAGCATTAAGATGAATCTTAAAATTTTGAGGATCAGAAGATGCTGCATAGTGAACGCACAAGCTTTTTTATGTTGTTGCCATGGAGATGTTCCATGAACACCTCCTTAGCCTCGGTGCCCTTCTCACAATGTGAATAGGACCGTTTGTCTTGATCCATTATAATTATTGGTGCATAATTCAATATTAAAGAATTATGTGGTATATAATCTAGTTTATTTGCTTGTACAGTGTTAGGGTCATGTACAGTAATACAACAATGTACACCATCAGAACATAACGAGGACAGTAATTAAATTGTCTTCGTTTTAGTGATTGTTGATTTTGTTGTATTTCTAATATAGAAGGGAAAGAAATACAGGTTATGAGGTCATTCAGAACGTGCTTTTCTTTGTTTAAAAATGCAATACAGAGGAATGAAAGGTCAACAGTCAAACATGTTCATCCAGCGGATTCTTTAATAGATTTTATATAATATAATTAATACTCTGGCTGTATATTTTTAGAACACCATGTCATGTCCGAGATGCTGCAAAAGATGAAAGATGCAAGGCCTACAGTTAAACACGTTCATCCAGCGCATGTTTACATAGAAAATCAATGAAAAAGTATAGCACAGTCGAATGCAAAACCGTGAGGCGCGAGCAGTAAAACAGGAAAAAACTAACGATTGCAAGGCATTTTTTTAAAAGCTGAATTTATTTTAACACTTTATGAGATGCTGCAAAAAACACAAGATGCAAGCACAATGGTCATGGGTGTATGGGTGTCCTGTTTCTTCAGAGTTTCACTCCAATCATAAGTAATCACACCTGAACCAGCAAATAAGGGTCTTCAGACGAGAAAGTAGAACACCAGAAACTTCGAGGGAGTTGTGTCAAAGCTGTTTGAGCTAAACTCTGCAAACTCTGGTCTGACTCGTCCATCTAGTGGATGTTCACACGGACAACAGTACAAAAGTAGCACAGTCAAATACAAAAACACGATACCCAAGCAGCAAAATGGGAAATATACAAGTGGACTGCAAAACACTGCAAAAGACATGAACACAGTGGTCTAACATGTATGTCTAGCACATGTTGACATAAAATTCATAGAAAAGCTTCACAGTGTAATGCAAAACACAGTCTATGTAAATGGCCCCTAATACTAATTATGGAGTTCGCAAGACTTTCCCTCCCTTCAAACTCTTCTCTCAGACATAGAAATCATTAACCTTGCAAAGCGTTTTATGAACATTTGTGATTCTGTGTGACACAGTCCACCTACTAATTAGCCAGTAATTGACCTTAGTCTCAGCAGTACCCCCATTACTTGGGCCTCACATCAGGGACAGGGGGGTGTTAAGGGCTACAGAGGAGATCTGCACTGGCAGAGGAGGCGCTGGCATTTGGATAATTGCTGTCAAATCTAATTAAAGTTCCTGTTTGGGATGACGTAGAACCCCACAGAGGATTTTGCAACTGTCTCAGCTTTTTGGCCACTTTTCTCTTACACTGCAAAGGAATAGGTTTGTATAGTGTATTTTTTGGAATTTCATTTAACCAGAGAAAAAAGTTGAGGAAAATGGATTGCATTGGAGTGAATCTAATTGTTATAATGGACAAGAAAAACAGTAGGTTCATTGAAGGGCTGAATCATTCTAACTGGCCATCACTATCCATAAGAATAAAATAATTAATTTGATTACCATATGTGCATTAGAGTTTCCTTGCAGAGGAGCTTAGAGTTTATTGAGATACATGGGCCCTTGACTGACACTGACTGAAAGTGTCTTACAAAAGAAGAAGAAAAAAATAGGGACATTTGATATTCTACTGAAAAGGTCAAGAAATTAATTTTGATAGACTGAAAGGGTAGCAACTCTGTGGCTGTGTATTTACATAGTACAATCAGACTACAGACAGCTGGCACTGTGTACTCTTAAGAATAATTTTACCTGAAACGTAACAGTAATTAGTAGGTAGGATTATGAAACTCAGACAATGATTTCTGTGTAATTATGTGAAGCACTTAGAAAGGCTATAAAGCACAATTGTGTCAATGAGACTAATGGAAATACTGTAGCTCCCTATTATAGAAATTAACTCTTCTTGTTAATAATGACTGTTTTAATGAAAAAAAAAATATGTGAAAGGTGAAAAGTCCTTTATGCAATACTAAAACAATATAATCATCAGCATTTTAATTGTACCAGTCTAAACAGTACAGTAATTGCAGCTTCATATTTTTCATAAAGCCAAAGAGGAGTGGGGGTGAGTAATATTGTTTTTATAGAAACCAATGACCAGGAATGTGGTAATTGAGAAACTGATGGATCTGAATGAGACAGAGCCTAGAAGGCACAAATAAAGCATCTGATGAAAAGATGCATCATCTGTCTCGTGTACTGCATGTTCCTGTGGACACGTACATGACCTCTTGCCTCAGAAAATTGTTGCCATTAACAATGTGTTGCCCTGAGCAACACTGGCAAGTGAAAACGGCCCATTTATCCATTCTCCAGAGACAATGCAGCAATGAGATGTGTTAAGTCGTGTGTTACAAGAGCGAGGACATGACAAGCGGCACTGTTACAGAGTCAGGGGCAGATATAGAGAGACATGCATATTAGACTTTAACATTATACTGGAAAACAAATTCAATTTGTTTCATTCCAATTTCTTGAAATAAAGATGTTGCAACTGCATTGCTTTTCATAAGTTATAATATGTAGTTTTAAATTATATTTTTGTTACATAATTTACAGTGAAAAACAATTGTTGAAATATTTGATATCAATAAATTGCATATACAGTTATAAACCGTAAAGTAAACAGCTGTCAAAACATCTTGTAATGTCTGAAACTTTGTCATTGTATTTTATAGTTATTTGCACCATAAACTGAACAGAATCATAAACTGAGTTGAACATTGTTATAGTGAATTTCAAACAACTGAATTAGTATTGTACTGTATATGAACAGTGAAATTATCATCCATGATCCACTCAAGGAAAAAATGGTAAGCAAAAAGTGGTAAAATCTAATTGAACTGTTTTTATTCAAGACAAAAATATTAAAATGATTTAACATTGCTGAATCCACCTACATTACAGTTTTTTACAATAATTTGTGCACTAATAACATAACCTTCATGTCATTTTTCAAAACTCTAGACACAAAATTCAAAACAGTCACTATTTGTAACACAGGCTGTCCAATGTTCAAAACTTTGCATATTGCATTCATATTTTTAAAGATGCCTTGCATTTGCAGAAGCATTGGTTCAAAATGCTAATTTATTATGAAAAATCATAGGAACATTACTTTAGATCACCCACACACAAGATAACCATAGTTTCACTGTTTAGTTGTCTGTACAATCATTAAATGTAGTAGTTCAGAACACTTTATACAGCTTTCATTATGGTTCTATACATTCATACATCATTGTAATAGACTAGAAGGAAAAAGTACAGATACTGAAATCATTATTCAGGTAAAAGAAAATACTTTAGATGAGAAAAAAAATAAAACTACAGTAGTCCTACAGTAAAATGTCAACTAGAGTGTCCCTCACTGCACTTCTATGTTTTTATCAACCCTGTCGTGTGGGTTTGGCCCCAGGTTCTCATCCACATAATAACGGAGAATGGATTTCATTAGCTGAAGATCTTGGAAACATTTTTCTGGTATTGCAAATACAGGCCTGACATTGGACATTGCAGGCATCATCTATGGCCTGGAGAAGATTTATTGTTTGTGAGGAGCCTATTAAAAACCTTCCACCTCCATGTGGAGAAAAACTCTTCAGTCATGTTACACTAAGGAAAGGAGAGTATGGGGTAAATACAAGGTGATAAACTGTGGATGGGCCTGAAACCATGATTGCACTCAGGGCCGTTGCTAAGAATTTTGGGCCCATTGCACTGATTTTGCTATATGGGGCCCCTCAAAATCACATTCAGTGGGAGGTGGTCTCAAAATTACATTCAGTGAGGGGTGGTCAGGCCCCAAAAGAACATCGTTCTGGGTCCCTCTCAGCCGCTCTGGGCTCTCAAACGCTCCTCCATCTCTTGGTCTGCCTCATCCAAAAATATGAATAGTTTTTATCAGCTTCCAGCTTTATCACCCTCTAAAAATACATTTACTGTAGGAAAAACAAATACCGATAACAATGATATAGAATTTTGGGATTTTTTTTCTCTCCCAACAATGGGCATCTTGAAACTGATCATAATTGAACATACTCAGTCCTCAGTTGCTTGACTTTCTTAATAGTGTTCAAATATTTCCATAAAACTATGCTTCAAGAGTAATGCAACCGTTACATAGCATTTTGAGCAGTTGTATCAGTTGATAGTTAGATCATTATAATGAAATGAACAGACGTAATGTGGAGACGTAAAACAATTCAGATGTAATGTGTGAGCTGCGTTTTTAAATAATAATAATTTGATGTTAAGTTGTGTTATTTTGAACCTGTGATTTTAGTTCAATGAACAAAATATATTTGGCTCATGTGTATTGTATACAAGCATTTTGAAAAAGTGTTAAGTGTTTTGAAAAATGACGGTTCTGTTATTAGTGCAAAAATGATTGTAAAAAACTGTCATTCATAATATATACCAACAGACTTTTAAGGGTTAAATCGAGAAGAAACAGCAGATCAGTGGAAGTGCAACAGTCATGAGACAATATTTTGGGTTGGAAGTAGGCCAAGGAACTGCAGCAACAAAAAGTCCCAAAGTTTGACAGAGACAGGTGTGTTCTGAGATGTTGTTGTGGCTGGACAGCTTAAATTTTAAAATGCAGCTCACACTCAAGTTGACCACAGAATTAAACCAATAAATGGAGTATCGCAAGTAACACAACAGAAGTGTGAAGAGAATAGGATTTAATTTATGTAAAGTGATGAAAGAACTTAGAACAAGAAAGGGAAAGAAAATGAAAGGTAGAAAGGAATGCTCAACAGACACACAGTGTAACAGTGATGTGAAGCTATTGCTCTGTCTCATTGTGAATTGTGTTGGTCATGCCTCATAATTCACTTCAGCCTGTCTAAAGCCCAGCAGAGTCAGAGGCAGCTTAATAGATGCAGGGCAGCAGGGAAAGCACAATTTATCTTTACAGATTACCAATGAGAATGCTGCACTCACAATTCTTCTCCCATCTCAAGCCATGCTCAACAAATGTAAGCCATTTCTTACGGGGATTAAATAATAAACGAGCAAAAAAAAGTGACTCAAATGAACCTGTTGTTGACTACACTAGAAACAAGTATTCTGTAAAAATAGATAAAAGATAAGTAAACAATAACCTATTATATTTGATTTTGTTTCATTATTTAAATCAATTGTAGTATTTTGTGTAGTTTTTTTATGCAACCTTACACTGGGCAGGCGGTTTTGTTTTGTTTTGTTTTGTTTTGTTTTGTTTTGTTTTGTTTTGTTTTGTTTTGTTTTGTTTTGTTTTGTTTTGTTTTGAGCCCGTAAGCCAACATGGCAGGGGGTAAGAAGTTCCTTCTGAAACATGTTTATTATCTAAAAGTAATATTGTATTTTGTTTTCATTTTGTTTTGTTTCCTCACGACCCCAAATTCGACAAGGATTATGGATGTTTTGTTTTGTTTTGTTTTGTTTTGTTTTGTTTGTTTTGTTTTGCTTTGTGTAAAATACTGTATGTGTTCTGAAACCATAAGGCACAAGGCAGAAAGAATAAGAAGTTCCTTTTGAAACATGTCATGGTATCTGTGAAATCTGTTCACTATTACTGAGCTGTCACCACTCAGTCCAACTCAGGTGTTTATAAAACACTGTCTAAATATTTTAGCTGTTGTAAGAGGATGTTTAATGGTTACCAAGGAAAAATCTTTGTGGGTTTACATTGGACATGTTATCTTAATTGGTTTACAGAAAACTCAAATCAATCTTACTGTTTGTGTATGTTTTTGCTACTCATGTGACACCTTGTTCACACTGACAGCTGGAGGTCATTAGGTCATTGGTGAGCTGTATAACTGGCTACATAAATATGGTGTGTTGCCCACATGAAAACACCAGAAAGTGTCAACTTGTTTAAAATTAATGACTTCCTGTTGCTTTGTCAATGCAAATTGTTGTCAGTGGGAATACCTATTTGTTTATTAAATAGTGTACATGACTTAAGCACTAACTTATTTTCATGTAAATGGATTTTGTTGTATTTTGGGTTACCAGTGCTCTGAGACCTTCGCTGATATTTAATACTTATTTTTACAAGTTTCACAAATTACTAATAGAGGAAGTGCAGTAATTACCACAATTGGATTTAATGTAACCTTGCAGAAAGAAAACAACAATCTCACATCATCAGAATATTTTTAGTTACATTTATAAGGAATGTATACCAGTATAGCTCCCTAGAGAATTAAACCCTCGTTTTCATTATATAACAATTAATTTTCTCTCTTTTCTAGAAAGCTTTTTTTCATTCTGTGCCTCTTCCCTCTCTCCTCATCTCTTTGTTCCTCTCTCCATGCCCTTGAAACCACTCATAATCATGTCATGACCACGTATAATCAGGGGAGCAGTGGTCTCTCATATACACAGCACATTAACTCTACTGAAAAGATTACTGGAAGGAGAAGAAGAGACAAGATGATTAGAAAGATTCCACTGGATGGGCAGAAATAAGGGGAGGATGAATGAAATTTGTGGGAGAGTGGCCTGTGGAATCTCATCAAATAAACTAAACATTCACAGTGTATTGAGGCAGTGTCGAATGCGTGCTGGCTGGTTATGGGTCAACATCAGTTTGCATACATTTCACCAGTCTACACACTACATGAGTGCCCACAAAGGCCAGAAATAAATTGCTCCATTTATGGTGAGACAAAGACGTGAAGGAAAACACTTACAGCCTTTTATCCTAGGGGCCCAATGTTTAAACAGAGTAATCGTTTATATTCATGCTACAATTAGTACCTCTCATTTCCTGTCTGAACTTCATTTTGAGTTTCTAGAATAATGGCTAGCAATGTGACATACCAGGAACCAAGTAAAGAGAATTAGGCACTAATTTGTGGACGGAGAAATAAATAAAGGGATGAATTATATAAATAAATGCAGATAAAGGCGTCCAAGCTATGCTGCTGTACACATACTCCAGTATGTTAATTGATGGTTTACAGTAGACAGTATACAACCAGTATATAATGTGGTAAATTGGATATAGGGTAACCTTGATTTAAAACCTTGAAATTAAAGAAAAAAGAAAAAGCTAAGAAAAACAATCATCTTTCTTGGTAAATAGTTTGTTTTTAATGTCAAACATGATAAGAAATATGGATAATATTTAGAAATTATGGGTTGGATATTTTATGTAGTTTTGGCTGCAGGTTGTATTGTTACACCAGTAGATGGAGACAAGTGACTGTCCTTATGAGTCATTGAATCATTCAATCAACCAGTTTGTTCAAAAACACCAATTCATTTAGGAATGAATCACCACTACTGTGTGTTGATCGAAAATACTGTACACAAATGTCATTCTGTTGTGGCTTTGTTTGTTTTTTTGGCAGAGAACAAATTGCCAAATTAATAAGCAATACTGTATCTAAAATTTACGTTACTTAATATTATATTCACTTAATAGTATCACAGGTCTTGTTTATTGAGTAGTTGTATAAAAAGCTGTACCTGTGCCATTCAGCTCTCGTGTCTCGTGCTTAAAATTGAATCACAAGTCAATTGTGAAACTGGCATTTTTAAAAAGCAGTATGATTTCCCTTTCTTTAGAAAACTTTAGAATTTGTGAGTTTGATATTTTAAGTGGTTTTGGCTGCAGGTTACATCATTAAACCAGAAGAGTGAGACAAATTACTGTTTTTATGAGAGTTATTGAATAATTCAAAATTTCAATAGTTCAAAATCACTTAATTTAGGAAAAAATCATCACTACTCTGTGTTGGTCAGAGATGCACAAATGTTAATTCTGTTTATGAGCTCATTTGGAATGCTTTTTATTGACTAGGAAAAAACTGAAAGTTAGAAAAGGCAATATTGTGTCTAAAATGTAAGTTACTCGGTATTACCTGTTAACTGAACAATGTACAAAAGCAATATCGCACCCACAATCATGTTGCTGGTCTGAACATTACAATACCTTCACCATTCAGCTCACTCTCTAGTGCTTACAACCGAATCACAATCAGTCCTCAGTCCACAAATGAGTCCAACAATAATAGAAACTTGAATTTCCACTTTAAATATGGAAACCAACCATTGGAATAAACCAATTTGTACTATTTTGAGTCTGTCCAAGCATTGGGGTTTTGCACAGCTTGTCACAGGAGTAGAGGACTCCTGCTCAGAGGCCATATGCACGGTTCTGGAGCGTGGCATATTGCTCACTGTTGGTGACACTGTTTGAAATGTAGCTGGGTGAGTAGAGACCAAAGCATGATGAAATAAGAGTGTCTATACTGTACTGACATCAGCACATTCAGATACTTCCCTCGTTCATTCATTTGTTCAGTGCATAGATCACCATGGCAACTTCAGCAAGGTCTTGTCATCCGTTCTCTCACCTGTCGTGAATGTGAACAGAACGCTCTAAAATGGAGCAGTCATATAGCTGTACTTTTTTCACATCTATACCAACCGTACCTTTTTATTACTTATGCTCTTGTCGGCCCTGGTTAGCATGAAAGAAACATGTTCTGGAAGCATTTGATTTACGAATTTACTTACATCAATATTTGTAATGAACTTAGTATATTAGAGGTTTTTCTTGGTCCTCCAAAACAGGGAGAAATGTATTCAAAATTGATTCCAGTTGCTTAAGACATATTCCTGGTTTTATTGGTGCATTGTTCATCAGTGCATGCTATTACAAAGGAAATAAAAAATAAATAAGTAAGACTGAACACAGCTATTTATTGAGCACTCAAAAAGCAAAAAAAAAAAAACAGCCAAACCCAAGGCTTTACCTGGTTAAACCTAGTCTTCGCTTGTTCAGTCAGGTCTGAGGTGGCTTAATCTGTTTAATTAGTCTCTCAGACTTTATTTTAACAGGAAAAACAGACCAAATCTCCAATCAGGCAGTCGTGACTCACTGGCAATCATGGTTGAAATGCAGAAACTATAAAGTGGCCCAGGGGAGGAATTATGTGAAAGTGACTCCACATTTCAGTCTAGTTGAGATGCCCTTTGAGGTTGGTGTGTTTGTGTAATTGCATTTGTACATGCACAAATGACTCCTTGTCCAAAGACATTTGAAAATGCAGTGTTGGGGTATAACCATATTATCATGGTATATGTGTAGAACATAAGGGATTTTGAACCGGAATATTTTAGAATTATTATTATACTACTGAAGTTTTTATTATCAAACGGTTATAGTTTCACTTTTGAGCTGAAAAAGTAATTTTAATTGTAGTTATAATTTGAGTAATTTTGTGTTTTTAGATTTTTTATGTCTGGCTGGTCTATGAGAGAGCAAAGTTTAAATGCTTTGTAAACACTTATTCAGCTTTCATTGTGTGGCAGTATTTTGGCCTTCGACCTACGTCTCCAAGGTGCCCCGCTCAAACTGCCAGTCACTAGCAAGAGAAGCCAGGCAGGGCACTGTAGCGGTCGGTCAGACCCCCTCCCTCGCCGGCTGCTGATCGTCTGTCAGCCAGCAGCACGCTAAAACACAAGCACAAGAGAGAGAAAGATAGAGCTTATAGGTCCTAATAAATTAAAAAAAAGTGCAATTACAATGCACTTCAATCAATATGTTAGTGACATTAAATATCACATAATTTATAAAGAAAAAATAGGTATGCTTGCAACACTGCAATTAATACATAAAACAGAAAGAAAACAATATCCTAAGTGAAAACTACAGCAACCATATTTTTTACATAATCTTCAAATAGCAGTACCAAATTTGAACTCTTTCCCAATTACACACTTTTTTCTTTAAAAATACTGTTTGAGGTTCAGATTTACTGTTGACTGTAGTGATTTAATTTGACTTTATTGGGTGAATTGGTGTTTAAAAAATGCATTAGGGCAATGTAAAGAAATACTGCCCTCTAGAGTTACTTTAGGTAATTGGGTTTGACTCCTGGCAACAGTTTTTTACTGTTATTAAATACAATTATTTAGCTATTTGTTTGTTATACTTTTTTATCTATCTATCTATCTATCTATCTATCTATCTATCTATCTATCTATCTATCTATCTATCTATCTATCTATCTATCTATCTATCTATCTATCTATCTATCTATCTATCTATCTATCTATCTATCTATCTATCTATCTATCTATCTATCTATCTATCTATCTATCATCTATCTATCTATCATCATCATCCATCATCCATCCATCCATCTTTATTTTTTTTTGGATCCAAATCTGGGTTCTTTCTGCATTACTCACCTTTGCTTTCTTTCCTAGTACATAGTAAAATGGCCAAGTACAGTATAGAAATGTACTTCTAAGTCAGGTCCATCAATGCCTGGAGCATGTCCACTAGAAAGCATGTTTGTGACAAGCCAGACAAAACCAGGACATGCAATCCTTGAGGTGACAGCTCCAGGGACTCAATATTACATGATACATCATTTTCCCTTCGTTTGCCCTTGGCCAGGAGCTGCTCTGGAGAACAGTGTCTGTGATGGTGACAATGTGTAAAACATGCCTGAGATCCTGCTTTAGTGATGGCAGGCCCTTACAAAGACAAACTCTAGTGGCATATTGTAAAAATAAAATAAATAAATAATAAAAACACAGAATCATTTTTTAATTAGCAGTGTTTAAAGATTCCATTCTAAGTACCATGGTGGATATTTTGTAAAAATCTAAATGTATAATATATTGATATACTGTTACCATTTAACAAAAAGGTTAAATTCATTAACATTATTTAAAAGAATAGTTCACCCAAAAATGAACTTTTTTGCATCTTTTACCCCCCTTGTGTCATTCCAAACTGCTGGTAATTAAACAGTTTAGGGTCCCATTGACTTTCATAGTACTTTTTTGTCCATATTTGATGGGAACCGATATTCCTTTAAAAATCTTCTTTTGTGTTCCACACAAGAAATTCCTACAGTTTTGAAATGACATGAGGACAAGCAAATGATGACATAATTTTCTATTTTTGGGCAGGAACTGATACCTTTAATGGTGCATGTTTCACAGCATTTATTAATTCAGTTTGCTAATCTATAAATATACTATTGTTAGCTGATCTGGATGGAGCCACCTCAGCATCTAGCATGTTGAGTTAGCATCATTTACTGAGCGGCGAAGGGAAAGATGCTCACCCCTGAAGTGTTAACTGCTGTTAAGCCAGATCTCCAGAAAAGCAGAAGGCATGTCTGAGTGAGAAGACAGAAGGTTAGAGGTGGGGGAAGAGGGAATGAATTATTCTAAATAGCTGCCCATGCTGGGTAAATCTCAAGCTTACTACATAATGTACTATGCCATATTGGAATTATAAAATTCAAACATGGCGCCTCACAATGCTCTGTGTCAGATTTAATAACATTGATAGCATTAGCAAGCATCACTGGTTACCTTGTGATATATTTAGATGTGATGCACCTTATTATTTTGACTTAAATGCAAGCTTTAAATAACAGAATATAGTACATTAATTGTGTGGACTATTTTTGGAGCAGTATGAATCGCTGTGATTTTTTGTTCTTTTAAGTTTAACAAAATATAATTTAAAAGTAAACTGTATAATTTGTGTATGTTTAAGTTAAATCAGTTTACAAAACTAATAAAACAGACATAAATCTGACTTTAAATTGAAATCAGAGTGAATAATTTTTTTTAAATGCATGCATTTATATATAATTTTAACACATTTCACAAAAAAAGTACACTGAAATGTCCTGGAAATCTGAACATTTTAAAATGCATTGACTTCGCATGATAGTTAAATAATAATAAAAAAAACATGCTCACGCATTCATGAAAGTGTATTTCAAAGTGTATCATTTTAATAATAAATATCATAATAAATCATACCTAGGATAATCAGTATTTAAAGAATACAATCAAAACACTTAAGTGCACTTTTTATGATGGTAACACTGACATTAAACAGTTTATCAAATGTTAACACTTAGTTTTGAATGTACATGATTCATCACTGCTATTTATTTATTTTTTAAAGAAATAAATATATTATATGTCAACATTGCACTGTACAGTAATCTTAATTCCACAAAAAAACATGTTCGTTGCCAGCTTGCCTTGCTTCCTTTACAGAAGGACTTTAGCAGTTCACACAAGTTTTTACTGTATATGAGTCACACAGAAATAACAAATCAATGTCATTTTGTAATTAAAAACAGGTGATATAATTATTCCTTAAAGACCTTTGGCATTTTATCTAAAGCTTTAACATATTATTCAGAGGGAAAACACTTCCATATGCTGTAAATAGCAAGATGGGCATCTTTATTTATTTATCTGTCATATTATCCGTGACTCATTTTATAAAGCGCAGTGTCTGTTTTCTGTCTTCAGAAATATGTGTATCTGATAACATCCACATTTGAAATGTAGACAGTTCAGCTGCCAGGAGTTTGGTGCTTGTCCAACAAATTGTCCATCTCCATCCAGGGAAGATCCCACTGGATTTCTGTCACGTCCTGCTTGGTTTTAGGCATTTCCTGTTGGACTCTTTCCCTCTTAAATCCCCTATTTGGACACACATGCAATTTCTCCCTGAAAAGCATGAGTAAACATTTCAGATATCTGATAGAGCAATGTTAATCAGAAGTAGTCAATGCAATTAATATCACAAACTGATTAATAGAAACTGCTATTTAAAACAAATCTAAATTTTTCATTATGTACTAACCCGCAAGGTTCAAAATGACATGAGTGGAATTTTTTTGTCTCATTTTTTGGGGTTACCTATTAAGTGTGTATATAACATATACAATGTATATGCAACCCAATCTTATGGGAAAGCATAACATTTTATGCATTGGTGATTTTTTATGAATTTGTACAATTTTATTTTTTTTTTTTTTTTTTTAGGAAAAAATAAATAAATAACTAGCATGAAGATTCACCCCCAAACCTAACCCTCAGTGGGGCGTAATCAGATTGAACGGAAATGTACAATCATACAAATTTGCCACCAATTTGCCAAAACGTAAAATAGTTATGAATTGTATACTCTACCTGAAAACTGGAAACAACAGCCAGAGCACAAGCAGAAGCACCAGAAGAATCAAGACGACACAAAGCCCTGACACCCAGACCAAAGATCCTAGATAACAAAGTTCATAAGGACGGTTATAATATAGCATGCCAAATTCAATAACCGATATTAAATCTGTATCTCATACCTGTAAATGTATTTTCATCGTTTGAGTCATCTGTGGAGTTAGTCACGTGTTAATAATGAAAACTATTATCTTTAAATCAGTGTGATTTGGATCTACATTATTGACAATGATGTTCTTACAGCTCACAGTGATATTGATGGTGTTGCTTGACTTGTTTTCAGCAGGACTCTCACACCAGTACAATCCACTGTTCCTATAGTCAATGTCAATGAAATGACATTCTTCAGGCCTGTCTGTAGATTCTGTGCCATTTAACTGCACACATCCAGATCTCGTTTTAGCTTCTTGAAGCCTCCTCAGTATCCAGCCTGTTGAGTTAATTCCTTTAACTGAGCAGCGAAGGGTGAAATTTCCCCCCCTGAAGTGTTGTCTGCTGTCAGGCTGGACCTCAAGAGCAGCGTCTGAGTGAGAATCTTTGACAAGTGCTCCATGTGTGAACAGGGAGGAAAACAGCACTGAAAATGTATATAATGTAACAACGTTACAATCCTAAATATTTTTCTCTCTGAGTACATTGTGGAGTTTATCAATTAAACCAGGCTGAGCATAGGATAAACACATAAAATAGACCAGTGGATTGTGTTTTAGAGATGATTCTTAAACAGCCAAATGATTTATGTTAATAAGTTTTACATAACAAAACTCACCCAAGTAACCAGAAGCTGACAGAAGTCCCATGTTTTCCTTTAGCACTGGGTATTTTAGTAGAGAATAAGCATGCTAGACAGACATAATAACAGTGAAATATCCAAAAGAAACAATTCAATTATTTACTCCACCTTTTCCGCTTGCTAGAGATGATCTGATAAATTTGTTCACACACGGTTTGTAAACTGAGAATTGGGCATTTCTTCTTTGCACAAATTGCCAGGGAATATGTTTACAGTGATGGAAAAATAAATGCATTCTTATCTGTTTAATAGCCTACCTAAAGAGTTGAAAGAAAAGAAAATGTACTGCTGACCTTATATCTATCTATGACAAACTCTCACAGCCTATTGCCACTTTTGTTACATAAAGTCAAAGAACTACTAAATTATTATATACATTTTTTTGTTATTTAATTTCAAATCAACAAATAAATGCAAATCAACCCCCTCCAGCCTGTGTGTTTTGAAACCCCATTAGTTCATTGTTTTTTCTTGCATAGCAAATTTTGTTTAGAGTTTTGTAATTTGACATTTTACAAAGCAATTAAATAATTCGGTCATCTTAAATTTAAATATTTTTCAAAAGTGCCTTGTGTTTCATGTTTACATCTAAAAGTTTGGTAGGCCTTCGTGTAGTTTTGTGGTGGACATGTTCTTTAAATGGCTATTTTAAGCCAAATGACACTGCTTTGAACTAATGCTCATAATTTCATTATATAAAACTCGTGAATATTTTATTTATAATCATACTTATTTTGTAAATATTTTATTATTGTTATTATTTTAAGTAGTTTTTTTTTTACTTTTGTCAGGAAAACTATTTCATTAACTATTTGCCCATAAAAAAGGAGGGGGCTTTTATTTTGAAAATGAACGTTGTGGCGTAATCCTGCAATCTGGCTTCATGGTGCTCAATACCTGGATATATGGCCAAACGCTACAACTAGACCCGACCTAGACTAAATTAGTTATATTTTCTGGCGAGGCGGGACGTCGTCCCGTGCAACATAAAATGCAGCTGAGGTAAACAGTCACTAGCATTTATTCTGTGCAGCCTTACAGTCAACAGAAATGTTAGTGTCAAAAGAAATAGCCTTTAGAAGGAATTTCAGCTGTTGTGCTCAGAAAGCTAACGTTACCTCACCACCTGTTTGTAGTGGTCACTTTTAATCGTTAACGTTACCTCACCATCTGTTTGTAGTGGTCACTTTTAATAATGAGTTATTAATATCATTAGCTCGTGCGCATGCATGAAATATTACTTCAGTTAAAATGCATGTTTAGCGTTGTTTTTGTAATTGTTCATAAAGCATTTGTAGTAACCTATTTTAAAGTTGTGCCACCTGCATCGTATTTTAACGTTGCAGGAAGATTTGACATGTGTTAGGTCCGTCTTTTGCTACTGCTGTGCTGTGTAGATGAAGAAGACGTGATCGCAGGTGTTGTCGGATGCAGGCAGGTGTTGTGATCCGGAGCAGCGGGCAGGACTGCAGGTATGGACACCTGGACACCCAACCCGAGAGCCAAACCCTTCATCCCCCGCCAGCAGCGCAGCCTCTACCTCACCTGGAAATACAGACTTTCCAACAAAAGAGCAGTGCGACGAATCTGCCAGGTCAGCACATGCCACTTAATAAGATTATCTCTGAACATTTACAATGGGGGTTTTAGTTTTCTTTCCTTGTGATGGTTAGCTCTATTATACAACCTAAAGTTTGCTTGTATTTGCATATGCTACTGTGTCTTTTAGTGGGCGTATGTATGAATGCCTTCACTTATTTTTGTAATAATACCTTGACGGTGTATATAAATAAGAAATATTTCTAGCCTAGTTAACTAATCAAAGCTAATTTGTGACACTGACCATGTGGTCTTTGCACAAAAGGTCAGATGTTCTTGCTTCTGGTGAAAGACCATATGTTCAGTGGAAAATTTCAAATCATCAGAATTTATTTTTGGGGTGTTCATGCAGCTTGAAATTTGTGTTAATTTTTCAGTTCAACCTGCCCACGACTTGCAATGCTGCTAATATAAATTGTAACTTTACAGAAATGTTAGGTTGTAATATTTATAACCGGCTGAATTTAAGTACAATAGAATTCTTTAAAATGACCCCATTAAGATAATGTGTGTGTGTGTGCGCGCGCTTGCAGGTCAGTGCTGTCCTGTTTCTACTGATCACAGTGATTGTCAATATCAAACTCATTCTTGACACAAGGAGAGTTGCCAGTGAGGATGATGCAGCTCAAGAGTATGGTAATGTCGATTAATTGCCTTTGTGGAAATTGTTTTATTATGCCTTTACGTGTTAGAGATTTATAATATTATTACCATTTGAATGGAATTGTGAAGATGCTAAAATCAATGTGCTTTTTTAATCTAACACTGTCGGTTTTGAATTACTAATTTATTTTTGCTATCGTTGAACATTGTCTCAGATGATGCCCTGCCTAACAAGGAAACCCCGCGCAGACCAGCGAGTGGGAGGAAGATTTTGGATATTGAGGCGTACTCTAGTAGATCTAAGGTTTATGTAGCAGTGGATGGCACCACTGTAAGTGATTAAAGCCCTGTTTAATATGACACGACAAATTTGCTACACCATGACCAGATAACACTGTCAATAATATTTGATGTATTTTTGCAGGTTCTGGAAGATGAGATGAGGGAGCAGGGCCGAGGTGTACATGTTATAGTTCTAAATCAGGCAACTGTAAGAACACGCAGTCACTTCTCATGACAAACTCGATCTTCTTTTATCCTTACTGTAGCTCAGTGGTATAGCATTGCGTTAGCAGCGCAAAAGGTTGTTCAATTCCCAGGGAACACATACTGATAAAAAAAATACTGTATGCAAAATACTAAAAGCGTCTGCTAAATGCATACATGTAAATGTACTATCTTTTTAATACATTTAGTATAAATGTTAGTACAAAATTTTATAATTTGTATGATAGCATTTTGATGTATAGTCTTCCTTCAGGGTCATGTCATGGCCAAAAGAGTGTTCGATACGTATTCTCCCCATGAGGATGAAGCCATGATCCTCTTCCTCAACATGGTCACACGTGGCAGAGTCCTTATCTTCACTATTAAGGTTAAAGAAGTGCCTCTCCCATCCACTTTCATGGTTTTAGATTTGTGTTTTCTTTGTCTGTAAGTGCACGTATTGGTCTCTTCAGGATGAGGGCACTTTCCACTTGAAGGATGCAGCAAAGAATCTTCTGAAAGGTTTGGGGAGTCAGGCAGCTGTCACACTAGGCTGGAGGGATATGTGGACTCTGGTTGTAAAGAAGGGAGGTAAGGACAATGCCTTTTAACTTTTTAATCATGTATTACTAGTGTTCAAAAGTTTGGAATAATTCAGATTTTTTGAAAGAAGTGCTTATGCTCACAAAGGCTGCATTTATTCGATCAAAAATACAGGAAAAATTATAATATTGTGAAATTATAACAATTAAATATTAACATTTCTTAATGTATTCCTGTAATGGCAACACTGAATTTTCAGTAGCCAATGTCCTCAGTGTCACAAGATCCTTCAGAAATCATTCTAAAATAAACTGTAATAAAATGCATTTTGTAATGTATTAAAATAGAAAACGCCTCTTTATCCACTGTGATGTGATATAAATGTACTATTTATTTTCTCAGGTCAAGTGTATGGGGAGAAGCACTCCAAGTCTCCTGCTCTGTCCACATGGGGTGATCCTGTGCTGCTGAAGACTGAGGTCCAGCTGACAGCTTCTGAAGGTATGTCTGCATCTATGGTGTGTGTGGAGTTCATTTGTTGTAGTTATGGATCGTATTGAAGCTGTCTGTTGATGTCGTGACTCATTTCAGAGGCAGAATGCCATTGGGCAGACACTGAGCTGAACCGCCGGAGAAAACTCTTCTGCAGTAAAGTGGAAGGATATGGAAGCATTTGTAGTTGCAAGGATCCAGCACCCATAGAGTTTAATCCTGACCCAGTAAGACACGCATCCTGTGACTAAAAAAAATTTTATATACAACCATTAAAAAATTTGTGGTCCGTGATCGTGAGATTGTATTTTCATACTTTTTTTTTTTTTATACACTTTTATCGAACAATGATGCATAAAAGGGATAGTTCACCCAAAAATGAAAATTGTAATTAATTACTCCCTCTCATGTGGTTCCAAACCCGTAAGACCTTCGTTCATTTTTGGAACACAAAATTAAGATATTTTTGATGAAATCCGAGAGCTTTTTGACCCTCCATAGACCGCAATGTAACTACCACATTCAAGGCCCAGAAAGGTAGTAAGGACATTTTTTAAATAGTCCATGTGACATCATTGGTTCATCCGTAATGTTATGAAGCTACGAGAATACTTTGTGCACGAAGAAAACAAAAATAAGTTTATTCAACAATTTCTTCTCTTCTGTGTCAGTCTTTGACGCACAGTTGCATTGCAGTCTGTGGAGGGTCAGAAAGCTCTGGGATTTCATCAAAAATATCTTCATTTGTGTTCCGAAGATGAACGAAGGTCTTACAGGTTTGGAACATCATGAGGGAGAGTGATTAATGACAGAATTTTTATATTTGGGTAACTATCCCTTTAAATTGTTTAAAAGTGACAGTCAAGACTGTTACATTTTTATAAAAAAATTCTATATCAAATAAATGCTTTTCTTTTGAAAAATGTATCACATGTGCTTAAAAAAAATTAACAATCTAATGCGTCAAGGCATTAACTTTCTACCAAACTGCTAATATATGGTATCAGGAACTTCACAATCAAAATGCATGATGCTGGGACTGACTATAAATATTTTGGTTTACAAATTATGTTTTTATGGAGAAGTGTAAGACTTTCAGTTGTTAGTGCTCATTATACCCATCATGCCTGAGATGACTTGATTGTTAAAAGCATTTAGAACAGGGTGTTTGTGTTAGATCTTTGTTTACCAAACCTTTCCATGTCCTGTTTAGCTGCCTAACAACAATGTCTACAACGTCCCAGTAGCAGTTATTGCTGGAAATAGACCAAACTATCTCTATAGGTTAGTAAACTTTTTTTTTTTTTTACTTTACCACACTATCAAACCACATCATATATCTGCGGGTGAATGGATTAGTTAAATCTGTGTCTTGTATGTTTAAAAAAAAAATCACACATTTTGTAGCCAACCAAGAATTGTTTATAGGAAATAAGTACTTTTATTCATCAAGGATATATTAAATTGACCAGAAGTGATAGTGATGACACATATTTCACATACAGTTTTGATTTGGCTTCAGTGGAGAAACCTAGAATTCGTGTATATAAAAAAAAGCATACCTTGAATACCTGATTGAAGCCATGTTTGTGTCTCTAGAATGCTGCGCTCTCTTCTTTCCTCCCATGGTATCAATCCACAGATGATCACCGTTTTTATAGATGGCTACTATGAGGTATTGTATTGTATCCCGCTTAAATGCATTTTTTTCTTCTTAGCTTTTGTGAGAGGATTTATACATATTTTCAAAATTAACAAAAAGCTTTCTGGTTAGGAACCCATGGATGTGGTGGATCTCTTCGGTCTTAAAGGAGTTCAGCATATGCCTATCAGTATTAAGAATGCTAGAGTGTCACAGGTGATATGTTTGTGACTTTTGTTTGAAAATGAACAATTAACATGAAAAGGAATGGCCAGTGATAAATGTTTGCAGTGGTCAAAGCCTGTTTGTGAATGACCATAAGATAGCACTAATACATTGATGTTCATTTTGTCTCAGCACTACAAAGCCAGCTTGACTGCAACTTTCAATCTGCATCCAGTGAGTAAATGATGAAATCACCTGCCTTACACCTTATATACAGTTACATTGTAAAACAGTTTGCAAGTGTTTGACTTTGGAAATAAATAAAATGTTTTAGGATGCAGATTTTGCCATTGTCTTGGAGGAAGACCTGGATATTTCCATAGATTTTTTCAGGTATGGATGTTTTGATGTAATATATCATTCCATGGTCTGTCTGAATACTGGATTCTGATTGGCTGGCAGGTATGCAGTATAACCGTTTAATGCACAGGTAGTTCCAAGTCAGTTTAATCACCGTTCCATATTAATGCGCTGCTTTAATTGATGCACACTAACCAACACGCATCACTCACGCGCGCACACACATACGGGGAGAGAGAGAGCGAAAGGTTTGAGATCTTTCGATTCAGATTGTGCTGCACACACACACACAAACTTCAACGTCAATGCTTCCCTGCGATTTTTATTACTAAAAGAAAAGATAGATACTAGATCGCTACATTATATTCCCCAGCAACAAGGTGATAAAATCGCTGTTTTGAAGTAACGTTAATTGTTAGAGGTCTTTTTGTTAATTGTATAATAAATAATAGGAACAAATAGATAGAGAAGCTAGTGTTTTTTTTTAAGAAAACAAGCAGTTAGTAAATTAATAAAGTGAAAGTCTAAAAGGGGCAATATTTTTTTAAAGAATATAATTAGAATAGAGATTATTAGTGATATATATATAATAAAAATAGTGTGTGTATAATATTAGCTATGTAAATTAATAATTTTAGTATAATTAATTTGACTGAATTCCACATATGTCCACTAGGTGGTAGCAGACTCCATATTGTAACAGGCTAGGTTAGATTCAAGATTTTATTCGTCACATACACAATTATACAGAATATAACCAGCAGTGAAATGTAAGTCAGGTCCGCTCCATGTGTGTGAGTGCAGAATTAATGAGCTCAATTGATCTTAATAGAAAGGATTAAGTTACAATGTTTGACGACTCCTCTCTAAAAGTATTTTAAATGTGTGATTTATTTATTCTGCAACATTTTGTCTCTTAGCTTTCTCAGTCAGACCATCCATTTGTTGCTTGAGGATGACAGTCTGTACTGTATCTCTGCCTGGAATGACCAAGTGAGTGATGGAGAAAAAAAAGTTTCTTATCAGTTTTCATTACTTGAAAATATGCTGTTTTTGTCTTGGGGGTAAATGCTGCCAAATGCTTTTCTGGTATATTTGTCTTCTGCTACACAATGGTTATTGTACCCTCAGATTAAATTACTGTAAAGGTTTTTAAAGGCCTTCAAGCAGTGCACTTGACCTTGCTGCTGTGCTGTTTTGCAGGGCTATGAGCACACAGCAGAGGACCCGTCTCTTTTGTACAGAGTGGAAAGTATGCCTGGCCTTGGCTGGGTGCTTAAAAAAAGCCTTTACAAGGATGAGCTGGAGCCCAAATGGCCAACTCCTGAGAAGGTGAGGCAGCTAATTCCTGCGTTTAGCCTATAATTTATGTCTAAATAGGTGAAGTTTATGTATTTACAGCTAACATGCAAAACCTCTCAAAAGCGATGTCTAATTTGGCATAATTTTCCGCTCCATTTGCTTGCACGAAAGCTTCTCAAAGTCATTAATCCTCCTCACTCCATTGGGAAGTGCTGTTCTCACTATGGATTTTAGTATTTTGTTCTCTCATTTGAATAACATTGCTAACTTTTGAAGAGTCAGTCTGTTGAATTTTAAGAGTGTGTAGTTTATATAGTAAGTACCAGAAATTATATTTAAATAAGTGCATATAATGCCTTAATTTTGAAACTACTAGATAAAAAAGTAAGAAAGCAGTTAAAAAAACGAAAAAGAAATAAAAATAATATTACAATTTAAAATAACTGTTTTCTATTTTAATATATTTTAAAATGTAGTTTATTCCTGTGGTGATGGCTTTAGTATCACATGATCCTTCAGAAATCATTCTAATATGCTGATTTGGTGCTCAAGAAATATTTCTTCTTATTATCAATGTTGAAAACACTTGTACTGTGGAATGTATACTTTTTGTCCAAAAAACCTGCATTTGAAATCAAAATCTGTTCTAACATTATAATTGTCACTTTAGTTCAGTTAAATTCTTCCAAAGAAACCTTACTTACCCCAAACTTTTGAATGGCAGTGTATCAGTTACCTATATTAAACCCGTCTTCCCCCCTTTTTCATCAATCAATCAACATTTATTGATACAACACCAGTTGACCAAAGTGCTTTACATATCTAAACATTAATCAAACAGACGCAATACACAACAATATCCATCATTGAACAATGTCCCAACAGCTTGGGGTAACTGTATGCCACAGAGTAAAGGTGTGTTTTCAACATTGATTTAAAACAGTCTAATGAGTCACATGATCTAATGTGCAATGGGCATTCATCCATTCATACTGTTGCTATCCCTTAGCTATGGGATTGGGACATGTGGATGCGGATGCCGGAACAGAGGAAGGAGAGAGAGTGTGTCATTCCTGATGTCTCTCGCTCTTATCACTTTGGCATCATTGGCTTAAACATGAATGGTTACTTCCATGTAAGTGAGAGTTATATTTACGTCTTATTACATCTATATTTGTTATCTTAACGTCTGTGGTTTATCTGTATTCTTATATGAACTATTACTTGTAATTTAGTATTTTTTTTCATGGCAAACTGAATCTGGGATACTATGAATTCAGTGATGTGGTTTGTGTCTTTTTCTAATATTTCCTCATTTTAAATTTACATTTTATACCAAATTTTGTGCATGTTTCTCTATAGGAAGTTTACTTTAAAAAGCACAAGTTCAACACAATTCCAAATGTTCAGATGAAAAATGTAGATGGGTATGTATAGTTCCATTATAGACTTCATATCAGCCTAATTTGTATCATTTTTTCAGATGTCTTTGATATTCTCTCTATGTTTACAGCTTGAAGAAAGATGCATATGAGATTGAAATCCAAAACCTACTACGGTAATTTTATTTGAAGATCATACTCTATTGCATAGTTAATGTAACACCTTAAAATTATTTCATTATTATTACAACAACTGCAGTATTCATTTGTGTGTCTGCAGTGAGGCCAAGGTTCTGGACCACAGTAAAAACCCATGTGAAGACACATTTATCCCGGACACCGAGGGAAAGACCTTTGTAATGTTCATTCAAATGGAGCAAGAGACCGATACAAACACCTGGACAGAACTGGCGAAGGTATGTTGAATTTTCGAAGATTCGCAATTTGAATCTATATGAGATTTCAGTTGGGTATCTCCCATAACAAATGGCTGCATTTCAGAGCAGGTTAGCCAGTAATTACCCTGCATGTTTTGTTACAATGAATCTTAGCAAAGTGGTGGGTTTTATTGCCTGTTTTTATGTGAACTAAAGGTGCAAATGTCTGGCTATTGTTTGAAGAGCCTGCAAGGGTAGATACATGGCTTATAAAAACTGAGAGAGGAAATGTATAGAAAAAAAGAAATCAAATCTGAGGTGAGGATATTAAAACTGTAGTATCAGGTTATGGCCTTATCTTGTTTACTGCTCACAGTGCCTGCACGTATGGGACCTGGATGTACGAGGTTATCACAAAGGACTCTGGAGGCTCTACAGAAAGAAGAACCATGTACTTGTAGTGGCTGTTCCAATCTCACCATACTCGTGAGTATATATTACATTTTTGTGGCCTATTATGATTTTTTTGGTTTTGAGCTTATCTGTAGTTTGTAAAGCGTTATTTTTTGTAATCTCATAATAGTACTATTTAGTTTTATTCTATTTCAATTTTACCGTTTTATTTTCTATGTGACTTTCTTTTTTTTCCGTCAGTGTTAAGAAGCCCAATAACGTCACTCCTATTCACTTGGAGCCAGCACCTAAAGAGGAAGGACCTCCTTTGGAACAGATTTAGAACAGTCCTAATCCCAGCCAAAGGGCCTTTCCTAACCACTAACAGACAAGGCCCATGTCAGGCTGATAATGGGCCTTGTGTTACTCTTCAGGCCGTTACAAGACAAAGGGGATGAACCGGACTGAACCATCCTGTGCTGGTAGCCTCTAGGAACTGCCGGCTTTTTAAACTAGAACGATATGTGTGGATTTTTAAAAAATGGTGTGTGACGTGACCTTCTCGTTTTGTTGGCATGTATTTTACAGTGAGAGCTTTTCCTGAGGTCATGAAATTTAATGTGTTTATGCGGGAAGGTTTGGCATTAGAAAATAATTAATGTTTTAAAGTATTACTGGTACTATAATAAAAGCCAGTGCTGGTTTGAGTTACTGAATTGTGACCGCAGATAACGTCAAAACAGGACACTGCGAAAAAAAGGGATTAAGAGGATATGGCAGACATGAATGCTTTGGGCCGTCCTGCACATGCATTTTAACTTATGTCTATTTATTTTGTCAATATTAAAACAACTAGGTGTATTTTTACTTAATGGATTCACTTTTACACAAGAAAAAATGCAGTAAGAAACAAAAGGCTTAAATTTGTTTGCATATTACACCATTTACATATATTTTTAGAAGAAAATATTTTTTAGTAATTTTATTGGTTCTTTAGTGGCACAAGCAGTAAACCTTAAATACATAAAATGACCTATATTGGACCCCACATTCGAAAATGTAGTTTTAAACATATGACGTGATTTTTTTTTTATGTTGTGCTATGATGGCCCTCCAGCAACAGCTTTAAAGAATCTTCTTTCCCGGAGAACAGCAGGTGATGCTGCTTAGGTGAGATCTATGTGTTCACACAGCCACTAAAGAGCCTTATAAGAGTAGAATGAAGGATTAACACTTGAAATCACTGCAATCTCAGCTGCATCGTAGATCTGCCCTGTCTTGACGTGAGTTACTGTATGTAAAGACACTGGTGAAAAATTGATTTCTCATGCAATAATGTCCAAATCATTTCACGGAGGAGATTTCAGAGTAGATTGTGGGTTTCAGTGATCGCTACTGATATTGCTACAGAAGTTTTATTTGTGGTGCCACTAAACATTTTCATAGTATCTGGAACATGTGCAATACATAATAGAGATGTTTTTCAAATCAGCATATATTTTTTTTGTACTCCAGTTTGCAGAGATTGTGTCGGATATGTTAACTGGATTATTCATCAGTTTTGTATATCGAAGAAGTTAAAAATGATTGGTTTTCTTATATAAAATAAACTTGTTTTCTTTGTTTTCCCTCTGTCCATTTTTTATTTTTCCATGGTTGTCTTTTGTTGTTGTTTTTGTATCATATGCTTACAATGAGACAGTTATATAGGTTATTTGTTTATTAATATTTTCAGTATTCAAAGTACATTCTTTTTTGAACTAATAAACAAAAGGATTTAAAATTCAATTGGAATATCTAATAATCATAGATGTAATGTTTCCATAAAATGGCTTTAAAGCAATGGTTCAACTTTTAAGGCCCCATATAAGCTAAGCTATATTCAGTATATTTTCCACAATTATTACAGAAACTGGGAGTAATCATGTGTTAAATTTACCAAGATTTATTTGCAATTCCAAACTCTGAGAGCTGTATGTTCACCAATAAAAACAAGTAGTTATGAGAAGGCAGAGGAGGGGAGAGAAATATAATTTCAATTCATTTTTTTTGTGTGTGAATTAGATGCATCAGTAAGTAATGTTTTAATTGAAGTCTCCTTCCTACTTTGCAAACATGTAAGCGATGTGTTCTTAGTGTGTTCACTTTTTAAAGGTTGAATGGTTATACTTAGAATTGTACTATGCATTGTTGGAGATTCTATATTTTTCAATAGAATAATATAAAATGTTTTTTTTATTTCCTGTTCGATAAGCAGACAGAACAGCAGACAAATTATGTGGAAAATTGAAGCAGCCACAAAGGAAATGGTGTGATTATTGAAATCAATGCAAATTTAGTGTGGCTGATCCCTTGCATTAATGATTCTCCTGGGTGTGCTGATGTTGTAGGGTAGTTGCATCATCATGAAGACAGTCAGCTAGAGTAGTTTTTGTAGAATGAGATGTAGTGTGTGTGAATCTTTGTGTGAGAAAGTCAAAAACTATCTTACATTGTGTGTAAATGTCATTCAAAACTTTATTGTTATTATTCATTATGATGTACACTACTGAAATCAGTGGGGTAGAAGGTCATACTTTGCTTGTTTGCCTATCAGTACCAGGGCTTTTTAGAGGAACTGGACTGACTCACAATATCATATTACATTTTATTTAGTATCAACTGTACAGCAGAACAAAGTATCATCCTCAGTCAGTCTGCTACTTAAATATATCTTCAGTGGGTTAGGGGCCGTTTTGTGTGGTGCAAAAAAAAAATGCATTATTTATAACACATTCTCCACAAACACTTTCCTATCTCTCCCTAAGCTAATTTTTCATGTATAAGAACAGCTTGTGTGACATGAAGCGTTTCAGTGCAAAACATGTATTGCTTTATGCAAATGAACTTGATCTCTGGTTATAAACTTACTTTCTCATATAGAAGGGGATACAGCAACATTTTTATTTCATGAATTGCATTATATTACAAACTCAGAAGAAAATGATTACGTTTATGCAACTTCCCATTTTAAAAATCAAATAAACAACAATTTCAACAACCACTTCACCGCGTGATAACATGATACAACTGTAATCCTACAATAAATAATGGCTTAAAATCTACAGTATTATCTACAGGTAAAGTAACTAATCTTGTAGCATAAAGAAAAGATGCATATAATAAACTAGTAAGATGAGACTTTCAGGTGGCTTTTTGGTCCAGGTAGCAATAGAGGTACATAGACACCCCCATCGCTGCCACCTAGAAGACAAAACACATTGTCCTTTATAGGTGGTAGCAAATAATTTGTCTGTATCATATGATTGAAATGTCTAATAGGCATAAGTACATTTAAATACATTTGGAAGCAATGATAACCATTGCTACAGATTGTCCTGGATATGCAAAGTGGTAAATTGTTCTGTATACCAAACTAGCCTTAACTAATCATGATAAAGGCTACAGTCAAATCCTGAGAGTTGCTCAACTGCCTGCATAAACCCAGTACACTTCTTCCAATGCATGGGTTATTGGAACAGAATGATGGATGTGTTGTGTTTACCTCAATGGCAGTGACTCCAGCAGCTATTCCTCCCACAATGTCGACATTCCTCTGGATGGTCTTAACAATTTGTTTATAACAGCCCTGGGAAGAGAAACCAATATCATATGAAAGGGCCCAAATCATATAACCACATATCTGTAATACACAGGGTGTAGGAGTGACCTGAAACGTAGTGTGTGTGTGTGTGGGGGGGGGGGGGGGTCATATTTATATACCTTATCAGCATGGCTCATGAATATTAATTAGGTGATGTACCATTCGCTTGGTAAGGCTGAAAAATTGGTTATGTTGCCTTCAGCCAATCAGGGCTGTCAAGACATAATTTTCGTTTTTTGGTTGAATTTGGACCGCATACTACTCATTCTATTTCTACCATATATAACAGAACTGGTAAGAGTAGTATGCTAGTACATGGTTCCAAATTAAGCACTAATGTGCCTTTAAAGTGGTGTCTTAAGTATTGTAATTGCGAGTTCCGAGCGCAGGAATTACTGAGCAAAGTCACATTTATGAGCAGGAAACTAGAATTCTATCCCGCTTGAAACAATGTAGAAACACCAAACTGATCTCACAAGAAAACATAATTTTATGAGGTGACGATTTTGTATAAATTTGTAAGTTGTGAAAAAAGTGAGCATGAAGGTCCACCCCTAACCCCATCCCTAAAGACATAACTGAGTTTGGCGGTATTGCAAAATTCTTCTTTTTAAATTGAATTTACATGGAACATATTTCAGTCCTTGTCATCATTTTGAATTTAAACGTAGTTATCTGGAAACCTCTGTTTTATTTCTCTGACTTGAATGCATGACTTTCACGGCACGATATTCCCAGGTGCATTTGATCGCAGCATCAATCATATGCCATTTATAGCTCAGGTGATTTCCTTAAAAATAATTGTGCCCAAAAGTTTGCATTGTGCTGCTATCAGAATTATCATAAATATGAGTTGGCGACTTCATAATTCCAACTGGAAGATGGAAAGACCCATAACCATTCATTAGTAGCCTAAATGGTAATTATTGATTTCACAAAATACAGTAACATTTTTAGCATTTTGTGTGTGATTTTTTTTTTTTACTTGGAGAGAAGCATATGTGTTATCAAGTAGCAAATTGTGACATTCCACAAATCAGCTGAAACTTAGAATATAATGATTAATGCCAAAAAACCTGCTAGCTACATCTACAGTATAGTATACATAGCCAAACTTTTACTAGCTTTTGCAGTGGAATTATTTGATAGAAGTGTGACAGTTCTGTATGTTCCTCACCTCCACATTACTGAAATCTGCATTGTCGTCGTCACAGGGGAAGCGCTCCAGTCCTGCACAACAGGTAGGGGGGTAAAGGGCCCCATTTTGTTCATAGTAATAGGATTCAGAGAAGTCTGTGTAGTTACTGAAGCCACAGCACTGCAACTATTACCCAACGAAAAGCAAGAACAGTCAGTTGCATATAGTATTTTCACAAATATTGCTTTGTAGAGCTAACATATCTACATACGTTCCCATGATATGCAGTACATATGAGTATTGATCTGTAGAGCTCTTGAAGGGTTTTCATTAGCCTGTCAAACTCTTGGCAGTCTGTTTAGTAAGTTCATATTCACATTCACTGTCAACCACCCGTATACTGGTTCTAAAGGCACTTTTGGCCAGGAAATTTGACATGATGGATTAATTTAGTTTGACCTGTACTGAAAAGCCTGAGGCACAGATCAATACTCATGTTTGCATGTATTCGGTTGGTCATGGCTTACTGTTGTCATGGTTGAGTTCCACAAGTCCGTGAGGATTTGATCTTTTCCATACTGTTCCTTCAGTCCAGGTGTGGCCCACGATTTTAGAATGATCTCAGTCTTTAAAAATCACAGATAAAGATAAACAGGGACACATGAATTTCAGAAAGGAGTACTAGCAGATAAACATCTTTTTAAAGCAAACTGCTTTCACCATTGTGTCTCCACAAGGCCGCTAGCAATTATATTTATGATGGCCAAATGAAACAAAGGCTAGGCACCACAGCCATTTCTCTGCAATGCAATTCTTGACCAGTCATACTCGTAAGGTTATTTCCTCATTTAATTGATATTTGTTATCAAACACTTTAATTAATTTGTAATTTAATTGAAATATATTCTAATTGTATGAATATTAGGGCTGTCAAAGTTGCAATTACATGATTTTATTTTTAAACTTTACACTAAGGTTCTATTTGTTAGCATTAGTAACTAAATTAGTTATGAACTAACAATGAACTACTTCTAAATTTAGCTATAACTATACCATTTTAAGTATGTTAACCTGGTAACTACTAGTGTTACCAAATAAGTGTTACCATTTTGAAAATTAACTAATTCATTCATTTAATTAATTAATTTTATGTCACTATACCACATTTTTTAAATATTACATTATCGTTAGATAAATCAGTAAACTATAAAGGAGGATGCCATTCAACTTTAATTTATTTATGAATCAAACTCTGGTATGTTTAACAAAACTAAAGTCATTTTTAGGTTTTTGCATTTTAAAATGAATGATTATCGAAGCTCAAATAGTGAAATATCACGGATATATTGTCTGAAATGTTAAGGGCAGGTCAGCAAGTCACACACATGTGCTATATTACCATAGAGCACATAAAAAAATCTGTGTGCATGTCCTGTGCATTTTGATGCATAGATGCATAAAGAACACTGTTATATATTTACACATACAGCATGCCTATTATTTAGTATGTTTAGAACTGATTACACGATATATGGAAAAAATCGTTTATGTGAATGCACTGTGGCCGCATATGCTTTGTAAATTCAAATATCCTTTGTGTTGCATGCTTGCATTTTCCATATCTTTCTATCTCTTTTCTTACTTTCTTGCTTATTATTTTGAATTTGATTGATAAACCCAGATGAGTTTTACACACAGGGACTCTGTTGCTAAGTGTTATGTGTGTGTGTGTGTGTGTGTGTGTGTGTGTGTGTGTGTGTGTGTGTGTGTGTGTGTGTGTGTGTGTGTGTGTGTGTGTGTGTGTGTGTGTGTGTGTGTGTGTGTGTGTGTGTGTGTGTGTGTGTGTGTGTGTGTGTGTGCGTGCGTGCGTGCGTGCGTGCGTGTGTGTGTGTGTGTTTTCTGGGAAAGGTGGGGTCAGCAAGAGTAGTCTTCAGCACAGCATGCCTGTGGGGATGTGCAGCCAAAACACAATTAAAAGTGATCCCCCTCCCACCTATGAAGCAGTGGAAGCTACACAGATCAGTAGAGTTATTACGTGCAAGCTAATCCATCAATGTCTGGAGGAATTCCCTCACAATCTAGACAGGACAAAGCACCGTAAAGCAAGGGAGCGATAGCTAATTGCTGATCTGAGACCAGTGTGTACAACACAGAATGGCATTTACAAATATCAACTGAAAGTAATACAACATAGGAATGTAAATTCAATGTGCTTTTACCTATCATAATAACTATCTTTAATTTAAAGAGTGAAAATTGTATTGCTAAACGACACCACATCAACACAATGGAATCGAAATGTTCTTGAAATGGGAGTGATTACATTTTGGATCACACAGTAAACAGCTGTTACCAATTGGACATTAAAAACGCAATCTCCACAACGATTTGGCTTGTTCTGTAACAATTTTACATATTAATGTAAACATGTAATGGTATTCAAATTCATACTGTGTGATTGTTATGACTTTGTGAAGCCAATTTCTTATCAAAACTACAACAGGGCAGCTGCTCATAGACTTGCACATGAATTATTAAAACACCAATTTCTCCTGTCAGGATAATAAATAAATGAATGGATAAAAGTGTGATGGTGACAAACAGCACATTAAATGGGTATTTGCATGCTTAATGTTCCTCTGAACGATTTAGTCGATCTATAATTCACAGGAATGTCCTGCACTTTTCCTTTCTGGTAACTCCCCAGTAGCATTAACCGCTCTGGCTTGTTGATGAAGTACTACGTTTCATCCAGATAGCTATATAAATGATGTTTCATGAAAAAACTGATTCTACGCTTGCATAAATACCTAGAAGACCATTTTAAATCTCAATGGAGTAGAAACACAATTACAAAAACCACAAATAGACAGTGAGGTTGAAAGGTATGAGCTTCTATTTTGGCTCTACTTTTTTCATTACAAATGATAGCATAACAATGAGTGAAACTGAACTACACTCATTCTCAGTATTTTGCATGGCATAGTTAATTGTGTAAAATCTGATAACATGTTATCCAGCAAAATGTTCTAAAGAGCTTCTTGTGATACGATGGAAGAATATCTGACCTTGAACTGAAATGGTTCATGTAAATTTGCTCAAATAATTAGGGATATTAAACAGTAAGGAATTAATAAATATTAAGATTAAATAATACATGATTATTTTATTTAATATTACTTACATAATTACATAATTTATTAAAGTAATTATTTTTATTTTTTATATTAATATATGGCTTGACTATTTTTTGGATATTTTAGATCCCACTTGTTTATGGTATTGTGTGTGTGTGTATATATATATATATTAGTGCTTCCAAATGATTAATCACGATTAATCCATAGTAAATTACATTATAAATGTGTATACTGTGTGTATTTCTTATGTATATATAAATACAAACACATGCATGCATATATTTAAGAAAAATATCTTATGTTTATATATTAAATATATTAATATATATATATAATATAATAATCTAAGAATATTTGATAGAATCCATGCCATGTGTCTAAACAAGATGTCCAGGACCTCCAGCAGAAATATAGGCCCACAACATAAAAAATACAGCAGTATATTTCATTGTACACATGGGGTACTTTTTATCCCTGTGTTCACCAAACCCATCTTAAGTGTTTGCTGCTAAAAAGCTCATTTTTTTGTTTCATCTGACCATAGAAGCCAGTCCCATTTGAAGTTCCAGTCGTGTCTGATAACTGAATATGCTGGAGTTTGTTTTTGGATGAGCTAGGATCATTTTTCTTGAAATCCTCCCAAACAACATGTGGTGATGTAGGTGCTGGTTGACAATTTTTTTAAAGGTTTTCTGACCCGAGACTCAACTGTTTCCTGCAATTCTCCAGCTGTGGTCCTTGGGTCTTTAGCCCCTAAAACTCTCCTCACCGTGCATTGGCACGATATAGACACACGTCCTCTTCCAGGCAGTTTCATAACATTTTATGTTGATTGGAAATTCTTAATTATTGCCCTGATGGTGGAAATTGAATTTTCACTGCTCTAGCTCTTTTCTTAAAGCCACCTCACTAATTTGTGAAGCTCAATTATATCTTGCTGCACATCAGAAATATATTCTTTGTTTTTTCTCATTGTGATGGATGATTAAGGGAATATGGGCTTTGTTTTCCCTCCTATTTATATTTTCGTGAAACAGGAAGTCATGGCTGGATAATTTCATGTTCATAATCACCCTGGAGTGCTCAAAATTGTGAATATGAATGGGAATATACTTCAGAGATATTTTATTCATAAGAATTTCTAGGGGTGCCAATAATTGTCCAACATGTATTTGAGAAAAACATTTATTTCATAATGATATTTCCCCCCATTTTAAATTCTTATTATCCAATGAAAGATTAGATTTTTGTGAATTGTTTTAATAAAAGATCAAAAGGATTAACAATGCAGATTAATTTTCACAGCCTTCTTTGATAATATTTACCATGGGTGCCGATATTTTTGGCCATGACTGTATATACAGTATATATTCTCAATTTTCTAAAATAGGATTATCTATTCATATGCATTAAATGAGATTGCTGTCTGTTAAATGGAATTTAAAAAAATTATTTCCCCTAAAAGGCCTTTGTGTTTTTAATTAAATGCCATTATTCTCTTAACATACCCTCCATAACTCATTGAAAGTTGTTGTAATTATTATACATTTCACTAAATGGGTGAAGCTCTGTATGTAAATCGCCTGTTTAGCATATAAAATGCCTAAACGTCAATATTGTAGTGCGATAAATTGCTCAAAGTGAGAGTGCTGGCATAGCGCCTTAGGCAATCTGTGAGTTATTAAGTGGCTGAATGTGCTGGAGCCATTTCAAACCCCCTAATTTAATGATGGCCAGAGTATGATGGGAATTTACGTGCAGCTAAAATGAAAAGAGTGTGTGTGTGTGTGTGTGTGTGTGTGTGTGTGTGTGTGTGTGTGTGTGTGTGTGTGTGTGTGTGTGTGTGTGTGTGTGTGTGTGTGTGTGTGTGTGTGTGTGTGTGTGTGTGTGTGTGTGTGTGTGTGTGTGTGTGTGTGTGTGTGTGTGTGTGTGTGTGTGTGTGTGTGTGTGTGTGTGTATGGGAGGGGGTTGGCAGAGAGGTCAGGGGTTTAGAGCGTGACTCACGTATGAAGAATAGACCAAGGCTACTATTGCGGCTGCTGTCTCAGCAATGCAAATGACCAGGATGATGGAGAAGAACTGATAGCACAGAGAAAAACAAAGAGAGTGAACATATAAACAAAACTTTTATCGTACAAACATTATTCATCATATTGCACTTGATATTAGGTAAGAAGATGAATGAGATTCACCATTATAAGAAGGCATTTGCTCTCTTTCTGAGCTCCACAGCACCCCAGCAGTCCAAGCAGAGTCATAACTGCTCCAATAGTGATGCAGAAGATTCCTACATTGACATGAGTCTCGAAATCACCAGTAAAGGGTGGCAAAACTTTCATAAAGGAATCTCCATCCATTGTCACCCATATCCCAGCAGCCGCCAAACACATGCCTGCCAGCTGTCAAAAATATTTTCCACTTTTTACTTTCACAAATACGCCATTGCATTTTAATAGTGATATGCTAATGCGTAGATACAAGTAGGATAATGTATACAGTCACCCTGTTATCAGAGCTGTCCCCCTCCCCAATAATCAGAAATTGCCAAATTTCCCCCCAATATGCTTATATTGGGGGAATTATATGCTTATATATTTTAATATGCTTGACGCTTCTCTGCTGCAAACCATTACACACCACTGTCTATGTTGTAACATGACAAAAAGGTATCTGCCTCAGTAGACGTACAGCACAAAATAAAGCAGCAAGCCCCAAAAAGCCATGGTTTACAGCAACAGAACAGCTTAGGTGAGTTGTTAGGCACATACAGAATGCGTTTAGCAATAGCTGGCAAGGTTTCAGAAATTCAACAAACGGCAACAAAAATTGTATCATTTTTAGGATAGTAAATTATCTTTCTGCCAAGCAATGTAATTCCACAGTTTAGCAGGTTGCCAAACGAAGCACCAACTCAGTGGTGCATTAATAGCCCATTGATGTAACGAGGTCAGTCTATATGTAGTTTTAGCTATACTTTATACTTTTACTATTTTTCTCTCTTTTCCTTTTTCATTATTCTTTAATGTGCAGTAATGTGACAGCTCACAAAGATGTTTCTGGGTCATTCTTCATTTGTGGTGGAATATTGTGTTACAACAGTTGAAATAAACTTTAAAAACCAATAAATCATAAAATGTTTGCATCTATTCTGTAGGGTAAACACAATGTTTGCACTGTTATTAGTTACATTTTTTGTTTTAAAATACATATTTAATTGAGTTTTAGAGATTGCATTTGTAACAAAATATGGATGTTCCCGCCATACCTTAGAGAGGAATCATGGAATGTAATTGCAACAAAATAACAATTTTAACACAAATAAAGTGGTTGTATTGTGAATATAGATTTTATTTAACATGTAAAATTGTATTAAATTGTTTAAAAAAATACATATTTTGTTATATTTAAGAAAAAAGTTGTGTCCCCCAAATTCATGTCTGTGGTGTTACAACAATGGATGTCGCCCCTTTAAGAAAGGGGAGAATTCCATTTGGACTACTTCCTGTGTGTAAAGGTTACTACAGGTGCTGGTTGATCTGAGGGGTGCATGGGGAGTACATACTTTCTTATCAATTTTCTTAAAGTTAGCAAAATTTCTGACAATTTCATGTGTCACACTTTATTAGTGTCTGTGGTGTTATGTTGTGCATACTGATATAAATATTTAACACCCTGATCTTTTTATCATTTCCAAAATGCCCATATCTTGAAAGTCATTGGGAGCTGATCAGTCTGGATTTAGGCTTTTGCCTGGGTGTTGTATATCTTTTTTTACATATATATGCAATATTATAGAAATATGCATTTTTAAATATCAATATATTTTATTAGAAAAAAACAAACACGCATTTTCACAAATTCTGCCTCTCATTTGCCACCCCAGTTGAAGACTGACCCCTCTTTTAACCAAGCTTTCTGATGGGCCACTTGGCAAATCTACTGACTAAATTAGAAATCTAAAATTCCCGATCGTGCAAATTAAGCATAGTATGAAAATCACGATGTTTTGCTCAAACATTCGACAAGCAATGGTAAATGTGACTACAACTTTATGTTCCAGTGTTACTGTCAACCCCGAACGCACACAAAGATGGCGTCCGATGCGTTTGAATGAAACAACAGCGAGAGAGTCTGAAAAGGACACATAGCCTAGTAAATGTTCTGGGTAAGTGAATTCTTGTTGTTGTCAATCACAGTATCCATGTAGTCTTCAAGAATATGTCTTAGGAGAAATAGTTGCATATCAACTGTATCAAGGTCGGTAATGTGACCAGCTACTGTAAGTTATAGTCTTTTGTACCTCCCAAAAGAATCTGTAGTCTGATACTGTATGACATAGTGCTAAACACAGATTAGCACTCATATTTTAGTTCATGAAACATCATTATACCTCATGCTCGGGTTACTTTGCTATAAGCTTCAGTTCATATAAAAGCATTATGGCCACAGGCGTGTATCAGTTGTAGTCATGTGTATTTGGCTCCTTTATCTTAGACATTTTCCCATGACCTTTTATTCTCACCATTACGCTGTACGATAAGAGGCCCTGCATGGATTTCCCATTATTGCCAGAGTGTACCTGAGTTATGCGTGTTCTTCCATCAAGGTAGGTCATTCAACAATGGCAATGGCTCAATAGAAAACTAAAGGGTGCCCTTAATGGCCACAAGCCTGCAGGATTAGGTGCTCGACTGCTCATTTATGTCACTTCCAGGACTCTTCGCTGACAATAGGTCTGACACATAATCATGGCATGGGTTTCCTGGGGTAACGATGGACACACAATGTTATCATTATGTGTCTTCTGATGTATTAAGATCCAAGTTCAACATCACGGTTGGCTTATTTAACTGTGGGATTTATAAGAGGTTTATTCAAAGGCTCTGCGTGTTTCATGCATTTTCTCCAAGCAGAATGATATGCATCCAGTAGACTATCAAAAGGTCTAAGCCCCAGAACACATTTGGTGGTGGTTTGGGTTAATGAATGGGTTGGTGTCAGCATGTTAATTCACAGTTGGTGCCATAACCATCTCTGAACCCTGATATGTTCTGTCAGACACAATCAAGCCTGACAGGGTGACTCACATCCAGCTCAGCTGGCTGACAGCTGAACATGAAACGCTCAATACTCCTTGCCGTCAATGCTTATTTTTTCCACGTGAGAATAATTTTCATTTTATCATTTGCGCTCACGGAGCTTCGGGAATTGTCTGGATGTTTTAGCAGTTTAATCTGTCAGCTTTTGATAATGGACACGTCTCTAAGCAAATAGAATGTGACGGGCATATTACTGTACCTTCAGCTTCTTCTTTTTTCAAAAATTCCTCCCTTTTTTAAGCAAATAACGATTTGATGAAATGCCACCATGCATGGCATAATGTTGGAAATGGCATGCCAAAGAAAGATGCTTCTAGAGAGATTACATGGAAATCAGATTATGTGTAAAGGTAAACTAAGGCACACTGTATGGAAGTGGAATGAAACCGATTAGACTTGGAGAGGGGAGGAAAATAATTCGGATTTCCATGGTATTACACAGGGAATTATGGAGACCGCTGTGTGGGGGGATCTTAAATAGAAAAGAAAAAAAGCATGTGGAGGGCTGTCTTGCTAAATGTAAGAAGAAATGTTTAAAATATAATGAACACATAAATGTGCAGCCTCAGTTTACTATTCACAAAGATGGGAGTTTTTCTCAATGTGATCTGTTGCCTTGTTGGAGCTTCTTGGCTCACAGTCTTGGCTGACACCCAAATATTTAACCCTACAATAGGAATCAAATCCAGTTACATTGAAAGTATTTGTGTAATATTTAGGGAGGTATTTGGACTTGGTTAGTTTATGCGTTGTTATTGATATCATAGCCAAATGTAAATGTATTTACCGCAAAAAAACAACAAAACAAAAAACAGATATATACTGTTGATAAAATTCCCCATTAATACTTGAACACCTGCATTTACCACTTTTTGACAATAAAGGCCCATTCACACCAAGAACTATAACTATAACAGTAACTATTTTAACGTCCACCACACTTATGCATACCGCTACAGTTATATCGTCGCATCAAATTCTCACGCTCTTTAAAGTATGGCGATTCTGATTTTATATTAAGGCTGGAATACACTGCATGACTTTTAAAATCTACTTGGCATGTTACACTTGCTGGGGATTAATTTATTTATAATACACTAAATAACTGAGGATCACACACTTCTGAACACAAGAAAGGAGGAGAAGCATGACAAATGTCAAAATGTGTTCTAAAATAGGCTCAAAATATTAAACATGTTTAATATCCTCAGCAATGATGGAGTCCTACAACAAATTGGAGCCTGTGCCCATCATAGTCTACCTGATATTCTGTGAAATTCTGTCAACTCAAACCATCTAGATTGGCTCTGATTTTCAATAGCCAGTGTTGACTCGACACTGTAAATCAGTGTTCTGCAGTGCATTCCGACCTTCAGTCTTTTAACATTATAGTTATCGTCCTTGGTTTAAATATGCTCCATAGTCAGTCATACACAGTAGTTAAACAAAGCAAGTTTCTTATATTTGAAGAAGACATAAACATAAAAAAATCAAATTAGTTTATCTTTTGTTGACCCACCATTGCTCTCGAATCATTATGTCAGACTTTAGACTGAATGACAGACTGATTGATTTATGTTGAGATTTTGACAAAAAAGAACAAAAAGCAATTTCTCATTTTTGCTTTTAATGAAATCTTCGCAGAAAACCTTGACCTTGTATTCGGTATAACCTATGTAATGCCAGTTTTGTCCTCTACCGACCTTGACAGGTATTAAGACTGATAAGTCAGTTGTATTTCAGATATATAGAAACCGTTCACCAAATGGAAATTAATAGTATACTGCTCTAACAATGCTTTGAATGAAATATTGTACACTTTTATGTGCGCTCTCCTTTCTTCCTGTATCTACAGCCTTAAAAATCTCCTGTCCCACCAAGCAACCCAGCATACCCATCATTTCAGGCTTTAGCACTCAAACAAACAAAGTGGCTGTGAACAATAATGAGATGAAAATTGTTGCATGTGAGCAAGTGTGACTGACTTACATTCACACGTTGACTGCGATTATCAAGACTTCACCGTGGAGCAATGAAGCATTTTCTAATGGATTTGTGTTATCGGTTTGCATTAGTTCAATTTATGTGTGCACTGTGTGCATTCGTTGTAAAGAGGAGAGGATAAATTATTTGTTGCTCATTCAAAGGCAGGCTGAATTTATTTCATACTTTACACCCCACATAAAAGTCTCAGTCAATAAATAAAGAAATGCAATTATTCTTCTAAACACCCCTCTCCCTGCACTCAAATGTATACATTTAATGAGGGAAAAAAGCTTACTTACACAGATAAGCAAGTTGAAAACAACCATCACAACTTTGACAAATGTGAAGCAGCCCATTTTTAATCTGTAATGAAGCAATAAACATAAATCAGAGCTGCATTTGATATTTTAATTTGCATTACATACACACACTTCCCAATGTTGACGCCTTTCCACTTAAATCCATTCAAATCAAATTTATTTTTTGCTTCTGTAAAAGCAACTCACCTGGTTTGATCCTAAGTGTAGTAATAGATGCAAACACATTTGAGTGAGGAATAGACAGAGGGGGAAGAGAGAGAGAATGAGAGGGAAAGAAAGTGGGAAGAGGTGTGCACAGGTGAGATGGGTGTGGTTTGGATATAAAATAGCTGGTTAGAGTGGTTTGTGTGTCATATGACTAGTGGTTTCCACTGTGGTTTTCATACTAATTGTATATGGTACAAAATCTCCCTCACACATACTGGACAATTTACTTGCTTATGAATGGCAATGATTTAAAATGTACTTATATCAATAAAAAATATAATACATAATTGAATAGATTTTTTAAAGAGTATATACAGAGAAGATGGGTCAAGGAGAAAGGAGGACAGAAAATATGGTCAATGTTGTCTTTAAGGATGACTTTGATCACTACCTATCAGGTGTTGTACATATTCCTAATCCTAACTTTCCTTTGTGTCCGTTTCTGTGTGGTTTCCTTTGTTCTTTGTACTGAAGCAAATATTCCGGGCAGTAGAGGGCAGTATTGCAGTACAAAGGCTCTCAGCTTTCATAGCTTCACTGGTTCACCATTATGGTATCTTAGATACTTGGAGAAGATTGATGGACCCTTAGTGGAAGGAAATGTCTTTCTTTGTCCAGTTTTATTCATAGAACAACAAAACAAAGAGATATAAAATCCCCACAGCAAAGGTTTTGGAAGATCATTTTGAGACCTACAGCTTTCTTAAACCAGAGTGCTGGAACAACCTTTTATTTTTGATCAAATAAAATAAATAATAATAGTAATAATAATAAATCGTTACTATAATTTTACTATTATTGTTATTATACTGTCAAATGATTATTCCTTTTTATTATTCACACATTTGCCCTGCACGCATCTTTCAAAACTCTCTCTACATTTATCCTTCTTTCATATACCTTATCTCATCCTTATTTCTACCAATTCCCCTTCCGTTCTTCATGGCCAGGATTATTTGACATTCCTCACACATCTAAAACTGGGGCCTGCAGGCAAGAAAATCACATAAAGAAAAAAAAATGATAGATTGCCTGGTGCCACCTTGCCAGAGTTAAACACATATCAGCCGCAGTCCTTTTCGTAATATCACTTTAATGGTCCTATTGTGAGTTATGACAATCTTGCCAATCCCATCATTAACCCACCCAGTCCTTAATCTCACCAAGAAGAGCACCTGTCAGGCATCATTAGGAATTAAAGCAGTTAATAACCTCTCCACACATACTCCTGTGTTTGGGGAGGGGGAAGAACAAAATATTAGGTGGATACTTTTTCATCATAAGTAAGGCAAGCGATAGAAAATTCAGCTATATCGGTGGAGCCAGTAAAACATGGACAGCTGTAATGAGGTTGGCTAGATTAAGTATTATCTGTTCCCCTCAGGGCAGGAACTCAGGTGGTGTATGGTTGGTTTCTCGTTGTTGCTCCGATGATCCAAAGGGGCATTCCGTCATTAAGGATCTCCTCCCAGGACAGGACCCTTGTCATAGGCTTGCCAATGATACAACCTGCAAACCTGCAAAACAAGCAGCTCTGCTCTAATGAGGAAGTATTCGACCACGACAAAAGAGCTGAGCAGTAATGGCTCAGTAAGAGAATCTCAGGACCATTTTATTTGATTAGACAAAGCTAAGATAAGGCAAGTGAAAACTCTGATTTATTACATCATTAACAATGAAAACACTGCGGTTCTAGTCTTCCAAAACAAATCCTTTGTCACGTTCACCATCTGGAGAAAACAAATGCCCTTAAAGCCGTATGTGTATAGTCATAGGGGAAAAACACATCAGGCATTCCTATTACTTTATTAAGACCACAAGAGAACCCACCCTGACAGCAGTCAGTATAATCACATTGTAAACACAGCCTGTAAATCCCTGCGTGAGACTTTCCTTTTCATCATAGTGAGGGATTACGAAATGCGCAGAGCTGCAAACAGAGGCAGTAGTGACTGTGCCTAAACACAGAGACTCCCCGGTGACCTCTATTGTCTCCCCTAGTATTAATTTATCACAGGAAGCCATAAGCAAATGCATATTAATTCAAGCTGGTCCATCATGCCATAGGCGACTAGGCCAATAAATCAGATCAAGGAAGAGAGCACAGTTTATGAAAGGGAGAGAGACGCATTGCTGTGCATCATAGTCTTTTTCCTTTGTTCTTGTTCATGAGACAGTGAGGATAGTGTGTAAACTTATTTTGTTTTATATAATAAATTGATGAATTTGTTCTTTAAATGATTATTGGAGATTAAAAGTGAATAACAGCTTAAAATAAATAGAAAAATAAATGGTTATAAATATTCTGAACGATATAAAAATTGCAATATATCTTCTAAGGCTGTTGAGCAATTAAATCTTAATTACACATAGTGGTGATTAAGTAATCTAATTAATTGCAAATTAATCACATATCAAATTTGGCTGAGAAATTACCCCAAATAATTGAAGAGAAATTGAAGCCATTATTATTTAGAAATATTTGATTTAAAATATAAATAATATAAAATAAAATAAATATAATAAATTTCTCAGTATTTATGTGTATGTATTTGTTTGTTTGCTTGTTTGTTTATTTATTCATTTATTTTCATACAGTGGATGTCAATGGTCACCAAAACTGTTTCTTTCATGAATGGCTCTCTTTATGAATGGGTCATTGAATCATTGACGCAACACTGTTCTGCTCTGGCTTTAATATTTTCCATGGCAAAACTAAACAAAAACAGAAAATATTGTGTCTAAAATATATAATATTAAATTCGTATTTATTGAACTTGTATAAAATCATTATCACATTTGCACTCGTGCTATTTGGGGCAAAAACAGCACTCAAGTGATATTTCACTCCTTGCTCGCGTGATATTGTTTAACTATATCATATGATATAAATATCCGACAGAAACCACATACAATTAAATATCTTGAATTTGATGGGGATATAAATGCATTCTATAGGCTATCATGCAGTGAGTTGTTGGTCTACAGCATGAAATATTTCACACAAAAATGAATATTGACACTGAAAATTGATATTTTCATTGTGTTTTAGTTAATGTCCCTTTTGGAGCTTGATTTGTTGAATGTTGAATGAATTGCTGTTTTATAACAAAAGCTATAGAAAAGGAGTTCCAGCTATTAGAGACCTCTCTCTGAGATACTGTAAATGGACAAAACCAGCTGCTAAAGGTCTCAAATAGTCCTGCAAGCTCCAGTAAATAGTTTTCAAGAGAATAGAGAAGTATTTGGGGACATAAAAGGTCTAACTGCAAGCCTCTGTGGTGGCATGGACCCTCTCACTTCTTTCCAGGGGATTGATCATGATATGGAGGCTCTCATGCAATAAATGGCTTCAGGGAGAGCTGGAGATGAGCATCCCTGGAGCGTGGCTCCCCTTAACGACGCCTCCCCTTTCACCTATGGAAATGTTAAGTATGGGCTCGGGAGCACTGAAGCGGAGCGACGTCCGCCTGGCCGTATTTCATGCAGATGGGCAGGTTAAATATGTCAGCCACACATCCAATGCTGGGCAATCTTTTTTCTCTTCTCCTACCCTAATCTCTCTCTTTTCAACCCTTCTCTTTCTCTCGTTGTGGTGTCACTCCTTCAACGCATTTTGTCCTTTCTTAGCTTTATCAGCTGTGCATTAAAGGTGTCTTCTTAAAGCATTAAGAATTATGGCTCTCTGTTGCCCACTAAAGGTTAATGCGTTGGATGATTGTAAATTGTTTGGCTAAAGTTCAAAAGGAAGAATAATACGTTCTTCATATGTTTTTCTGAAAGTGTAACATAAAATAAGAGATTTAAGCCGAAATGCATAGGCAGCTTATGTGCATAGAGTGCAATGCGTTGAAAATGACCTAACGTTTGACTGGATGCTCATTCTGTGGTGTCAAACACAAAGGATATGGGAAACATTTCCTCTTCTCTTTTGAGCCTGTTTATTTTGATATCATTACTATACATTATTAGCTGGTAAGATGCGTTTTATTATTTTAACTTACCATTGTTTTTACCCAATTTTTGGTCCTAACCCACTTGGCTTAGGAAATAGTACATCATTCCACTCTTCAAGGGGTTCATTCAGCAGACCTGTAGAGCTGTGGTTACATAATTCAGCAGTTAAAACACTCATGTGGACTCATCTGGAAGCTGTTACACAGCACAAAGGACGGAACGGGGTGTGACTGCTCCACTTTGCCTTGAATGTTAAATGTGAAGTTTTGGAAAGTTGCATGTTATTAGTTCATAACACAACACAATTTTTCTTTGTGTAGCACAAAAACACAAAAGGTTAATTAAATAAACAAATAATTGCTTTTGAGTGCATTCCCACATCAGAAAGTATTATTTGACTACATCTACACTGTAAAAATTATTTGAATTTTAACAGTAAAATGTTATAATAAAAACCTGTTCATTAGATGACGATAATTTACCTTACGCTGTACAGTAAAAAACTGTAATAGATGTAATGGGAAATTCCATGTAATTTTACAGTAAGATACTGTTAAATGTACAGTTTTTAAAAGTGAAAACATATCATCTCATAATCTACAGTGAATAGCCGTAAATTGACATTCCCAGAATTCCCTGTGACAGCTCACATTTGATAGTTTTTATAGTTTAATAGTTAGTTTAATGATTTTTACTTTTACTTTTAGTTATGTACATTAGGGTTTGATGTTGTTTGTGTATTTTTTGTGTGTGTATGACTTCTTTGCACTCTCTGTGCATTAGTGTTATTATATTAGCATATACAGCTTATGGAAAAGCTACTTTTGGTGGAAATTGGTTCATTTTGTGGCTTTCTCTTTTCCACTTGTGTTTTTAAGGTGTTTCAAGTATATTATAAAGGTAAACAACATATTTTAGTTATTTGACAAATTAACATTATTATTGTTATTTTAACCGTTCATTCTGCTAGTGTATTTTATAGTAATACACTGAACAAAATTATAAACGCAACACTTTTGTTTTTGCCCCCGTTTTTCATGAGCTGAACTCAAAGATCTAAGACTTTTTCTATGTACACAAAAGGCCTATTTCTCTCAAATATTGTTCACAAATCTGTCTAAATCTGTGTTAGTGAGCACTTACCTTTTGCCGAGATAATCCATCCACCTCACAGGTGTGGCATATCAAGATGCTGATTAGACAGCATGATTAACTGCCTTGACCACAATAAAAGGCCACTCTAAAATGTGCAGTTTTACTGTATTGGGGGTCCGGGGCAGTCCGAAAACCAGTCAGTATCTGGTGTGACCACCATTTGCCTCACGCAGTGCAACACATCTCCTTCACGTAGAGTTGATCGGGTTGTTGATTGTGGCCTGTGGAATGTTGGTCCATTCCTCTTCAATGGCTGTGCGAAGTTGCTGGATATTGGCAGGAACTGGAACACGCTGTCGTATACGCCGATCCAGAGCATCCCAAACATGCTCAATGGGTGACATGTCCGGTGAGTATGCTGGCCATGCAAGAACTGGGATGTTTTCAGCTTCCAGGAATTGCTTTACAGATCCTTGCAACATGGGGCCGTGCATCATGCTGCAACATGAGGTGAAGGTTGTGGATGAATGGCACAAAATTGGGCCTCAAGATCTCGTCACGGTATCTCTGTGCATTCAAAATGCCTTCAATAAAATGCACCTGTGTTCATTGTCCAGAACATATGCCTGCCCATACCATAACCCCACCGACACCATGGGCCACTCGATCCACAACGTTGACATCAGCAAACCTCTCACCCACACGACGCCATACACACTGTCTGCCATCTGCCCTGTATAGTGAAAACCGGGATTCATCCATGAAGAGAACACCTCTCCAAAGTGCCAGACGCCATCTAATGTGAGCATTTGCCCACTCAAATCGGTTACGACGACGAACTGCAGTCAGGTCGAGACCGCGATGAGGATGACGAGCATGCAGATGAGATTCCCTGAGATGGTTTCTGACAGTTTGTGCAGAGATTCTTTGGTTATGCAAACCGATTGTTGCAGTTGCTGTCCGGGTGGCTGGTCTCAGACGGTCTTGGAGGTAAAGATGCTGGATGTGGAGGTCCTGGGCTGATGTGGTCACACGTGGTCTGCAGTTGTGAGGCCGGTTGGATGTACTGCCAAATTCTCTGAAACACCTTTGGAGATGGCTTATGTTAGAAAAATGAACATTCAATTAACGGGAAACAGCTCTGGGGTACATTCCTGCAGTCAACATGCCAATTGCATGCTCCCTCAAAACTTGCAACATCTGTGGCTTTGTACCGTGTGATAAAACTTCAAATTTTAGAGTGGTCTTTTATTGTGGCCAGCCTAAGGCACACCTGTGCAATAATCATGCTGTCTACTCAGCATCTTGATATGCCACACCTGTGATGTGGATGGATTATCTCAGCAAAGAAAAAGTACTCACTAACACGATTTAGACAGATTTGTGAACACTATTTGAGAGAAATAGGACTTTTGTGTACATAGAAAAAGTCTTAGATCTTTGAGTTTAGCTCATGAAAAATGGGGGCAAAAGCAAGTGTTGCATTTATAATTTTGTTCAGTATAGTTAGCCACCACAGTTACAGCACAGTAAAAAATCTAATTAAGAAAATGTTGGAAGGGCAAAACTTTTTAAGTTGAGCTAACTTTATTGCTTGGCCTTAATTCAGAGGACATATTATATTAAGTCTACACAAATTGAATGAAGAACATTGAATGAAGGGTTATTTTCAAATCCAGTCAACAATTAGCTATGCTAATTTAGCAATGCTAATGTTGACTAAAATAATAAAAACACGTGCAATATAAAATTTCAGTAAAGGTTGAGCTAACAAAAAATTTGATTCAGGCAACACTTTGAAGTCAGAAATTGACTGAACGTAAACTTTCTGTGGTACTAGTTACTAAATAATAATTAGTTGAAAGCGCTTTAAATTTTTTACAGTGTGGTTTTGTTTGTTTTTTGGTACATTGTGTACATTGTGAATGAATTAATGAATTATGTATTTATATAGCGCTTTATTGTGTATTGTTGTACACCCAAAGCACTTTACAATCATATGGGGGGATCGCTCCTCAACCACCACCAGTGTGCAGCATCCACTTGGATGATGCGACGGCTGCCATAGGACAACGGCGCCAGTGCGTTTACCACACACCAGCTACAGGTGGAGAGGAGAGAGAGACATAGAGCCAGTCAAGTGGATGGGGATTATTAGGAGGCCATGATTGACAAGGGCCAGTAGTGGGAATTTGGCTAGTACACCGGGGTTACACCCCTACTCTTTACGAGAAGTGCCATGGGATTTTTAATGACCACAGAGAGTCAGGAATCGGTTTAACGTCTCATCCGAAAGACGGGAAGCAACAGATCTCTCGTTGTCCTAGGATATTACTAGTCTGCTTAGTCATACAGTCGTTTAGGTAAAGATCCAAATAACACATTTCCATCTTTTATATTACCTTTAGCGTTTCTGCCTTACATTTTCTCATTTCCCACTTTCTCTTTTCCATTAGCACATGCCTTCATATGCTTGCAAGTACAACATAAACTTCCTGAATTGATCTGAAATCTTAACCCTTTGATAAACCACAGGGAAACAATGAGAGCGAGTGCTCTATATTTGCAAGTGCACAATGGCATCTCCACCACTGCGGCCACCGTCACCTCGATTAATATTTAATCATGAGCAAAACATCAGTAAAATTTAGATTTATTATTTATTAGACATACTGAGCTGTTCAGCCCCCGTGAATCATTCATTGTGTCATTCATCTCTTATATAGACTCATATAGCTGATATATGAAACTCGTAAAAATGCATGAGAGACGAATTGAAGGATCATCACGGAGCGATATGAGGTAATCTAGAAGCTCCGTTATGGATCCCACTCACCAAACAGCTCTTTGTCTTGTTGCGTGTTGTCAAAAAAAACAATGTCCTTGCTGCATTATGCGTGCTCTCGTCCTATCAAAGACAATACCCTCGCCGCTTCCTCATGCAACAGATGGACCGCTGCCTCATTAACTTTAATACGTCCAACATCAATTAGAGAGGAGTTAATTGGGATGCTCGAAAAGTGACTGCCGGCAAGCATGGTGCATACGCAAGCACTCCACTTAATAAATGAAACTCGTCAAGGCAAAATATGCCAACAGCGGAGCTGATGGGCCTCATTTTGAGCGGCGACCGCGCTGTCGTTTCGCTGGCTCATTTTTCTCACGTCATGTACCTGAGGAGTTGACCTTGAAGGGGCAACGCTGTTCCGCCTCCCCATCCGTTGTTGTTTCCTCACTGTCACTCTTTTTTTGGAGTGATTACTTTCACTCGTTCCCTCTCGCCCTCCCTCCTCTTCACACTCTTTATCTCTCAACAGCTTCATTATCTCATGACTCTGCCACGGCCTGTGAGAGATTAGTTTCCCACTTCGTGTTGTTGTTGTCGTTGTCTAGCCGCTGTGGTCTCAAGGGACATCTTTTTGGATGAGACAGAGCACCATGTTTCTGTCAGGCCTGTTTGCTGACTCAGCGCCTCTCATGCCATGTGTCTTCCTGGAACAGGTGCCGCTTGCCGCCAGACGAAAAGATGGGACATGCTGCTTTCAAAAAGCAAGTGCACATTGTTATGAAGACAAATGGGTTATTGGTATTGTGTGACACATCTCAATGCATAGTGATACAGTACAGAGAGCCAGGAGCAACAGTCCAAGGAAAGTTAGCACAACAGTGATTCGCAATTACTCATCCAGATCTGGAACTGTTATTTTCACTGAAATATGGTAAACAATTCTGAGAATATGAGTCTGATGTTAACAGCTCCTCCCTGCTTGGGCCAAAACTAATTAGGAGAAGAGATCTCATACTCATTGTGTAGAGAAAACTGGACGTCCTTGAAAACACACACAATGGAGACTATCTATCTATCGATCTATCTGTCTATCGTTCTATCGCACTTTCTATCGACATTCTTTCTATAGTTATATTTTGTCTATAGTTCTGTATAATTTTATCTATCTGTCATTCATTCAATGGTTATATTGTTCTTTCTGTCATTCTTTCTAATTATAGTTATTTCTGGTCTTCCATTTGTCATTCTATCTGTTGTTCTTTATGTAGTTCTGTAGCTTTTTTGTCATCCTTTTCATAGTTTTTCATCTTATCTATTGTTATTTCTATGCTTCTGTCTTTCTCTTGTTATTTCTCTAGTTCTGTTTAGTTTTATAGTGCTATCATTCTATCCATAATTCCTGCTCTAGTTCTATAATATATCTAAAGCTTTTACTGTTTTTCTTTCTTTATAGTTATTTTGTTCTGTCCATAGTTTTTATTTAGTTTATTTATAGTTCTAACACAAGTTTTTCTATACTTCTGTAATTCTATTTTTAGTTCTGTAGTTTTTGGTGTAGTTCTTTCTATAGTTCTGTTGTTCTAACTATCATTATTTCTATAATTCATATTTTTTCATCTATCATTCTATCCATAATTCCTGCTCTAGTTCTATAATATATCTAAAGCTTTTGCATACTTTTTCATCTATCATTCTATCCATAATTCATCTATAGTTTCATTAGTTGCTCTATTTATCTAGTTATATCGTTCAATCTATAGTTCTGTCTTTGTGTATATCATTTTTTTTCCTGTAAGACCTATAAACTTTAAAACTTAAAGGCTTTTAAAACTTTTTTCAAAGCTTTTAAACAAGGCATTGTCAAGTCAACATTTACAATTAGTTGACACACATTGGTTTTATATAATACAAAATTAAATGATTTAAATACATTTCTTTGAATTCCAGTTTGTTTGAAACTCAAACTCAAAAATAATTAATTTTCAATTCATTTCTGAATAGTGCACAACCCTATTTTGCTGGCCCTACAATGTATGTGATTTCACATTTCGCTATTCTTGTGGGGACATTTGCACAATGACCCTGACCCACACATATGCACTAACACACGGTGATGAAGTGCACCACAGAGTGACTACGAACACTATTAATCTTAAGGTTTTCCCTACTATTCCTTTTCTGCATCACGCAGAACCCCATATCCAAAATTGGTTTTATCCAAAAAAGGAAATCTGAATTTGCTTTCCTAATATTTTCAGCCCCAGGCAATGTTGCTATAGCAAGCGCCAAACTTTTACTCTATTTTTATGACAGTTTAAAAATGAGGTGTATACGACTATAATAACAGAATAATGAAGAGAGCAGCGTCTATGCTGAAGATGTGACTATATAATCATTATTAGGAAGGTAAAAGGTCTCCAAGTGCTAAAGTGGAACAAACTCAATTGCAGCAGGCCAGATACTTTTTATCATCCGTCTGAGGCTGTTTAGGTATGCAAAAAATGACATTTACCTTTAGAATGCATTAGCCCGTGTCAGTCAGATCCAGAAATGCCCCATTAAATCACCTTATGAGATTGGAATTAAGATATTATAAAGGAAACAGCCATTAACCTGTGAAAATGAAAGAATAAACAGTGTTGGTAGAGTGTATGCCCCGGATCATCCCGAGGGCATCAGATGTGGTTCTGGATGGCTGACTCATTAGAATCCCATTTTCTCCCTCTCCCTCTTTGTCTCTCTCTGTCCCTCTCTCTCCCTTTCTCATGTTCTTTCTTCCAGTGTTGTCCTCTTATGATGAGCGTGTTGTACCATACCAACAGGGCAGACCTGTTTCCCACTGCTTTGCCATGGGGAAATTTGCATGTGCATTGACTGTAAAATTGAGCGCTCCCACAGAATCAAGTCTTAATCAAGCAACTCTAATGATCTTACATTTGGATGAGATTAATTGTTTTGCTCTTTACTGCCTCCTGTGTCACATTGTATTTGATGCAGGCCATGGGTCATGTATAAAATAAAGAGACAGATAATAGAAAATAAATAAATGATCCATTTATAATACATACTGAGAAAATAGAGAGGAGAATAGAAAATTCATGAAATATCTAGGCCTATATATCAGTTTTCTGTAGAGAGAGAGAGAGAGAGAGAGAGAGAAAGTTTCTAATTCCAACTGAACAAAGATCACATTTTATTTTAATCATTGATATTAAAATGTATAAATTATATTAAAATTACCAGTGCAATGACTATGAATTCCATTGGAAACATATAATTTCTGATTGAGATCAAATTGGAAAATCTGACAATATGAGTTAATCAGTCAAAGAACTCCTAATGCGTGCAATTAAAAGAGTGCACTGTGAACATTCCTATATATACTGTACTGTATATAGCAGGGGTGTCATACTCAGTTCCTGGAGGGCCGGAGCCCTGCAGAGTTTAGATGCAACCCTAATTAAACACCTGATCCAGCTAATCAAGTCCTTCAGGCTTATTTGAAAACTACATGGTTTGTGTGTTGGAGCAGGGTTGGGACAAAACTCTGCAGGGCTGTGGTCCTCCAGGAACTGAGTTTGACACCCCTGGTACAATAGTGGAGTAAGATTTGTGACTATGCTTGCTTTATAATTTTGACCACTGAGGGGCAGTGTTTCTTGTATAAATACGTAGACATATTTCCCCTGTGCAGAAATGCAACAAAATAGAAGGTTCTGTACAGAGAACACACAATTGGGAGATTTATAGTTTCAGTCATCCAGGTTTGTTATATTTAAAATGAATGAGAAATTCCTTGAGGGGAAATTGTGTGATATTACTCGAGGATGTGTTTATATAAAGATTTTTCCAGCACACAAAGGTACCCTTTAAATGTAAAGAGCTGGATTCCTAGTTGTAGCTATTGTCCTCTGTAGCATAACATGAACATTTTATATTTTGATTAGAGGGCTCTGAAAAAGCAGAGGGATGTTTATTTGCTCACCACAACGAAGAGTGCCCTGGGTCAGTACATAAAATACATAGACTCTGGCAGAACGTAGCAAACAAATTATAATTTGCTGCTATTGTTGGCAATAGGCACATTATGTTGTCAAAAGGCAGGTGGGGTTATTTTTGACGTTGTTACAATTGTTTCTATGCAGAACAAGAAGCCCAGCTCGCCCACTGGCACAATAAACAGACATGCACATAAGTATTCATACATATTTTCTGCACTCACTTTATACGTTGGTTGTTTGGAATCTGGGCTAAAGTGGAACATTCGAGTGCAGAGAAGAGCCGCAGCGTTACGCAATGTCTGTGTGAGGGACAGAAAGGAAGAGCTAATGTGATGGTGGTGAATGTGGGTCAGTGCCATGCTCACTGAACCAGCACAGTGAGCCTGAGACAGTATCATCCCTCTGCCCATACCCGCGCTCACACACACAGACAGAAGCACATGTCTTCACACTGTTTCAAACATGTAAGCAAAACTGTCATAATGATGTGCGCTTAGAAGACGTACTTAGAAGAAGCTTAGAGCGAAATAGGAGAGTAAAATAAATAGTTAATCCAAATATGAAAATTTTGTCATTATTTACTTTCCAATATGTATGATTGTATTTTATTTTTATAATACAGAAAGGGAATTTTTGACAAATACCTTTGTACTCTTTTCAGCATAATAAAGTGAATGAGAACTGGGACTGTCAATTTCCAAAATGACAAAAAGCACCATGAGTGGCATAAATGTGTTTTTTTCTAATTTAAATCTTTCTAATTTCTTCCATATAACTCAAAAGGGTAAATTCCAAAGCAGTCCCTGGTCACTCTTTGTAATATAATAAAAGGGATTGAGGGACTTTCAAGCTGCAAAATGACCAAAAAATGTCATACAATATGTGTCAAAACAGATTAAAGTTTTCATATATTTTTGAATCAGTTGATCCAGTTCATAAAACCAGTCTGGATGGTTTGTTCACTAATCAGACTGAATAATGAGAATAATGACAAATTTCAGTCTGGACCACTTTTTTGATATTTTTGAAGCTGAAGTCTCTGTTAAACTGACTATAAGGGACTATAAGGGTCTACATTTTTAACATTCTTATGTTGTATTTGTTGTTTTCAAAACATGTACTTATTTTTTTCTTAAGATTGTTCTAATGAAGAACACTTGAAAAGAATGTTCTTTAAATAACCTCTTAAAGTTAGGATAACCTCCAACCTGTCTTAAATTGGCAAAGATTAGGTGTTTAATTAATTTATTGGGTTGTTTTAAATATTAACCAGGACAGACGGTGCATAAATGAATGCAACAAATCTTTCAAAATAACGATTTAAAATAATAAACATTGCTATCAGACTATAAGAGCAATCAAACTTTATTCTTACAAGCATATACATTTCAGAAAGTGCACCAAAATGCATATTTTAGGTGTTAGCTGATTAATTGATTTTTCTGACTATCATATGTCAGGCTTTGCAGGGTTAAAAAGAACAAATCATACAGACCTCATACAGTAATGAGTTAGTTACAGATGAGAAGAGGTGGATACGGGCACTAGAGATGAGAGAAGACAGGACAGGGCACCACTGCGATGTAGGGTAAGATGAGAAGGTCAACCCACTGCCAAAGACATTAGCTCCTGCTCCTAACCTGATTAAATAGGTCTTGACATTAAAGCATCTGCACAGGGCACAGGCTTTGCTAGTGCAGTGACCTCTTTATCATTCAGTAAGCTAAAAGTCACATCTAGGGAGCAGAATATCCTGATGAGCTGCCATTCCATGCTGTGGTTCATATTATTGCCATATTTCTACTAATTTTATTAGTAGAAATCTTCCTTTATTTGCCTAGGTGTATGAATAAGATTCCTATTGAGCAGAGGTGGCTTCATACATTCATTAGAACCTACCTTGAGATCAGATGGTTAAAAATAAACTGACATTTTAAGTGTGGTTTAAAGGGATAGTTCACCCAAAAGTGAACATTCTGTCATCATTTAGTCATCCTCATGTTGTTCCAAATCTGTATGACTTTCTTCTGTTAATTCCAAAGAAATATATTTTAACATCTTAGCGTAACACTTTATAGTTATGATTGGCTGTTTCGTGGAACAACACAAGGTTTAGTTAAATGACATGAAAATTCTAAATGGGGGGATGTGTGGGGAACTCACTGGTCTGTGTTTTCATGATGCCACATTACACATTTTATTATGCTGAATAATACAACTCTCTAAGTAAATACACAAAAAGCTTTTATTAATGGTTTCTACAGTATATCTAATACATTTTATGCTCAATATATAACTCAAGCTTCTCCCGAAAAGGGCCAAAATGTGGCCTTTATATACGCTCTGTTAGGGTCTACTGGGGTTTATTGCTATTTAGTGCCATTTAAAGAGGTGTTCGCTACCCTGAAACCTTCTAATAAAGTCTACATGTCTTGCTTAAAAGACAGCCAGACCTGGAACATGACTCCAGGTGCTTAAACGCACAGTAAAAACCACTGGTTACTGTTAAACGCATCAATAAAATAAAACAAAAGGTCTCCTCAGGCCAAATCTTAATTGGCATTGAAACCACACTGAATTGAAATGCAAATTGCTCATGGAAGACGACTCATGACTAAACTCTTAAGTGGACTCAATTCCTGTACTTCTACATGGTCCTAAGTCCTTTTACACACCACATTATTAAACATTTACCCCGATGTGTGTCTTTAATTTATGCCCGAAGCCAAACACTTCATTCAAGCAGGCGGACTAACAAGGAAACCGATCACCCCAACAGAGCGGGGGCTCATAGGAAAACTCCTGGGGTCACCAATGAATATTTAAAACTACCTCCATAGCAAATTACATTTGACCTTGAATATGTGGATCTGCCTGACGAAGCCTAAAAGGGTCATAATTTGCCGCCACACCAGCCACCATTTAGTGACCTGAGGTGAACATAGTCACTATAATTCTTTCCCTTGTCAGCCTTTGTGAGGACAAAGAGTGTTTAAAGATGCTTTCACTGGAGAAAGACTGAATAAATCAAAATGGCTAATTAAGAAACACAAGGATGTTTTGTATTTGCTGTATTGTTTTCACTGACAAACAAAGACAGAAGATGTGCGTCCTTTGCATGAACACGATTCTTGTAACCTCAAGGGCCATAACGAACTACAGTACCAATGCCTCCTTGACAAGCCAATAGCTTGTAATGAGCCGAAAGCGATGGGAGACAGAACATTGAGGATGTTAATGGAAAAGGATAGTATTGATTCGCAGATGACCCTGTATAGTCTCTCTACAAATCAGGACTGGTCTGTCCCATTTGCCCTTTATGTTTTCAAACACACAAAGTGGCAGAACCTTGCGTTCATGTAGATTTGATTTCTCCAGAGGGTGCCTTTCTATTCAGCCCCATTGAAAAGCGCTTCCCATTGAACAACGGCAGACCTTGCTAGGTTAAATGGGCTTGATCTTCTGTGCAGAACACATTGGAGTAGGCCTCAGGGATATGCAATGTACATAAACCCGATGCATGCTGCATACAACTACAAAGGTTAAGAGGAGCAATTGTTTAATTTGGGGAGCTTTTGAATGGGAACTTGACTCTTATGACTCGCAAGACCACATAAACAGATGACACAGTGTACCTCTGGGCTTCTTGCAGGCGGCCGCCTCAGTCACAGCTAGATCAATCCACATGTCTCCTTAACGGCCTGCCGGAGGGCAAGTGCGGTGGAATTGATTGCACATCCCTTCAGCCCCTCATAGCTTGCTCTTATGAGATTTGGTTGATGCTCTTGGTGTCCCCATGGTGGGCCTTTTGCCCTCCTTTTTCCTTGATCTCTTCATTCTGCTGTTCTAGTCTCCACTTAAGAGGTCACATTTGCAGCTTTGGTTTGGGCTTGTAATTAAATCTGTAATTGTAATTCACATAATTACAAAGCAAGTACTTTAATGGTGTGAGCTTCAACTGGGGAAGGTATGCTTCACTGAAGATGTCCATGTTCCGTGTCTGTGGAAATGTTGGAGTCAGCAAACAGCTTTGGAATATTGCAAATGTGAAACATTATATTAGTACTTCACATAAGATTTGGACACAGTTTATTGGTGGCAGCATTGACTTAATTAAACATTTTCACCATGACAACACTTCCTACGTTAACTAACATTTAATACATGTATTTATTCATCTTTGTTAATTCTGTGTAAAATACAACTGATAGTTAATTTAAGGTCCATTAATTAATATTAACATATATAACTTTTAATGTATTAGTTCATTTTGAAATTATCTAATAAAAAATAGAAGTATTTTTAATTGTTAGTTCATGGTAACTTCTATAGTTTACTAATGTTATCAACTATAATCTTATTTATTTATTTAAATTAGGTTTATGACTGGATTTGTAAGGACTTTACAGTTACATTAAGGATTTTTATAAAGTATGTGCACTACAGTACTTTTCCCAAATGGTGATATTACACACACACACACACACACACACACAACTTACCTGTTAGATTCACTAAAATGAACTGACTCCTACTAATCATTCGTTAGGGAATCGTTGATCTATACTGGTCACTCTGTTTTTTTTATTAGCTGGTCCTTTTTAGTTAGTCATACAGTACGTTTGGGATGTTTGTGACTCAGGAATTGACCTATGACTGTGCTGAATGTTTTATGTTGAAGATTCTATTCAACCACATTGGCAGAAGAATGCTTAAAAATCATCCGAACAACAATTTGTTTCAGGGTTTTTCAAGATAAATGTATATTATGAAATCTACATTTATATCATAGTATTCTTGTATTTTATAAGTCTAGTAACATATATAAAAAAATCTAGCATTTATGAACCCAAATGCTGTATTTCTAGCCATCATATCTTCTTTAATACTATATTGCAAAAAAGTAAACAACTGCTGTATTTCATATGATAATTATTGTCCTTATCTGAATGTTCTCACGTGCAAGGTATAAAACCCTGTTCACCTCTCTGTGCTTTTAAGTCAATCTTTATATTTCATTACATATCTTGCACAGAGGTCAGAGGTCCAGATGCAATGTGAGTGAACAGACCCACAAACCCAATCTTGGAAAGAACCTCCATAATCAGTCTAACTGGTTTGACAAACCTGTTCTTACGCTCTGAGCAGAGGATGAGTTACAGCTCAATTTTCTCCCCGGCTGTGTCGGAATAGCCTAGAGGAGGAACTGTGGCAGATATGAAGGTGAACAGGTTTGGATATAAGCGAATACTGTATTCCTCCCCAAGGACAAGATCCACGTTGCACCCTGATGATGATGTAGAAGGCTATTTCTCACTCTGAAAAGGATATTCAGGTTACAGTTATTAGAATGTCACTGGAATGTAGAACTGTGTTCTTAGAAAATGGTGTGAGAAGCCTGTGAACCTGCTCCAATTTGAATCCATTTGATACAGTATTGAATCATAGAATTACAGTACGTCGACAAATATGAGCATGATGCCCAAGGACCTCAAAATTAAATGGAAGGTATCAAATTGCTGAACACTCACAAAAATTCAGATACTTTAATTGTTGTCAAAACAACTCAAACCTCTGCTATGTTCATTATTATGTGGCCGCAGGTGTGTTTATGCCATACAATTTGAACTAAACGTTCTCAAATTCAGTTTGTTAGTGTTTATAACTTGTATTTACATATTTCCCACATTACATACCACAGCTTTGAAATTCACTAATTATGCATTCACATGGAACTGATTCAGAAGCCTCTCTGACAGAATTAGTGTTATTCAATAAAGGATTTATCAGACAGATTCAAACCAGTAACTCTGAGTCTTTTGAACAATTTGTTAAACAAACCCATAAGAGTCATTTGTTTGTGAATTAAACTACACTAGTGGTGTTTTGAATAGATCTAATTAATTGATTCAATGACTTATTCATAACACAGACACATTATCTACTGATGTAAATATACAGCAATGTGAAGAAACGTTGATTGAAAAGATCTTTCTAATGAACGAATGGAAGATTTGAGTCACTGCGATGAATCAAAATTCCCACTGGAGTTGTACTGTTTTGTTTTATTCAATGCAATATTATGACAAGGAAAATAATGTTAAAACTAAAACATAAAGTGTTTTCCCCTCATATTTCACTAAAACATCAAGATTATACCTTTTTAGTTGCATGTTAGCAAAGTGGGAAGTACCGAGTTCCTGTGGCTCAATGGTAGAGCATTGCGTTAGCAGCGCAAAGGTTGTGGGTTCAATTCCCAGGGAACACACATACTGACAAAAAATGTATAGCCTGAATGCAATGTAACTCGCTTTGGATAAAAGCATCTGCTAAATGCATAAATGTAAATGTACCAGGAGAACAGGGTTTGAGCAATAATAATGTGACTAGGTGATTGAATAGTATTGACTTGACCCTAACAGCTCTAGTTATCACCTAATCATTTCTTATTGGCCAAAACAATTATACAGCAAATTTAAAATATAGAGATTCAAGCTTAATCTAGGCACAACGTGTTTGGCATTTAATTGCTGCAATTATTGCTTCCCCCTAACCAATTAAAGTGAGTGACAGATGCTGATGATGTAGGAGACGGGGAAGAAAAATGTTACGTGAACATTTCTGGAGTTAGAAAACAACTGTTATAAATGCCTCAAACATTACCGAATACTGAATAATGAGGTAGTCTGTGGGTAGCATTGAACCGCAGACAATTGTCCTTGACCTCTCTCCTGCATTGCTGTCTTTCATTTGTCTGTTTCTAACCGGCATTCGTTTTTACTTTACACCATCAGCAGATTCAAAGCCCCACTCACTGCACTTTCACCTTTTACCATTAGTTTGAGACAGCTCAGTGCAGAACTACACTACTGAATCCAAGTCTTTGTGTGAGGTAATGGCATTACGAGCCAACATTGCATACAAGGGCAAAAAAATAATAGGACATGGAGTGCTGTTTTGGTGTGTAATGGTGGTATGGTGTGTGAAAGCACTGTTTCGGGCTCATGAAAGAGGTATTTGTGTAGTCGAGCTACAGTATTCATCTGTTCAAATATGACACAGTTTGAAACAGCTTCAGAATAAAATAGTCCTTTTTGAGATATTCCTTATACAAAATACAGTAGGTATTTGTTTTAGTTTTTTAGGGAAGACTTGCTATGCTACTGTGAATGTAATATTCTATTTTTGTAAAAGGGTCAAGGCATTTACTACATTAAATAGTTTTTTACATAATTATTTTGTTGTCTTTTGTGTGAATTGTGAGAATCCTGTCTGCAAAAATCACTGTTAAATAATCATCAAAATAAACTATTTAAAGTTACAAATAATTATATGATATAACATATTGGTGCACTATTTTTTCAAGAAATTAATACTTTTATTAAGTAAGTTTACATTAAATATATAACAAATTGTGTTTCCACAAAGTAATTGCTGATGAAAATGCAGCTTTGCCATCACAATAATAAAATGTATTAAAATAGAAAAGTTACATTTAATAATATTTCACAATATTACTTTTTACAAAAAAAATGTTTTCCATTTATTTGATAAAAAGTTAGGGCTAAGAAATTTTCAAAAATATGAAAAAATCTTTCTAACCCCGAACTTTTGAACAGTAGTTTCCAAGTGAATAAATTAACATAATTAAAGCATTTAAATGTATAAATAGTTTAAAAACACTGAAAGTAAAGATAATAACGGAATATATTTTCAAAAGAAAACCATTGAATCCAACATGGATAATTTTGACACTCTACTGTACATTAATTTGTGTATTAATGCACTTATGGGCTCGTTCCAACTCTTGGAAACGTATATATGACTTACAGTAGCATTCTTAGTATCCACAATTCTGAATTATTCATGAGGATTCTGGCTGTTGATTTGGTTCACATGAAATTCAGCCAGGATGATGTAACCAGTTGGAGGAGATGACACATGCACCATGCAACAGAGTCAAATGAGCAGTCATAGGCTGGAAGCACCCCACTAATTTGGTTTGTTAGTTACTAACCTCATACTTTCTTCCTTTGGCTACTCTGAAAGATGTTCATGACAGCCAATCTCTCACTCACACCTTGCTTGTGAATTAACCCAAGTCTACACATTCATCATCTGCCTTAACCCCAGGTACACCCACACTTCCCCTGTTCTCTTTCTGTTCTCTTAAACCTCACAGCTGATACAATCCATGGCAGTGAATTATAGTTCAATTAACCTTTTTCACCAATACTAACCATCATTGTCACCTACTACATGAAAAAGGTCTGACAGACACATGGCTTCATTTCTCTCCCCCTTTTTTTATTTGATTACACTACAGATAAATTATGTTCACACTGGCAATACACTATGAGCAAACCACAGTGGAATAAAGACGTGTGCGGTTGCTTTTGTGTTGTTTTTGTGGCCTGCTGCCAGAGTTTTCACTACACATCCCGATAGTAATATGCTAATGTGAGCCTTATTAGCCTTACACTGACTGTCTGATCTATATGCACACAAAGATGGCTGCTACACACATTCTGGAGTCAGTTTTGTGAAGTTTATTGTGGCAAGTGGAACAGACTTAATGCTCAAGAGACTGCAACACTGCAAGTTTTCTGCTCTTGAACTTTGTCCTTTGAGGCTTAAGTGCATCATGAGTGTTATGTTGAGTTACTGTGCTGGGTATTATATATATATATATATATATATGAATTCCTTTTTTTAGACAGGCTGTTGTGGTGTGTCATAAGCTTGCTCACTGCATGCATGGCTGGCCTTTAGCTCTGGAGCTCTAATCATAATGAATGCTAACATCTGCATGTTATATAACTGTGGACACGGCTTTTTGGAGTTTAGGAGATATTTTTAGAGATCTGTCTCTGTCATCATGCCCTGATGTGTTTCTTTACTTATTCGTCCATTTTTTTTATCCATCTTTGCTTTGGAAGACTGATTTTGACGAATAAGAAGTCATTGTAATGTCATTTCGTGTAATTTTTCAATCTGAATGAGCCATCAATCTGATTACTAACAGATTATTTGGTTGTATGTAAACACTGCTAATGTGAATATATTGCTAATAATATAATATATATTGAATATATTATGTATTTGAAGGATGATTTTATTCGAATGTAGACGTATTCAAATATACTTTTTGTTGTTGTTGTTGTTTCTATTCAAGCAATTCATGCATGGGAATCGAACCCATAACCTTGGCCTTGCTAGCACCATGCTATACTGTTTGAGCTGAAGTATAGCTCATTTTTAAACTTGATCACCTAATTTTCAGATGTTTTTCTTTTTTTAAAACAAGGCAGTTATGTCCAACTCACTCTACTTTTTCTTTCTCAACTCACTTCTCTTCCACTGCAGTAGTGCATCATTCACAGAGAATCTACTGCAAAGTTTATGTAACTGTGTGCATTCGTTTAACCCTTGTGCTTCTGCAAAACTTTTTAGTAGTACAGTCAGACTCTTTGACAAGTCACTTATTCTATCAATAGGCAATCTTTGGGGAATACTATAACCCATCTGGAATTTCCAAAAAATTGAATAATAACCTAATCCACACATAGAGCTCCATGACTTTTTGACTGAATACTCACTTATAATTGCTCATGTACATCTCTAATAAGCAGCAGCGCCAGGGCTCGATTTGTCTGTGTGCCAGACTGTTTGATGTTGGTCCCTGCAGTGCTTTCCCAGCTCCTGCGGCAGGGATGGCAGCCTGAGCTATTGTTTGGGGGCTTTGTTAGAAGGTTTCTGGGCTGGAGTGGATGAAAGCAATTTCAAAACTGAATTTGATGGAGAACTTAATCGTTGATAATGAACAATCTGGTATGCGGGTGTGTGGTATTCTCATTTACTAAATCATGTTCATGTTACCATTGTCCAATTTTTTTTTTTTTTTTTAATCTGAGCTTATATACTGTATGCATAGAATCTCTGTAACTTTTACACCAAGATTGGTAGGTCTGTTAGTAAAATCTATTGACTTTAGCAATAGTTGTGGCATTACGTGTCAATGGTGACCATAAAAAATGGGGAAACAGCACGTTTCAGGTGAATGCGTGTTTCAGTCTCAATACCATGTTTAATATTGGGTCTTAACAAACTTTCCTTTTGGCATCTTAATATTTAAGTCCCTATATTGCCTAGTTCCAGATATTTTGAATTTCAATATGGCCCCAGGGGTAAAGTGTGAAATTGTACACATTTTCAATGGTCAAAAAAATGTGGGTTACTTTGCATACATTTTATACTTCCTTTCTTTTAAAGAGGAATGTCTGAAGAACAAACAATGTTGAAACTAGAGATGTATCTCATGTCCTTCTGTCAAAACAACTGCATTGAACATACCTATTGAGTGCCATAAATATTATTTTTCAAAGTTTGCATGCCTATAACTCAAGAAGCATTAAAGATATTGCTATATGATTTTGGATTCTAGTTCTTAATGAACTTTTCTTTTGAAATCTTCATTTCAAGGCCCTACATCTTTCAGTCCCAGAGAAATTGATATCTCGATGAGGCTCCATGGGAACGTAATGGAATGTAACACTGCTGTCTGCATTGACATAAACGTAACTTTGCGAAGTATGCATTATTTAAACAAAATCAATATACTGTATTGTACAGCTCTACTACACAGCAGGAAAGCATATTTGGACACAGTGGTTGTTGATGTTCTGTTTGTTCAGACAGACTCTGGGAAACAGTGTTTGTGTAACCCTATATGGACGTTGGCGGCCTCCGAATGGACACAGATCATTAGGAGAAATGTTCAGTTCCATTTCTTGAGAAAGAGATTTTATCAAAGGCAGTTCATTTCTGTTCATTTAGCTGTTTGTAAATCACAAAATACTTTGAAAATTGCAATGGTTATGGTCATGTTGCCAAGATACATGATGTTCGTTTCACTAAATGCCATATTAAGCTTTGTGATTTGTGCTCTATACAAGTCATATCACATTTTTTTGAATGAGGTTTATTATGCACATAGTTCATATTTCTTGCAGACCTTTATGGTGGGCATTCATGCCACTCAGCACGCAACATGAAATGTTGATTTTAACTGGTTTTAATAATGTGCACTAAGCACTAACAGCCGCCTGTGTTTATGACTGCTCGTTTGACTACACGTGGTCATCATCCATGATGGAAAATCCAGTTCTAGGTCCTTTCATGATAATTTGTTGGGCATAAAAGCACATAGTTTTTCCAGAATACGCATAGATGTTTTGTAAGATCTGACGAATGGTTCTTTGAAATATTTGTGTTCTTTCAACACATGTTCCTTCAATCTGAGCCGCTTTTCTTTTCACTCCCTTATCCTCTTGAGTAAGTTTTGCTAATTTACATTAATCAAAACATCACCAGACAAGGAAAAATGTAAGATCCCTTGTGTCAGACATTTAGTGCGGTACCTCAAAGCATTTCTTTGTTTTTGGGAAACCATCTGCCACTGTTTGCCGTGCTCTCAGGCTTACTTTGGCAAATGCACCAGGCCTATGGGTTTTCTCATGCTCCGAAGGCCTTTTCGGATTATACTCATGCATACCTAGACATTCCCATGGGGCCAAGTGCATCTTATGGTCCAGTGTTTCACAAGCATTTCACTTCTCTCCAGTCTGATATTTAATAATCCATTAAGGGAGTTTATGTAACATCAGCCATGCTAATGTGTTCCTTTTACATTGGGTGGGCCCATTAAGTTAGCACTGATTCCCAGGGCTGCTAGATTGATGGATTTGACCCGTTCACTGACGTCCTTTCTGTGAATATTGCATTACAGTCAGCTGGCCTTGGAGACAGGTACTCTCCTGTTTGTTTTGCATGTCGGTTGTCCAGACGCCAAGCCCTGTATTGGATTGAGCGTGCGAGCCGCAAGCAATTATTTGTCCGCTAATGCCTGTGCATCGATATGGGAGCGCTTTACTGAAATGATAAACATAACGTTTGGATCCATGGCATTTCTCATAGAGATATCCATGGTGCTGGTGACATCATTACTCCGAGGCAGCTGTGCATCTGAGGAGCTTATGAGCGGTTTAGGTTCCTTTGTCTTCCGAGCACGGTCAGTGTTTGGAATAATACATCTGTCAAAGCTTAATTGTGCTGGGGATATTTCAGGAATAGACAGAAATGTTCTCTTTTGTGCTCTCCGCCCGCCTGTAGATTAGGCATCGCTTGATACAGCAGGGGAGAACAGTTATCCTTTGGAAATTAAGCAGGGAATTAAACGACAAAATGAGCCGCCTGTCGTGCTTCAACTCGATGGAGATACAAATCTCCACCTGCTCGCAGCACGTGCCACTCTACCTGCATGGATTCATGCTGTCCGATCTGATCCGTCACCTCTACCTCCACTTCCACCTCCACCCCCCCACCAACGCCACTCTCTTCATCCAAACTCCAGTTTAATCATGTGAAATTCATGAGAGCGGCAGCAGGGAGGTTAACGAGATGTTGTGTAAAAACCCGAGCGCTCGCAATGCGCTCCCTCCTTTATCTATCGAGCCAGATGCTGCAGGCTTATTTCTCTTTTGTTATACAGAAATTTGATTAATTTGACTATTTTGAATATTAAATTGTGCTATTGTGCTGACATTTACTGATGTCAGTCATCGGGATGCTTAATCCCTCAAAAGCTCTGCTTCTGTAATTCCCATTTTACTATTTGGTCCGTCATTACAGAATCTCATTGAGATGGAAATGACACTAAGGAGAAGGCAATCCGAATGGGGATAAATGGTAGCATTGTTCCCAATGTTGGAACAAGAGCAGTGTGATAGTCATGGAATGTGTCTGGCCAACTATTTGGAATGATTCCACTGAATTTTTTGTTGACTTCATTATTGTTGGTGCAACCATCAAACCACACAATACATAATAAAATGAATGGCTCACACCAAAAATTCTGCCATTATTTACTAACCCTTATGTTGTCCCAATCCCAAATTACTTTATTTGTGCCATGAAACAAAAAGGTGATTTAGTTTTTAAATAACAATCTGGCTGCTCTTCTCTCCTCAATATAATCAAAATGCTGTCAAGCTCCAATGACAAAAAGGGTGATACAATTAAATTAACTATATTTACTTTTTTTATTTGAAAGAAATTAATAGTTTTATTCATAAAGGATATTAAATTGATCAAAAGTAACAGTACAGACATACAAAAGATTTCTATTTCAGATAAAGGCTGTTCTTTTGAACTTAATATTCATAAAAATCACAATTGTCACAGTTTTTGACTAACTAATTAAACAAACAAACAAATAAAATAAATCAGCATATTAGAATGATTGCTGAAGGATCATGTGACACTGAAGATGGCTGCTTAAAAATTAAGATATGTTTAAACCGAAAACCTAGGCCTATTTTAAATTGTAGTAACATTTCACAATATGACCGTTTTAACTATTTTTGGTCAAATAAATGTAGCCTTGGTAAGAATAGGGTGAGACTTTTTGATGAGATGTCTTTCAAGAAAAAAAACATACTGCCCCAAACTTTTGTACAGCATGTATACAGTATGTCTTCTGAATCCATATGATTGCATTTAAATTGTTATTCACTGAAATTACATGATCTTTTCGATGAGAATCACTTGATTTAAAACCAGCCTAAAGTATACATTAATTGATTCTCCAGTTCAATTTACTCATTCACAACAGCAAACAACTCATTAGACTGGCAGGTAATCAGTGAAAAATGACTTATTTTTGGTTTGTATGCTGCTAGTATACACTATTATACACTTCAGAAGACTTGTAATATATTGCATGTGTTGTATGGATCATTTTTATGATACTTTTGTGGTGCATCTTTGTCCTTTTCAAGGCTTGACAGCACCAGGCTTCATTCGCTTTCATTAAATTATTAAAGAAAATCATCTTCTGTGCTCCACAGAAGAAGAAAAAAAGAAAGTCATACAGATTTGGAACTACATGAATTTTGAACCACAATTCCTTTAAGGCTGACCTCACATCAACATAGCTGAATTCTTATGTAATGGGGATAGAGAAATGGATAGAATAACTGGAAAGAGCTGACAAATTGATGGCTGGGGTCTTTTCAGTACATTAAATTGCTCTTGATTTCCTCTTTCTGGCTGCCCTGTCAAACGCAACAATAGATCTAGTGTAATCTTCAATCCTCTCCTACCCAGACTCCAAGGTCCTAAGAAATCTGGAGCCACTCTGAAACGAGACATTTCACCCTTCTCTCCACAGTTCACTGGGGCCTCGCAACCGCAGATAAAATATTGGGTGGAAAAAGGCCAACAGCCTTGAACAGGACATTAAAGTAGACAATAAATGATTCCTAAATCGATCTGACCTTTTCAGCAAATATATTCAGCTCTACAGAAATCGTCTGCTTTGGTTAACTTGGCGCAAGTATCCATCTGGGACGGCCGGCAGAACAGATGCCATCCCCAACTTGGCCTCTCCATCATGGAATTTAATAGGCCATAACAATAAAAGCGGGAACACTGGGTGTGCCCGAGGGAAATCAACAGTGTGCTAGACCAGGCAGATAGAAAGTGAGTGTGTATGTAAGTGTGTATGAGAGAGAGAGAGAGTGAGAGAGAGAGGATAGTGAAGGGAAGAGCAAGAAAGGAGCACTAATAAAAAGGCTTTCTTTGCTGCTCTTCTCAAATGATTCCATACTGCCCAGGAGTCTTTTGTAATTATGCTTTAAGTGGTTCAGTTTCTATGACAAACTGACATTAAAATCAGCTCATTTCTATCATAATGTTTTTCTCATACACCTGCCACTAAGTCATTGTGTTGTTTAGCTCTTTGATGCATTTGGTGTTGTACTGCTCTCAAAAGCATGTACATGGTAATTGAGTTACTGACTGATGGAAGTCTAATTAGTCTCAGTCCAGCACTTACGCTGAGTGATTTTTACTCATGTAATGAATGGCGTTTGTTATGTAGGAACATGTTTCTAATAGGGCAGTATAGCCATTTTCTGCAGGCTTTCTATCATAGTTAAACAACAATTTTGTAAAAACTCAGCCAGCTATATATTATACTCTCAAAAAATGTCACATATGCACACGCTCATGTGCATGGTAAATCTTGATTCTTCATAATTCGGTAGCTTTTCTTTGATCCACAGTAATTGAGTATGTATTTGTGTCAGTAAGATCTCTCTCACACACATAGCTGCGGCCGCAACTTCTAGCTTCACCTGCTCAATCCTATGAACTGGGCCGATAATCCCACAAAGATCCAGGGGGTGCGGTTGGATCTAGATCCAACTCCTCTACCTAAACCTACCCGTCTCCACCCCCTGATCCCTAAACCCACCCATCCCCACCCCTAAACCTACCAATCTCCACCCCCTAGATGTGGATCCCACCACGCCCCCTGGATCTTTGTGGGATCATCGGCCCAGTCAGGTGTGCCGTGAAAAATTATCCAAACTTCATATCTCTATCATAATTCATTATTATTTTAAATCAGAGGGATTTAAAAATGTTTAACCAATGATAAGCATTAAACAGAGCTTGTCAGTAAAACTTTGTAACGCCATTGGGTCATCTCTCAGCGAAACCTCGTAACTTCACCGCGCCTCCATTCAGATTGACGCACCGCGCACAGCCTGGAGGAGACAGATATCCGCTTTTTCGCAATGAAAGTGTAAATAAATAATTGATCTTTGAATAGTACAGCGTTTTCTTTACTCAAACACGGTCTATAAGGGCTGATGTTTTTGTGTGCTTGAAGAGCGGAGAAGTAGGTTATTTGCCATTTAGTCAATATTGTATGTTTTAAATTTCCTGTGCATAAGCGCCTAATTTAAGATTTTGGCCAAGTGTTTTAAACAACAAGAAAAACGAAGCGCCCAAATAGGTACAAGAAACACTATATAGCCTGTAAAAGTTGATGAAAGCATAGAATACGATGCATTTGCTGCCTCAGATAACAGTTACAGCCATTCTAATGACAGACATAACACTCCATCTCCATCATTCGCCAAAAACGTTGTTTTTTAAACTCCTTTTTAACTTAAATGTCATATGTGCATTAAGTGCACACTGATCAGTAAAGTCTGATACAATACCAACGCTGACGACGCAGTGTTGTTTAATTATTGCATTTTTCCCCTTCTATTTTTTACCCCCCCCCCCCCCCACGCCGCCATACCCTATGGTTTTGTGAAACGCCGCCACGACTCCCACTCAATGGGCCGTTTACACAAGATATGTTCTTTACGTTGTTACTTTTGTTGTTTTTCTATGTAATCATGGGCTAGATGGACATTTCTAAAGTAAATGTAAAAATGCATTCATATTATACATCTTATAAGATATAGAGATATTTCTGTGCTCTTTAACCCCACCCTGTTAAAGCATTCAATTCACAACGAAGGTCACCGCTGCAGGATATTTATGGCTCGGTGTGAGAGGTGATAGTCTCATCTGATACTGTCAATCAAGCATGGATGATTGACAGCTGAAATATTCAGCTTCAGTCCTTTACCCCTGAACATGATCATATATGTGGCACGTGTGGCGATGGAAACGAAAGGGCCACCTCTGGACTATGATCCTATTTGTGAGCGCATTATGATGCATCATTCCGCTACAGGTCATCTCATTACAGGCTCACACAAACTACCATTAATAATCGGAAATCCCTTATTCCAAACCACCCACCAGACATGGAATTGCTGCTTGCTTCTGCCTTATATGGATATAAGTCATTCAAGAACGTTCCTCGTGCATTTTCTATTACGGGGGCACACGTCAATTTGGGGAATCATTGCTTGGGTATAAACGGGGGATGGGGTTCTGAATGAAGCCTGACCCGCAGTCCTCATTAGAGAGCTACAGAGTGGGCCAGAGGTTGCAGATTGAGATGGATTACAGCTATTGGCTGTGATGAGATTGCAAAGAACACAGTGAAAGTCGGGCTTCTATGTTTATGGGGGTGAGAAGATATGCATGTTTATTTGTAATGTATGGATGTATGTGTGCCCATGGTGTGCTGAATGAATGCCCAGGGGAGGCCTTCCTTACAAACAACACAGATTAGTTGTAATTTCATAGGATGGGTGGCAAAAAGTGGTGTCAGGTTGGGTTAGACTTAACTCAATCACAGCTCTGTTTTACAGTCTACTGCCTGATGTTTGATCTGTATGTGCATGTGTGGCCCAATATCAAGCCCTTGTGGTTTCATTACAGTCGGACACTGCTCCTCTGCCATAAAGAAATCTCATTAAGATGATAGAGGCCATGGTATGAAATAGGTAGGAAAAGGGCAGGTGGGGATTAAATAGGTTTCTAGCCCATCCGGCACTGATAGAGGGATAGAGAAACTCTAAACTGTAGGCTATATAAAAATTCATCACATGGTAGCCTGTACTTAAGTACTGACCCAGTCTGACTTTCTGCCTTCATATGTTCTAGTTTTTAACTGCAGTGGAGCTTTGGCAGCTAGATACTGCAGTTATAAAACATTCCAAATGAATCTTGCTTGTAGTGGTAACTGCTCTTTGGAGTGTAGTAAATAATGGAAACTGAACTTTTAACCTAATTGTTATGGTAATTGATAAATGACAAAAGTCATTAGAGTGTCCACGATAACTTTGGAGTATATATAATGTTTTTTGAAAGGCATCTCTTATGCTCACCAGGTCTTTCTTTATTTAAAAAAAATCTGTAATATAGTGAAATATTCTTTCAAATAAATATTCTTACAAAGAATTTTCAGCAGCCATTACTCCAGTTTTCAGTGTCACATGATCCTTCAGAATGTATTTAAATATTATGATTTGGTGCTCATCTAACATTTCTTATTATTATCAATGTTGAAAACAGTTGTGCTGCTTAATATTTTTGTGAAAACCATGATAATGTCTTTTGTTTTTCAATTTAATGTGTTAGAAGTATTATTGGATTATTTTAGTAAGTTTAAAAAATTTGAAAAACATGTTTGATCTTTTGTCATTAAGTTTTAATGTGCTGTAAATTTTAATGGAATGTATTATTCTCACTCATTAAAATAATAAAAATGTTGGGGAAAAACAACTTTATTAAATAAGCTGTTTTTCCTCAACATTTGTATTATTTTAATTACATGTATTATCATTGCAGTTTTATCACCCAGTCAGTTGTATGTTTTTCCTCAACATTTGTATTATTTTAATGAGTATTTTATTTTATGCTCATTGATCAACTTCATTTTTAAGTGCAGTTGTATAAAGACCCTACCATTTTCATTTTTCAAGAATAAACATGCTCATCATCAATTTCTTTGTGTGAAATTGAGAACCATGTCATTGACCCTACCAGTTTTTCATTTTTAATACAGTGGGCTATCAATGTTAAATTACATTGTATTATGGTTCATTAAAGATGGGGTTGTGTAATGCATAATTCCATTTGCATTCTCTGTGCTAAATAAATAAAATGGATATAATATGATTTAAAAGAGAAAAGGTTTTTCTTTGCATATTAAACAGTAGATATAAAATATAGGTCTGCATATGTGTGCATGCCTGTTTCTGTGTATCACCATATGTGCCAAGTGTGCTAAGCGCCAGCTGTTTTCGTGTGTGCGCACACTGCTCTTTTGTTCTGTACTCCTAAATCCAGTCTGCGTGAACCAGCCAAGCAAAAAACTTTACCAGTCTGGCTCAACCGCTTGCATTTCACAAGCCACTAAAACATTTCACTACCTCTGCATGCTCAACCACCACCTTCATTACGCTTAAAGGCAAAGCCAAACCTCCCCCTCCACCTCTCCTTTGGATAGCTATGGTACTAAAATTGTGGATTGAGCTATTCTAAACCATTCATTTCAGATGAATGCATACCCGGTACCAGAAAGCTAGTTAGACGCTAACCTCTCGTAGTGATAGTGCTGCAAGGATGATGACTAATTCATCAGACATTAATTTCCCCAGTCATGCCATGTTCCCAAGGCATCATGGGGCGAGAACAACAGATTTCAAACAAGGAGTCTTGCAGGTTGAGCTCTAGAGCCCATTTAAAACTAACAACGTGGCACAAACTCGAACATGTTTGTGAGAATCACAACCTCGGTTTTTGTTGATTTGTGGTCCGCATGCGATTACAGCACATAACTCAAGAAATCGCTTTTGGAAAGGTCAACCAACTACCCGTTGGCCTTCCTGTACCCACGACAGCTGTTAATAAAAACTTTAATTATGAATAGGACTTCAGGGGGCTTTCGATGACTTTATTGCGGTGCTGCCGTTATGTTACAGCTCTGCCGGCTGTATGTGAGCGTGAGTGAACCGAACAAGCCGCTATCACCTCAAGGGTGTTTTCGATGCTCTCAATCCCATCAAGCGGAGCTGAAAGTGTCTGGTTTTAATTTGGAGCATAGGGGATTGAACTGGGTATATGGTGCAAAGCCATCTGTGCAAGAAAGGAACTCAGTTGTCAGGTTTGATTGACCGTTTCTGGGCATTTTCAAATTGTCAGCATGCTGCCCAAAGGGACAGACTTCCCCAATGGTGGGCATCATCATCATCAACATCATCATAATCGTCAACACCATCGTCATCATCATCATCAGTGTCATCGAGACGTGGTATGGGGCAGGAGTTTGATTAAAAGTGACCTGGTACGGCCTCGATCATCATCTTCAATCACCATCGACTTTTGCATTTTCTCCCAGCTTCACCTGTTCGGTGGCGTTGGTACTGCTCTGAGCTTTCTCCAACCTGATAGATGGCTCAACCAAACAATGTCAAAATATGTGCAAAGATGATCCCTGGAAGCTACAGAGGATGCATAATGACCTAGTGAGTCTTTTCTTCCATCTTTCTTCATTCCCCTCCTGTCCCGTTCTTTCCTCACCCCTGTCTGGGCTCCTGCTGCTGGGAGGCTATTAACTCTACGCAGCTCAGCAGGGTGTGGGGTTAAAAATATGAGGGCGAGAGTCCCCTTGCTGTATCAAATTGACAGCAGATTAAGTCCTCAGTCTCTCAGTGGCATTAGAATCTATCTAGGCGAGGTAATACATAGTGTCGACATAGTACGAATAGGTAGAACTTTCATATTTCCCGTCCCCTCCCACTTCCTCTGCTCTTCAATCTTCCATCTTGTTCGTTGCCCCCATCTCTTGGGAGAACGGCGATGACCTGCCTTGCATAGCAAATAGAGGTGTCGGTGGACAGCCCAAGAGGAAGCCGTGGCAGGTCCTTACCTGCTGAGACAAATGGGCTGCATTACTCCAGGTGCTCAAACCTAGAGCACAGAGTGGACAGGCTTTGAAAAATCCCAGCCACATTGGGTCTATCAGATTTGTTTTCCTCCACTCGACTTTTCCCTTGCTCAGCCCTGTATACCATCTCTAAATTGAGTCTTTTCTTCCAAGCACACCTTCCATCAAGGCTCTAGATCTGGGCCCCTTATCTCGACCTCATCTCTTCGCAAGCCAAATTTCACACCTCGCTGGACACCATTTCTATCCTATACTGACGGATGTGGAGGGACAGCAGAAAATGATTCCTCAGTGTCTTCTATGTATCTATATGTATCCTAAGAGCAGGTGGAATGATACAATTATGTTGCTGATTAAATATTTTGGTTATATGGTGTCACTATAATTATTATTTTTTTCTTTATTTTTCTCAGTGTCATTTCTTTATAAACACTATTGAAGTGTGACTACTGTAGATGCAAATAAATGTTTTGAATGTTATCATATTATATAATTACATTTTAATTTAAAATAAAATTGGACTTTATTTAAATAAATGTAAAAAAAAATAGTTTTTTTGTTGTTGTTGTTGCTGTTAGTTTTTACATTTAGAAAAATTACTGTATTGTTCATATGTTCATATATACGGTATGTTCATATATGAAATAAGTCTCTTATGCTGACCAAGACTGCATTTATTTTATCAAAATACAGAAATATTGGGAAATATTTTCTATTAGAGTATATTTTAAATGCAATTTATTCCTGTGAGGGCAAAGCTAGATTTTTAGCAAAACATACTCAAGTCTTCCGTGTCACATGATCCTTCAGAAATAATTATAATATGCTGATTTGATGCTTAAGAAACATTTCTTATTATTTTCAATATTGAAAACAGTAGTAATATTTTGTGGACACCATTTTTTGATATTATTTGAAATAGAACATTTGTAACAACATAAGTCTTCACTGCCGCTTTTGATCAATTTAATGCATCGTTGCTGAATAAAAGTATTGACGTCTTGCAAAAAAAAAATCTATTTGACCTCAACTTTTGAACAGCAGTTTATACATGCATAGACGTACTCTCCGGATCATGATTCCTCTCTATCAAATATAAACAATAAGAAACGTTTATTTCTTGTCCTCCAGGCCCTTAACGCTATTAATAAGATGCCGAGGGGTTTATATAGTTTCTCATCCCAGAAATTGGTGGATCTGGGGTGAAGACTTGTGTAGATGCTGTTTGAATTATGTTCTCTGATACCCAGCGGTGTTGTCTAGAAACTGTACTGGATCAATACCAGGACTTTCTTGCCTAAAGGCCACAGTCACTTTCGTGTGCTCCCTCATTCATTTGGCTGGACTAGTGGTTTTTAGGAGTTAGTGGTGAAGCAGACTGAAGGATGCGCTTGTTGAGATAAGGATTAGCTGGCCTATAAGCTAACAGCACTGATCCTTATTGATTTCTCCCAGTACAAGAGCCAACAGGCACAGCCTCAAACCCAACTGCTTAATCTTCTACACTGTAAAGCGGTACAGTAGAGGAGGTGGGCAGGAGATTGTAGAGAAATCAAGCCAGAGGTATCATCACAGCTTACTGGAAGTTCTGAGTGCTAAAATTATTTTAACCCAGTTGTGATTAAAAAAGTGACCTTGATATTTACAGACTGAAAATACTAAACACAGAAGAAATTATGTTGTAATTCATACTGATAGTCAACTGAACTCGTAATTTGGTGAGCTATTTTTCTGTGCCCTGTTGTTAAAATAATGAGTGGACATCATTTATTTTTCTATAGAGAAAAAAAAGACAATTATCAAAGATAATTGAACATGTACTTCAATATAAAGTGGCACCTATGAAGACCAATTAGCCAAAGCAATTTGTCTGGGCTATTTGTCTTAGTACCATTAATACGTTTCCATGTGATAATGATGATCTTAATATCTTGCTGCATTAAGAACCAGTGCAGGTGTCTTCCTGTAATGCAATCAAAATAATTTGTGGGAAACCCATGACATGCAGGTGTGTCCCCTCTGTGTGTACATGTGTGCATGCGTGAATTTTCTCCATGACATTTACATAAGCTAATCATTGAAGGATCTATGGAGGATGGGTACTTGTCACCCCTATAGAGCCAAAACTCATCAATGTGTGAGGCAACATCTCTGCCTTCCATGATGGATTTGGAGAGGTAATAATCAGATCATTGAAAGCTCTCAATCAGAGCCTTGAAAAGGCTGTGGTGGAAGATTTGACTAGAATTACATTTTGTATATTTGTCTTCTGCAACTTTTTGAAGTGATCTATATTCTATTATTTAGTAATATTTAATTCATTTTAATACGTTTATTCAGTGTGAATGCATTAAACTGATCAAACGTGTCAAGAGATTCATAAAACTGCAAAAAAAATATTTTATTCATTGAAGAATTCTGAAAATTTGGATAAAAATATATTATGGTTTGCCTTTCTAACGGAAATGATGTGCCTAATGTGAAATATTCTTTGATAATGCATTGTGTAACTTGTCTGGACTAAATTCTAAAACCTTAAATTTAGGGATAAATTCAGTTAAGTCTTGTCGTCAGGCCATTAAGTGGATTTCCTGGATTATATGAGCTGTAATTGAAGTTGAATGAATGGCGTATAGAGAACTGGCAGAGGGGCTTAGCACTATAGGAGTGAGCCATGATCAGTGGTGACTGAATCATATTTAAGTGGGTCATAATTTATTTAAGCCAGAGACTCACTAAAGTACTATTGAAATTATTATGTAAGTTTGACGGTACACAGTTCAACTAATCAACATGATATTGAATCGAAAGATTCACATGCACTCATATACTATAGATGTAAATGTAGGGTCAGCATGATGTGCCATGTAAGGTCTATGCATCTTTGAGACCACAAATAGAATAATAGCGGAAGAAGAAAAAACACTTGAAACAGGAATAGTACACCTAAAGATGTGAAATATGTCATTATTTGCTCTCCTTCCTGTCATTCCAAACCTGTGTGACTCCCTCAGAAGTCAGAACACAAAAGGAAAAAATGCTGAAGGTTGTTTTCCTTGCTGATCCAAGCAATAACAATGAATGGAAACTAAAGCATGTAAGCTTCAAAAAGGACACAAACATAAAAGTAGCATAAAAGTGATCCATATGACTCAAGTGCTTTGTTCCAAGTCCTCTGCAATCATACAGCATCTTTGTTTTTATGGGGCTTTTGTGTCCTGTGTTGAAGTCTGAAAGCTTCAGTCCCCATAAAAAAAGAAAAGAACCAGCACAGTCCATCTTCAATTTTTTTGCATTAGACAGAAGAAAGAAAGTCACATGGGTTTGGAACGAAAATGTGTGTCAATTTAAGATGTTAAATATTAGTTTTTGTCAGTGGCGGATCTAGGCTTTTTTAAAGGCAGGGGCAACAGTGGGGCCACAATCTACATAGGGGGGCCAAGTATAATGCGCAATTGTTTTTCATTATTCAGCTGCTGCTAAATATTACTTTTCAGGCAATCTGTTCTTTTAAGTAGCAGACTTTCAGATATTCTTTGTACTTGCACAGTAAAAACAAAGCTCATCTGTGTTTTCCAGAATGTGTCACATTTGTTTCCTGATTGAAAAATGAGGTACATAAACACAGGCACACACTTGAAACATATTTGCCCCAAGGGCCGCCACAAAGGCAACATTACCTAACCACATACCCATCCCTTCTCACAATGACCCTTTGTCTGACAGCATAAGTACACTAACCCCAAACCTAAAGATGGATGGGCTTTTCCACCACGTTCATTGCAATACTGCGATTATTAGCTCTGTTGTCTGTCTTTCCCCTTATTTTTACCATTATAGCACCTCTTATTGCTCCTTCTGTCCTCTTCGGTGGGAATTATGGGAGCCATATGTTTACCTATGGCCCTGACCTGCTCTCTTTATTAGACAGGGTCTAATATTAGACACAAGCCTTCTGCGCTCAAACTGGCCTGGGGAGCTTCTTAGCTTACCTGACATCAACTTCAGTAAATAGTCCTGCATTAAGAAAACATGAAGCCTAGAGCGCTCCTAGCTATTTGGCTTTTACCTTAAAATAAATCTATTTCTACTTTCCGAAGAGAAATAATTAATGTATACTGTCGGATGGAAATGGCAAAGCCTCCCTCTCTCTTTCACTTCATGTGTTTTTATTTAATTTTTTTTTTTTTGCTTTCTGTAGCTCCCTTCAGTAACAAATCATTTATTCCCCTTTGAGATGTTTAAGATGTATTAACATCTTGGAAATCAAATTTCCCTTGTATATTGTGAGATATTGTAAGAGTTCATTGTACTATGAAAACATCAAACAAGTCATATATACTGTATATATGTTACACACACTTGTAACACAGCTTATCATTCTTTCAAAACCTGATGTAATGCTTTTATTCAGTTGCACATATTTGTAGTCCACATAATCACGGTTTCAAACACAAGATTACTGTAATATGTAATGACAACGTTTGGTTTAATCACCGAAATACAACAATATGATCTTCTTTCAGTTTAGTACTTCTAACAATCAGTTCACTTAATAGCAAACAATACAATATACGTGTTTCAAATCGGCCTTAGTGCTGAAATTAGTATGCTACAGTACTGTAAAAGACAGAATACACAGTTTTCACATTAGGCAATACACTTACATTACCCAACTTTTACAGAATCTATCATTTCCATAATATCTATCTTATGTGTAATCAAGTGAAGGATCAATGAAGACATCCTCTCCAATCATTTGGGCAATTTTTCCTCAATAGGGTTGAGGAAAGGAGAATATGGAGGCAGGTAGAGGGTCGTGAATCGGGGATGGGCCTGAAACCATGCTTGAACAACCTCTGCATGGTGGAACCTGACATTGTCCCACACAATTTCATATGTGACCCCTTCACCTTGACAGGCTGGGTCAATTTAATTGAGAAACTCAATGAGATGTGCAGCATTATAGGAGCCAAGTAATGGGCTATGTCCTATGACACCATCTTCAGAGATGGCTGCGCACATGGAGATGTTTCCTCCACGTTGTCCAGGCACTTGGACAGTGGCCCATTGGCCGATGATGTTCTGTCCATGGCGACGAGTTTTGGCCAGGTTAAAGCCCACTTCATCAACAAATATTTACTTGTGATGGTTCACATCAGCATCAAGCACCATCACCTGCTAAAAATTATATTTCTGTTAATTCTTTTTACAGTGTTGTTCCAATATACATATGAAGTAGGCGATATATCAAATAGAATAAGTAATACAATATATAGTGCCGTACCTGAACATACTCAGCCCTCAGTTGTTTTACCCGGTCATTGTTTCTCTCAAAAGGCACCAGGTAAATGTGCTTCATTGATACATGGTGCCTCTTCAAAAGGCGACCTATTTTTGGTAGGCTGATGGATGCCACATTGGGAAAGGTGTCATTATCCTCCTCAATTGCCTGCTTTATTAGTGACAGCCGTATATCATTCCTGGCTCTCACCATTTCCACCACTGCCCACTCCTGCTGGGCGGTCAGCACACGGCCACGGCCACCACTATGGGATTTTCTGTCAATTCTAAGCATAGAACAGAGTATACTGTATTGACAAAGTAAAGTAAAGATCATACTGTAAGAATACTGTAACATGTTTGATGAATTTACATGCATTACAATTTACTGTAAATGTAATGGTAAAGCACAGTATATATCCTCCACACTTACCAGTTTTCTTGGCGAAATGTTCAGATGATATAATTTACAGTTGATCTTTTTAGATTTGGATCAACTAATCTGGCAGCCTCTGCCATAGTAAGGCCTCGGTTCACCACATGATCAACGATGATGGCCCGGACTTCATTAGAGACAACAGTTCTGCCTCCCTCTCTCTGATGACCAACCCTTTGAAAGGCCCCATACCCACCTCTCTGACCTCTCTGTTGGTGCCCATGCCCTCCTCTCTGACCTCTCTGTTGGTGCCCATGCCCTCCTCTCTGACCTCTCTGTTGGTGCCCATGCCCTCCTCTCTGACCTCTCTGTTGGTGCCCATGCCCTCCTCTCTGACCTCTCTGTTGGTGCCCATGCCCTCCTCTCTGTTGGTGCCCATGCCCACCTCTCTGACCTCTCTGTTGGTGCCCATGATGGTCCACTGACCTCTCTGTTGCCCATTCCTCTGCTGTCTATCTGTTGGTCCATGCCCTCCTCTCTGACATTCTCCAGTGTTTACATGTGACTGTTTTATGACCAATTGTGATGTACCACTATGTGAAATCAATGTGTTAGTACAATAATGAGTATTCATCTTGTGTGTGGTTACTGTATGTTTGAAATCCATTTTTGCTGTTCTCATCCATACCAATTAGTAAAATGTATAGGTTTACCAAACGGTTCAGTGATTAACCATTAAGAGCAGTTGGATTAAGTGTTGGTCAAATGTATTTACTCAAATCAGAAGAGAAGGATATCAAAAGAATTGTGAGCATTGCATTGTGAAAGACAAGTACTTCATATGAAAGGTATTTCTTTGATGACACACTGATTAGGTGTGGTGAAAAAGTTAATCTGTAATTTTGTGTCTTGTACTTAGTCAATTGAACATGTGATTACATGTTTGAAAAAATGCCTTTTTTTGATCTGCTTTGAGTTTTTAATAAAGTTGCTTGAGGTTTTTACCACATACTTGAGATAATAGTACCTAAGCGATCAACAAAAACTGTATAATGGGATTCTTTTACATTTACATTTATTAATTTAGCAGCCACTTTTATTCTTTCATGTTGTAGACCACGAAATAGCAATTGATTTACCAGGTTTGACAGCGGGGAGAGAAAATGGCTAATTGGGCCCAATTTTGACATTTTCACTTAGGGTGTACTCACTTTTGTGGCCAGCGGTTTACACATTAATGGCTGTGTGTCGAGTTATTTTGAGGGGACAGCAAATTTACATTGTTATACAAGCTGAACACGCACTCCTTTACATTGTAGCAAAGTGTCATTTCTTCAGTGTTGTCACATGAAAAGATATAATAAAATATTTACAAAAATGTGAGGGGTGTACTCACTTCTTTGAGATACTGTGTAAATATATTCAATTCAATATTAAGATTATTTGTATAGCGCTTTTTACGATACAATCGTTGCAAAGCAACTTCACAGGAAATTAAGTTTCTAAAATAGATTTATATTGTAGAAACTCAATATAATTAACTTATGAGTTTGCGGATATGCTTGGTCCTGGCAACTTTTAGAGCCTGTCTATAGCTGGACATACTGTTTTTCTACGCAATTCTAAATACTGTGTGTATGTGTGTGTGTGTGTGTGTGTGTGTGTGTGTGTGTGTGTGTGTGTGTGTGTGTGTGTGTGTGTGTGTGTGTGTGTGTGTGTGTGTGTGTGTGTGTGTGTGTGTGTGTGTGTGTGTGTGTGTGTGTGTGTGTGTGTGTGTGTGTGTGTGTGTGTGTGTGTGTGTGTGTGTGTGTGTGTGTGTGTGTGTGTGTATACAAAACTAGTAAAGTAAAGATTTTTTTTTATTAATCAAATCAAATGTATAATTCTTTCTATTTAAGGGCAAATACCACTCAGAATGTTCAATATTATTTTAGAATACATGGTTTAAGTTGTTGGGACTACATTTATAAGATGTATAAAGAGTTCAAAAATCTTGTCAGTCTGATTTGAAAAGTTTGCAAAGGTATATTTCATATAAATTACCTGGCAAAAAGAGGCTGTTATTTAAGGATGGAGCAGTTAACAACAATATTTGACCTGATATGACCCCAGTGTTGTTCATTTCGCATTCCATGGGGGTGCTTCTCAAAGGCACAGCAAAAAAAAAAAAAAAAAAAAAAATATTTTAATTATTAGCATCAGAGAGATCAGGGAAAATAATCAATTATTAAAAAAATAAACAATAATTATATTAAAAAATATATTTTTTAATGATATGCTTCCTCTAAAAAAATCAGCAAAATCATAAATTAGCTATTTATATTACTTTATTTTATAATACTTTATTTACTATAAATAACCATGAGTATATCAAATAGTAATTTGCCTAGGTTTAACTGACTTGGCGTTGTAAACTGTTCCATATGTTAATTAGATTTTATTTATTTTTTTCTGGGTGAAAGACCCAGAATGCTGAGTGAAGGATCTAAGAGAGCAGTCGCAGAGCTAATGTAATATGAGTGCAGAGAGAAGCATTTTAGGCATCCTCTAGCTGACAGATTTCACCAGTTTTACAGCAACACCTGGCATATTAACTGCCTCAGGGAAACAGTCAGCAACGACTCCTGACACTGTAGAGGATCTCTATAGTCGAGGCTGTCACGCGTTTGTATTAAAATTTAAAAACCTTATTGCTAAAGCCATTTTATTCATCTATTTCAGTGCATTTAATTTCTTACAGCAACCAAGTAAATTACTTTGAAAATAATTAATGAGATTCACCAAAGTATCCACACAAATTAAATTGTATCCCTTACCTTTCCTCCACTTTCGTTCTCCCTTTCTGTTTTGCAGTTTGACCCAATTTCTTTGCTTTTGATGTTTTTGTTATTTATTTTTCTGGACAAGAGAGAGTGCATGAGATAAACAGGCTTTAACATAACTATCACTAACATGCATGTAGTTTATATAGTAGATTTTTTTTTTAAACTAGAATGCTAAAGCAGTACATCACAGATTCATAATGTATTCCTTGAGGAATATATCAAATTAATTATCTCAAATGTTTCTCTATTCAGACTACTACAGTGCTGGAGAAGCTACTTTCAAAGTGTAGCTAATTTTTGCACATTCAAAAACAACGGAAGGATTTTGAGTGAGCAAACAATCAGGGTAAGGGTAACAGAACATTTATACTAAATAGAACAAAAAGGAAAAAACTGATTTGCTTTGTTTGGTAACATTATGGCTGTCCCTTTTGATCAAGTTATTTGTCTTTGCTGAATAAAAAAATATCTTGCTTACTCCAAACTTTTTAATCATCTATCATGGTTTCCAGCTAAAAATAAAGCAGCACAATTGTTTTCAACATTATTCATAATAAGAACTGTTTCTTGAGTACCAAATACTTGAATGATTTATGAAGGATCATGTGACCCTGAAGACTTGAGTAATAAATTACATTTTAAAAAAATGTATTCAAATAGAAAACATTGTAATAACATGACTATATTTTGGATCAAATAAATGCAGGCTTGAGCATAAGAGACTTCTTTCAAAAACATGAAATAAAGTCTTTGAAAGATGTATGAAAGTGTATGATATTCTATATCCACTGAACTCAAGAAGCAATATGTTACATTATGCAGCAGTACTATGTTTGCTTCCATAAATGATCAAATATTAGCCCTATTCTCTGATGTGTACAGGATTAGCCTGGCCTTTAAATTCATTCACTCTCACATCTCAACTATCAGTTTATCTCAGCACTGTTTGACATTCTGTCAGGGATATCATCCGCATCTCATTCACACAGGGGCCTGTTGGCATAAGTAAGCTTGATACAGCAAGTTGATTAAAACGAACCCCTTCTGCCCACCCTCCTCCCTGTCCCCTAACCTTCTGCCACCATCTCTCTCTGTCTCGTTCTTTTCATTTCCCTAAGTGGTATGATGAGGTGGCGGCTGCTGTCAGGATCAGCACTCCCATGTAAATGATGAACAACTTAAACCCTCGACCCCCACAAACACCCTCCCTTCGTGCAAAGTCAGCCTCTCTCTCTCTCTCTCTCTCTCTCTCTCTCTCTCTCTCTCTCTCTCTCTCTCTTTCAGACAACACACACACACACACACACACACACACACACACACACACACACACACAAATGCCTGCAGTCACCTAGTTAAATATTTGATGTGGTTGTCGAGGCAGGTTATGCGGCACAGCGCTGCCTCACTCCACAGATGTAATATTCATAACACAGACTCCGCTAATGACAATCGGGGCCTTTGAAGTGATGGCGAGACCCAGTACAGAGTGTGAGAAAATCCTTCTTATGAAAAAAGAGAGAGGAGGAGGAGGAAGGTGGCGACAAGGGAAAAACATCCCTGGAGCATTACAGCGTGCGCTGAGAGTGTAATTTTCTAATATTAAATGCAAAAGCTGAGCTTTAATGCAAGAACTCCTCTGTGTGATCTCATTACAAACGAACACACATAATACTGTATACACAGACTTTTCAATGCACAGAGGCGGCATAACTGTACTTGCACTCGCAATCGTGGGAAACCATTTATCACATGATTGATTGTTGCTTTTCGTGCACAGATGACATACATGAAGAAAGACATGCCCTGATTGCAATGCTAGGTTGAGATATTAATATCTAAGATATTATGGACAATGACATTTTTTTTTGTCCTGACTGGTAATATAAAAAAATACATAAAGGTAATTTGTACAATCCATCTTGAATCCACCTCCTCTATGAGGAACAGGTTTTTCATTTCTGAACAGAAATTTTCTTTAATGCTTCCTTTGGTTAGTTCAGGTTGAAACTAAATTAAAGTAATAAATTAATAATTTGTGATATAAAGAACAAAGAAAATAAGAATAAAAATGTTCTTTATTGGCATCTATGGCTCCATGAAGAATTAATATCCATGGAATTTTTGCATTGCATAAAAGGTTGGGAAAATATTTTTAAGTTTATTAAAATGGTTCTTTTAATAACTGTTCAATGCAAGTTTCGTTGAGAGAATCCAAAATTATACGGCATATTTTCGTGTGAAAAATTCCCATTCAGAACCTTTATTATTAAAGAGTGCACATAATACATTAAATTAAACCTTTCTTGAAATGGCATAAAAGTTTTCAAAACCATTATAAATACAAAAGTGCATTTTGAAAATGGTTACTTCTTAAAATATTTAAATATGGGTCTGTGATCATTGACCCATATAAAAATACTTTAACCAGTAATAATACAATGATTTTACACATATGGCACATGCTTGCAGTGTTGCACCAACACAAACATCTCACAATGGATAGTATTTCAAAGAACTCTTTACTAACCCACTGCTCTTGAACAAAGAAAACTATAGGATCTCCCCATAATACATCATTGAAGCAGAGATGGAAGAGAGTTTGCGCTTTTGTGGTGGTCTCCAAAGGCTAACTGTACAGCCTCCGTTTTATCTTTTTGTCTTTCTCTGAAGTTGAAGAAAGCCAAGAAATCGACTGGGTTCCTGCTGCCTATCTCTCTCTCTCTCACTTTCTGCATTCAGCCCTTATCTGTGTCTCAGATATGTTTTATTGAGAATAAGTGAATGAAATCTAACCTCTGCATCTTGGTGGAAATAAATAGTGCAGAATATGGTTGAGAATGCCTGCTTATCATCAAAGATCATTTTCTTGGATCTCTGAATGTATAACCACACTCACGCTGGGAGCAGCAGCAGGCCATTATATGAGAGCTCTGCACCACATTACTCATATTAGGGCACAGACCTACTGTTTATTGATGTTTTCTCTCTGCATTACGAACCTTGAGATATTTGGATCAGTTTTGCATTTTAATACCTCCGTAGCTTTTATTGTAGTTGATAAAGTCATTTTGCCGATAACTCAGTTTCTGCAATGCAGCTGTAACAAAATAATTTGTAGTTAAAGAGGCGTATTGAATGTGGAATGCTTTTAAAATAGACAAGGCAGTTTAGAGTTTCTCAAGGTGATTATTGTAGATCCTTGAGCAAGTAACGCGATAAATCAGAATTAATTGCTTTGTGAAAACATCAATACTTGGCCAAGATTTCATTTTGTGTTAAGTATAATGTACTTTGCGGCTTTCCTGGTGTGCCATATCTGATAAAAACAGCATGGGAGATATGTGCATATTTCTGTTCTCTTTGCTCTTGTTTGTCTTTTGTGTGCTTTTTGGTTGAGTTTGTGTGTATGAGTGGGAGAGAACCTTTTGTTCCGAGTGTTCTTCTCTCTGGGTCCCTCTAGGAGAGGAGAGAGGTTTGTGCAGTGCAGGAGACAAAGAGGCTGACTGCAGTGCTTCCTCTGCAGAATTGCACATTATAGTGAAAGCTGATGAATGCTAGCAGAAACATATGTAATGGACAATGTATGGTCAACTGGTCATTATTGCAAAATAAACACTAAAGGCGTAGTCAGACTTTGTGCACATTACATTTCTACAGACACTAGAACAAGTCGTACTATGACATCACATACTCTGGCTTCTTTAAAAAAATTATACATATAATGCATCCAAAATATAAAAAAAAATATCTATTTAATTTTACTGCAATGCACCAATCCTGCAGATACAACGTTCTTTTAATTCAGCAAAAAAGCCACACTGATCTGCTTTGGAATGTGGCAAAATTCACATTTTGCATCTCCTGCATTCGCACGCGTATTAATGGAATGCAAAACTGTATGAAAAGTATAGTGTGTCTGGTCCTTAACAGTGTAATCAGGGTGTTGTAATACCTTAAAGACATTTATTTCATGATAATTACCTGATGAATGTACATCATCTTAGTCAATGCTTACCTGAATAAATAAATATGCAGACATGAAATATTAATTTGAGCTGAAATGTATAATTTTTTATCTGTATATCAGCTGAAAACTATGCTAAGAAAAAGATTACATTATAACAAAAACAATCTGAAACCGAAAAACAATTGGTATAGCAAAAAGATGAAAACTGCAACAAAATTAATATACTTAATTCATATATCAATTTAAATGTAAAAAGTTGTTTTTTTTGTATTCGTTTTTCTTCAAATAAATAATTGAATCATTCACTCAACCAATTTGTTCAAAAACACTGATTCATTCAACGAAACACCACTCCTGTGTGTTAGTGATGGACAAATCGAATCATTTTATTGGTTTGATCTCGTTCAGCAAATCTTTAGTCAAGTCAATTCATTTATTTGAGTTTAATTGAAATGTTATACTTTGATACCAAATTCCCAAAGCATGTTTACATGCGCAATATTCAGAATTTGGAAATCGTTATAATTCAGCCAAATATAAATCACAAAAAACTAAACTGCCATGGCTTCGTTTGGAACTATTTTCATTGGTGGAGCCAAAACAGACAAAGTAACCTGAAATATTTAGTCTGAATGTGAGTTAAGCTACACACTATTGTCTTCTTGTTGATTGAACTGCTGCATAAAAGCAATATCACACTCACAATTATGCTGTTTTGGGAGTATCAGCACGACTGTGATTACCTGCTTGTTATCAGCCTTTGTAAACCACTGGAATTCTGATATCCTCAGTTCTTTAATCTGTGTTAACCTCTCATGGAATCTTTGACCGCAGCTCTGTTGTCTGTTAAACAGAGTTTTCCTTGATTCGAAGCAGAAGTACGGCTAATTGGGATGTGGGCAACAGCCTGTGACATCTCTACTCATTAGCAGCAGCACTAAAGGCAATATCCAACCAGGTCAGATAGTTCCCTCACTGCAATACACAGGCAGTGAATAGCTCATCAGCTCTGAGACTACACACACCTCTCCTCCAGCATCACTCTCTCCAGTGATTAGAGCCCCAGTAACCCTCAAGTACATTATATGCCTTGTGGGCACACCCTCGATCAACCTCTGCAAAAGAAGCCCCTCTCTGGAGGAATCCGAAGGGCTCATTTGTGGGCCATTTAAAGCCAAGGCAGAAGTATTCCTCAACTACATTTACGTACAGTGCAAGGAAATTTAGCTTTAATGATCAACATTTCCATCGGCGCTATTGCAAAATGGCAGGAGACATGTTTAAATTGTTATTTTATACAGGGGTTTTTGTGCAATTTTAATGAACTTCAGGGAAGCATCATTTGAGATTTGTCGAAAACCGAAGTAGCTGGGGGGGAATCTGTCAACGGTTTGACATTGATTATCTCACCAGGGCAATGGTTTATTTATAAAAATATATGAGATACTTTAAAAGCTTCATGCTGGTGGTAATAAGGCTTTTTAAAATATGCAAAATAATCACATTTATTATGTGTACGTTTCTCCTGTTCCACGTGTATGATGGAAGAAGCAGCTGTGGGAATAACAGATGCAGACATGCACAAAAAAGAAAAACTTGACGCTGACATTACCAACTGCTATGTCTACCTTGGGGATGTTATGCTGAAGGTGAGTGACATGAACAACCACTTTTAACAGTGCTTTTACACCTGTGTTTTCACAGAACTTGGTAGCCTGTGATTAGCCAGAGGCTAAAAAGTATTCATGGGAAAGACTCCCCTAGTACCAGCATCTGCTTTCTTAACAGAACATTTGGGATTTCATTAATAATTAGCTGTTTTTTAAAGTGAACGTTCACTCCGAAATTAAAATGCTGTTATTGTTTCCTCATGTTATTCCAATCCTGTATGATTTTTCTTTAGTATAATACAACAGGAGGAAGGCATTTCACTTTTTGTTCTCCACGGAATAAATAAAGTAATATGGGTTTGGAACGCCATGACGGTGAGTACATTATGACTCACTATTCCGTTTAAAAGTTCCCAGCGTTTGAGCTTTTGTTAGGCCAGTCGTAAGTGCGTACATCCAACTTTCCTTCATATGTTCTCTTATAAACACACTCATTTTCTGAAAGTGGTAATCAGAGGTGAGCCAATGCAGAGGACGCCTTCAATGTGAGCCAGTTGGGATGTAACCAGGCAGCCATCTGTGTCTGTCACAGCTTCATCAGACCAGAAGGACACTCAACTCTCTTCCTTTTTTTCTTTCTCACAGGTCTGATGAAATTAAATCTGGCTCTTGCATTCTAACAGTTTTAACACTTTGTCCATTAACTAAAAACTTGGATAGCAACAGACAGAGAGAAAGAAAGGTGAATTTGATTTAAGCTTTGTTGTATGAGTTGTCTGTCTCCTCATCCCAATGCTTTTCTTTATGTGGTATTTTTCTATTAGTTAGGTTACATGCTTTAACAGTTTGGAGTTTTGAAATGCATCCTTTATGCTCACCATTTGATCTAAAATGCAGTACAACAGTAATATTCTGAAATTTATTTCAATTTAAAATAACTATTTTCTATTGTAATATAACTAATTAATTCCTGTGATGGCGAAACTTAATTTTTCTTCAGTGACACATGATCTTTCAAAATAATTCCACTATATTGCTCAAGTAACATTTGTAAATGTTGTGCTGCTTAATATTTTTGTGGGGACCATAAGACATTCTTTCAGGATTCTTTGATGAATAGAAAGTTCAAAAGAACTGCACATTTTAAAGAATTATTTGTAACAATATGGAAAGTCCCTTTTGATCAATTTAATGCATTGTTGCTTGATAAAAGTATAAATCTAAAAAAAAATCTTAACCCCAAACTTTTTTAATGGTAGTGTATATTTAAAAATAATAATGCAAAAATAAATATATCCTCCCTTTGTGTAGTTTTATTCTTCTTCTTGTCATGGTATTTTTATTTGGAAATGTAATTGAACAAGAAGAGAGCAAGAAAATGGAAGAGGAGTGTCACTGCAGAAACGCATGAGAACAAAAGAATAAGGGAAAGGAAAAATAAAAGAGCTGCTCTTGGAGAGTATGTGAGCGAGTGCTGTGTGACAGTGTGCAATCCCACATGATGAGTGCTCCACTTATCACTGCTAATGAGCAGGTTGTGTGAGTGAAGTTCGCTCTCTAGTTGCCAGAATCCGGAGACATGTCTTCCACAAGTGATTATTAATTTACAAGTCAACATGTTAACTCAACAGTAGCAGTTTCTTGATGAATTGGGGCTGAAGTGTTGAATGCCTGGATGAATTCCTGAGAACTCTTTAAACAGCTTTGAACTCCTCATGACCTCACCTAACAACAGTTAAAGTTTTGTTGTTCAGGATCTCCGAAGGCATACAGGAATAGAGACAGACAAAAACGGTAGAGAATATATCAGCCATTGGAAAACTCAAACACAACAACAAAGTAAAATGCAATGCTATAGGGCCCTAAAAACACAATACATATTGGTGACTATACACAGTATAAAAAAAAAATAAACCTGAGAACCACCTTGACAGGGTGCACCCAAAATAAAATAGAGACAAAACTGCACTTTCTGACAGAATCCAAAAAGTGCACAGACATCCCAGAAAAGTTTTATCAAATTAAATAAAGTTTTGACATAAACTCCTATTAGGGCAATGTAAAGACTGTCTTTATTGCTAAAAGTATGCTTATTATTACTTTTATTAGCAAATTTAGTTTTATTTTGGTATCATGTTCACCCTTCTATCATCTATCATATCTCAAGGTACCAAAGGATGGTACCCCTTCAAGAACCAAACAACAAAGTGCATACTGCTCCTTTACACATTTGTTATTTTATTTGTTGAAATAACAGTTAACTCTGTTGTCATTATTTCTGTGCTGCTAATGCTTCGGCTCTTTAAGAAAAACAAAGTGTCCTAAACGCAGAACACAAAATGAAGAGAATGGGAATGTCTTTTGGTAAACTTGGAACCAACATGGTGCACTTAAAAATGAACATGCGTACTTGATGATAGTCTCAGGGAATAATGAGAACGATGAAAATGAGTATCAATGGTCCAATCAGCAGTCGTGTTTTCTGGTGAGGAACCGTGTGTTGTGATGAACACATTTACTAGGTCATGGCGCTGACTCAGAGCCCTAAGGTTCTCTCAGCGCCAGACGAATCCTGTCTGGCCTCTCTCCCACACTGAGAGCACATATGCTCAACATGTTATTATAACACTGACCTTCTGTAGAATGGGTCGAGGTTACACTACTCCACAGAAATAAGCATGAAATACAAACAAGTCTGTTAATAGATTAGGCAGAAATTTGAAACTCGAGTTTAGTCTAGGGTTTTTTTTTTTGACTGGCGACAAGAGCTGCTTACTATTTAGTTTTTTTAATGCGGGGGGCCCATAGCAAAGTCAGTACACAGGGCCCAGAATTCCCAGCGACGCCCCTGACCATAGTGGTGTATGGAGAAAGCTAAATCCGCCATCTACTGTAATATAATAGAGTATTAGCCATATATTTGCAGTTTGCACAAATTATTTATTCAAAAAATGCAGCTGCTTTTGACTGGTCAGCAATGGAGAAGATGCTATGAACATGGAGAAACATGGTGTGGTTCCAACATCAGCCAGCAGGGGTTAACAGGGCCATGCTAACCATCCAAACCTTGACCTCTACAGGTTAAGAGACCTATTCTGTCATTGCTTTCATTTTCCTCATTCATGTCCTTCATGATCTGTTTTTCATTTCTGGCTTGTGATGACATCATTGCCTTGCTCTGGCCGTCCTCTCTTATACGCTTGCCCCTGGGGCGGCCAGGCTTGGCAGCAGTCTTCCTTCTCTTTCTGTGACTTTCCTTTCAATTTATTGCACCTTATAATGTTTATTTTGGTTGGGTAACAGCTCTACAGCTCTCTTACAAGTGATGCTGCAGGCGGTAGGTGACCCCTCTTCGGTGCTTTTTTGTCCTTTTTATTTTACAGTCACTCTGTCCTCTAGTCTAATGTCTTTGTCCTTCGACCCACGCCTTTAAACATTTCCTGCTGAAGATGTAAGATGCTCCTGGAGCCTCTTTTATACATGCAAAAACATACCTACATGCTTATCTAATATAATATTTCACTCAAAAATACTCAACCTCATGCTATTAAAAACCTGTAGGACTGACCTTTTAATTTAATTGTATGTATTTATTTGTTTGTTTGTTTGTTGGAGTGACAATAAAGTGGCCTGCTTGCTTGAAAAATGTCATGAAAGTGATATATACACTACAAGTTTACATCCATGCAATAGCTTTGAAGAACAGACTAAATTCAAGTCACTATTCACTATATGTATGCAACTCTCAAATATGACTGATTAATATGTTTGGTCTACAAGAGATGACATTGGATGTTATTGACTATTCTTCTGTATGGTGTCATTTAATTTTTGAGTGCTTCAAGTGACAGAATAGTCACATGTTTTCTCTGCCATTTTATAGTTATAGGATTTATTTATTTATTTAGCTAGTTGTAGGTATGTACAGAATTAAATAATGTAACAAAATAGGCACCAAACTCTGTAACCCAATTAAAATAATAATAATAAAAAACAACATTCACAGGATTCCATGTACAGTTTTACAATACATGTGCCTTTTACATGGACAGTCTGCATTTGTAAATAATAATATTTCATTTTTCTACAAAGTTATAACATTTTCAAATTCAAAATTTTCAGTATTTTTGTCTTCATGCTCAAATAGTTTCTTTCACATTCAGTGTTACAGTTTCTTTAAATGAATGTAACTTTAAGGCATAAGGAGTCCTCAATTATATAACAAATAATTTATTATTGTTAAATTTACAGACATTTCCTTCAACCCTGAAACACAATGCAATGCGTAAAAATATTCAAAATAAGGGTAAAATATCATGAAAATTACTCATATTAACAGTATTAACAGCACCCTGGGTCCTATTTTTTTTTTCTTAGAGTTTAGTTTGATAGTGAACCAGCTCATACAAGGTATTGCAATATAGGATATGATTCAGAAACCATGTGTGCACCATAGATATATGATATATCATCTCACTGGTCTGCAACACATTAACCCTCATAGTAACCTATGTCAGTATCAGTAGCCTACAAACACTATCGTGCATTCAGATATATTTACCTGTCTGGAAACCTTGCCCTAAATCCCAACAATTTCAGTATAACTGAATATTTGGCTACATATATCGCATTCTCGATGTTCACTCACGCGTATAAATGTCAATGTCTACCTATAGTCTGCTCTTCCCTGATCCTCTGTAGATACAGAACATAGGTTAAGCCTCTTTGATTGAAAACCACCTCCTGAAAATTATACCTAAAATCTGCCTGTGCTTCTATTACACACTTTAGTGGCTTTTCTTCCATCACCTACACTTGAAGACACATGTTTTCGTGTGATAAGCGAAACAAACATTCCCTACAATAATTCTACCAAAATTACATTCCCAACATAATATCTGTATTACCTTCTGCTAAACATATGACTGTGTCTATCTCACCATAGGCCACCAATATACCCCTGACCTCTGATCGTTGCAATATATCGCACATATGTCGACTGGAGGGGGCAGTAAATGGGACCGTTCAGGCAAGAACCAACCCTCAGGGATTCAGGGCCTGCACTAGCTGTCATTATAGACTATGAAATGCAATGTTTGCCCTGGATGTATATGCATTTATATAGACAGTACAGACATAAAAAAGACAATTGAATGTGAGATCTACATCACCAATATGGAGACCACATCTTTACAACCAACTGAAGGTGGTTTTATTATTGTGGGTGGTTTTCAATGTAATCCAAACTGTCCTATGGTCTTTATCAGTCATTGGATGCTGTGGCCATGAGGAGTAGATTCAGTGTTGGTGGGTTTGATAAATGAAAACAGATGTTTTCCTAAAAAAAACATCTGGCTTGGTGCGGATCAGTGTTTGCATTGTGAGGGATAGATAGAGCTTTGAAGTCTACAAAAGGAACAGGCCTAAACCAATACACTTAAAAAAAAGGTGTTGATCTCATCTTCAGAATTGTTGTATTATCCCTAAATGAAATGCAATTCCATATCTTAGGCATGCTTAAGAAATGCAAATCCCCCCCCCCTCTCTCTCTCTCTCTCTCTCTCTCTCCTCTCTTTCCTCTCTCGTCTCTCTCTGTCTCTCTGATTCAATTTTATTTCAATAATGTGCTTTTTTGCATGACAGTTGTTACAATGTATTGCCAAAGTATAGTGTTTACATTGAATCTAGAACAGATATATATATGCAACAAAAACATGCATGTACTGTTTATACATAATATTTTTTTGAAACAATTAACATTTTAGAATTAATAAAATAATTGTATGAACAATTTCAATGTGGTGTGCATGTGTGTGTTTGTGGGTGCATCACTGATTTGTTGACTCCTCCCTCTTTTTGTGACAGGCATCAATGTATCTTGCTGCTAGTAGAATTAGAATGCAATCTTGTTTTTCACCTAATAAATATTGAAGTTATGCTCTTACAGAACTCAGCATGCAAGGCTTCTATTGGATTTTTGTCCCATTTTTCAAATTCTAGATTTAGGAGAGGACCCCACACTTCACTGCCATATAATGCAATAGGTTCTATGACTGAATGGAATATTTTGAGCCAGATTCTAATTGGTATTTCAATTTGGATAGATTTTTTGATGGCATAAAAGGCCCTTCTTGCTTTCTCTTTCAGTTCATTCACAGCCAAATTTAGCTTACCAGTTGCATTGATCTTTAGTCCGAGGTATATGTAGTTTGTGGCAATTTTGGTCATACCAAGGGTGAAATTGTGTCTCTTTCCCTGAAGTCTGGGTCTTTTCTGAAATGTTAATACTTTAGTTTTGTTAGGATTAATAGTCAGGGCCCAGGTCTGACAGAACTTGTGTAAGATGAATAGGTTCTGCTGTAGACACTCTTCTGTTTGAGACAGCAGAACCAGATCATCTGCAAACAGCAATAACTTAATGTTGGAGTAGTGTGAGGCCAGGTGCTGTTGATTGTTCCAGGAATTTTGTCAATTCATTAATGTAAATATTGAAGAGGGTCAGTGATAGTGGACACTCAGCCCTGCCCCCTCTCTCTCTCTCTCTCTCTCTCTCTCACTCTGTTGGAATGCTGGAGGACAATGTAACATCTTTATTGACAGTTTTGATTATGCTTAAAGCTTTACATTTCTGCTTTTCTAAACAATGGACAGTTTTAGAGGGAATAATTTTCATCTTTAATACTAAAAAAATCAGTTTAGTCCCTTTTGCACCAAGTACAATAACTATAATGATACATTTTTAACAAGCAATCTAATTCTATAAAAATAGCCCACACCACAACTATAACAATAATGACATAGAGACACAATGCTGTTGGAATCACTTTCAGAATGATTTTCCCCAGCTGATAAACAATAAAAACATCAACAGCCAATAAAAATCCATCCTGCTTTAAACAACGTGAGCATTTAAAGTGGCAGATGACATACAGTAACTGCAGCATTATAATAAACATAACAATTGTGTATTGGTGTGGGGACACCAATATAGTTATTGCTTTTGGTGTGAACGGGCCTTAACAGCTAAATAAACAAAATACATGGCCATGTTTTTGTCTAAATATGGAATTTTCTGCTTTTCTAAACAAGGAACAGCTTCCCTTTTCAATACTAAATCAGTAAGAGCTAAAATAAACAAAATAAATGGCTGCAGTGTGTATAAAATGTAAATTATATGATATGACCCTGAATGATTACATTATATTATTCAAATATAATATGAGTGGTTTGATTATATCATTTTCCCCTATAGTATACAATTCAAGTTCATTTCTGGGCAAAGAACAACCAAATTGCTGACTGAAGACCTCTATTACCTTCCCAGTTCAGCTGTCACTGATTGAAAAGCAAATGGAGCTTCATGTCACTGAGCGCTGAGGATCTGCTGAAGAGGGCTACTCGGGCTTTAGATGCTGTGAAAGTTAATGCAGAAACACTAATAGCAGAACAAAACAATTTGTCTGTCTTTATGCAAACTGTCATTATGCTATGGGAAGAGAGGCCAGCTGCACATCTTTCAAGTACATTTGAGAGACAACGCGACAGTCAGATTCAGAACTGCTAGTTTCATCATGTAATATTTTTTCTTGTTCTGTTTTGCCACTGACTCAAGTGCACAACAATAAAAATAAATTATTTATTATTATTATTATTACTACCTGTGAACAATCTCAGTGTGCATCAAAGCATGTGCCAGAGACTGTGTGCATGCATTCATGCCCAAATGAGTGCTTTGTCTTGATTATTTTTCATCTATCTTTCTGCACCACAAAAAGATTTCAAGGTCTTGATGTTTACTGTTCTATTTTCATACACTGAACTCAGGTGTCTTTTGTATCAGAATTACACTTTCAGCCTTATGGCATATTGAATTACCTGCATTATTCAAAAGGACAAAATTAAAAAATACCGTACCAAGCACCGAGGGTAGACAATGACAAGTGAAGCCTCCAGTGACTCTGCTGAACGATTGGGTATTCTAAGAAAACAACTGTTTAAAAGATGGATATGAGATTATGTGCTAATTTATGGATGACCATTAGGACCTAAGGCTCCTAGACCCACATTAAAAATATATCCCATTTCATTTCAGATAAGTTCTTTATCACAATAGTCTTGCTCTGGGTAAGCTTTGAATAAAATGAAATGAAAATCTCATCAATTATAACTGCCGTAGAAGGTTAATTTAAAAGATTGTATGGTTGTTTCTTGAATTGATTTGGTTTAACCGACTGAGGTATTGCCCAAGCATACTAATTATAATATATAAGCTCAATATTTTCTACTGTATTAGAGAGATTCATATCTGAATTACTTGAATTATGTACTGAATGTGATAAATGATTTAGCATGAGAACAACATTAAAAACAGATAAGACTAAGCATATATGAACCATGTAAGGTTAATTATTTTATAGGTTATAATAATAATAATAATTTAGTGGTACCCCCTACTCCTTTCTGATCTATGGCAGATCGGGCCTTTTCTTGTGCACCAAAACTCTGGAATACTCTTTCTTCTGAGGTCAGACAGAATCTTTTAGAGTTTTCAAATCTGATCTTAAAACATATGTGTTTTTCAGAATAGCTTTTAAGGATTTCTTTGTGTCATATGGATGATGTTTGTTTTACTTTTTAAATTGTTATTATTTCCATAATTTTTATTAAAAAAAAAATACATATTTTTTTCGATGTAAAGCGCTTTGAGATGTACCTTTAAAGGCGCTATAAAAAATAACATTAATTATTATTATTATTAAAAATAAGAATTCATTACATTTATATAGTGCTTTTCTAGGCACTCAAAGTGCTTTACATTGTCAGAGGGTATCTCCTCATCCACCACCAGTTAAGTGAGTTGATGATAGATATAAATTACTATTTAGAAACTATATCATTATTAATTATTTATAATGTGATATAAGTGTAAGTGACAAATAGGAATGGAAGACATGATGAAAAGAATAAATAATTTTTTCAAATCGAATTATTTTACAAATCTTTTTTGAATCATATTGTTCCAAATGTAGGCCTTGTATTAATTTGTGTTCATGTTGGTTTCATACATTTTTGAAAAATCTGTAACAGAACATTTAGATTTAATGACTCTTAAAATTAAAATCGATTAAATCAACCATAAAGTAATAAAATGTGTTCCATTCACCTTAAACACATTTAAGTACCGCCCCTCCTCCCCCAAAATAAATAAACAATAAATAAATAAATAAATCAAGGAAAAACATACAAAAATAATGAATATTGTGCTAATACATTTGCCAGAAATAACATTAAACATAAAATAATAATAATAAAAAAACATTTACAAAAAGGAGTCTACGTTTTTTTTCTGTGATATATTTTTCAGTTGTATTCCTTATTGTAATGAAAATCCCCCCCCCCCAATTAAAAAAACCCACAACAACATATATATATATTTATGATAGATGCCTTTAACGTGATCTGCACACGTCACACGTGCATTATATAACTTGTGGGAACGTGTCTAGGCAGATAAGAAAAGTACGACGCAAAATGTTCACGCTGCAGTGCGTTCTTCACATCCTGACCGCTACATAAGGACACCCGAGTTCCCAACTTTGTCCCACGGTGTGATTAGCAGACAGCGGAGGCGTGGTCTCTGACGTCACTCGGGCTGAGCCGTACTACAGCACTAGTCTGGCTGGATGTCTGACTCAGCCACGCAGGTTATTTGGGAATATATTTTAAACGCATGTTTTAACCAATCAGACCACATAATGCTCTCTCGTTCCTCTTGCGTCGGACTACGCGCATCTTGCATTTTGGGCGGCTTGGAAAAGTGCGATAGGAGGTAAGTTATGGTTAGCAATATCACGCGAGTCGAGTTTCTGCACGCTGTACATAAGTTGGCACTGTCCCAGTCACGCGCTGTAAGTCAGACATGTCATTTTTCATTGTATTGCTCAGCGACTGATTAACACACAGGTGAAATTATCTGATGCTATGCATGCAGTGCAATGCTTTTGCATATTAGCTACAATCCAATAATGCAGGCGTTATTATTGAAGTGCAAAAGTTGCTCCTTCAATGCAAGGATTGTAATTTCAAGTTGATTTGAGTTGGAATTTGTGAAACTAACTGTAAAATGAATGCTTTCAGGTTTTAAGGTCTTTACCAAGAAGATGAACAAATGATAAATAGACTGGCAGTGTCTATGTTCATACCTTTCTGACCACACCTGCTTATGGACTGAGAGGTTACTTCAATAAATGTTTCATTTATATATGTGGACTAGTGCCAACGCTGCAGAAAAGCCCATCGTCCTGATTCCAGGTCACTGTGTCCCCAAATTTGTGCTACCACTGTCCTGCACCCTCGCTCGTCTGTT